>CM057007.1:65501504-66101504 GCA_029891345.1 Dryococelus australis
CGAGTGTCTTAAAAGCGAACTACCGGGAACAGCCGTTTGGGCGGAGGGGCGCGTGAGTGGTGCCAGGATTTCGACCTTATCTTCGCCTCGCCACTCGTGGCAGGCGAGTCGTAGAGACTCAAAGCCTGCGCGGCTGAATAGTCTTTTGTGGCCACGCGGAATTTGTTTGTGGATGTAGGGCGGGGCGCCGCGGATTTGAGATAATCATCCCTCTACTCTTTCTTTTCCCCTATACACGCGCATAGCTATCTAAACCCGTATGGTTTCGTTTTTATCATACATAGGTCTAGTTTCATAATGCCAATGGTGCACGAAAGCGGTACATTAACCGGATTTTCGTTATAGCTTGTTTTTCGGAGGGTTTATTGAAATTTTTGGCACGACAAGACGTAAATATTAATTTTTAACAACTCCTTCCATTGTTTCATATTTACTACGTTTATTAATCTGTAAGCACTGATAGAATATGGGAAATACCTTCTTTCTTATCTTCCAACAGTGCTCCTATAGTAGTAATGGTAGTGTATATTTATCAATGTAAGAAGGGGTTCTAAACTATTCATGTCTTGTCGTGCCAAAAATTTAACAAATTTTCTGGAAAACAACTTAAGACAAATTACAGTAAATACACGACTTTTGTGCACCATTGACCTTACCTGACCACACGATAAATTTAAACAGAAGTTTTAATCATTGGTCGAGTCTCATGCCGTTTCCAGACAGACATTTCGTGGTAAAGAAAATTGCTGGTTAAGATAAATATGGCAACCCTTGCCGTGACGTTTTTATTTGCGATTGGTTGCAACTAGGAAGTCGTTTACTGTGTATTATGTTCTGGACAAATAAAGTTTGCTGTAAACTATTGCTGCGGCCACCATTAGCTAGGCGGCGCTCGAGCGCAAAGGACGGCGCGACCACGACAAGCCAGCCCGGCTGTTATTAAAACACTCCTCCGCCGAGGAACGTCGTGAGGCTAGCGGAGTAGTATACAAGGCTGGAGTGATGGCGGCCCGCGGGCATCTTGATCCGAGGGACGACGAGATGACTCCAGGGAGGACCACTAGGCCTGTGGCGCCCCACTTAGAGGTCTAGCTCGACGACGTCGACGCGACAGACTAAGGGTAAATATACTCCCAGTAGTTCTCCCTAGGTCGTGTTGCGTTAGGGTCCTTGTAATAACTCTTAAGACTCTCTCTGAATCGTGAGTACTTTAATATTGATTTTTACTAAAGGTCAGCTAGACTTCTGAACTATACCTGCTACTTGCTGATAAGAGATATTGAATTAATGTCAATTAAAGCCGAGTGCTATTTGTATGTATTATTGTTTTTTTTTAGCCGTGAGTTAATAAAATATCGTTATTTGTATATGAGTGCGCTAAATCTAGTTACGGATATCCCCCTTCCTTGCGTGGCCTGTTCATCCTCAGGACAGGTCACAGCAAATGGTGGGGGCAGCCTAAGCTTCCAACCTTCCTTCTAGTGCACTCACAGCATGAAGTAAAGTAATATAGAAATTGGTGAAAGATAGCACTCAAAGTCCGGCTGCAGAATTAGAGCTTAATAATACTTCCACCAGCCCACGGAGTTGCATTCCATAAAGAATACAGTCGGGAATCAGCAAGTGTTGAGGCAACGGGATTATTAAATTCATTTCGAATCACTGCATTGCTAGTTCCGCCCAAAATTTCGTACAGAAACACCACATTATCCCCTCCACCCAGGGTTCTACCCCCTGTCGAAACACTAAAGCTAACGTCCTACGGTAACCTAGACAGAGGCCTGTAGTAAACAGTTGTATTAGCGTGAACTTGTAACCGCCACTCAAAGCCACGAAGTGTTGTGCGCTACTCAGCGAATTCCTGCCACGCCAGTGCGCACGGCTGGAATCAGCCGCATTGCAGGTTCTTCAGCACGCCAAGGCGTCCATAGTAGTATAACGAGTGTGTGTGTGTGTATGCGTGCTTACCCTTTGGTAAAAGTTAATGCATGAGAAATTATGGGCGCTTTTCGGACCGATTTAAATATTGCAAATGCTAAATTCCAAAAGTGTGTTCGCATTGTGGAAATATTTTTAAAGCCAGCTTGTATGTGTGCATGTTAGTTATTAAGGACAATATCTACACAAACATTACTGATATGAAGTCATGAGTAGGCCACAGAAATTTACAGTTAAATCAATTAAGAAAATAGTAAGACACGTCACACTTAGAGACCAAACAAACACAACGCCCCGAGTCACTCACAGAAAACACAAATTTAATTGACTTGGAACACACTTCGCCCACAGCACAAAACACGGTACTAGATTACTCATTTCACGTATCACAAGACCAACACACATACGAACCCAGTTCAAGTGGACATTTGCAACCTCGCCGTCTCTCAACACTTCAAATAACGGGGCCATTTATATTTTCAATACTCAGTAAAAATATGGATACCACAGAACATGAATACCCCAACGTTAAAAACGCAACACACCAATACGTCAATGGCGAACATGACAACATACAAATCCCACAATCACCGGTCAATGTCATTGTACAACAACCCATACAGATACCCATCTTCTCAGGGGCGACAATAAAAAATGGGTAGATTTCATTGATCAATTTAACCAGGCAGCAGAAAATAACTGGAGTAATGAAGATAAATGCAAGAAGCTGAAGTATTATTTAAAAGGGTCAGCTAAACACACCCTAAACAACTACTCACACACACAGGAGGGAGAGATCACGTGGCAAGGCATTGTGAATAAATTAAAGGCCACATTCTCCACACCCACAACGGAAGAACATTTAAAACAACTTTTGTTCACAACGAAACAAAAACTACATGAGAGCGAACAGAAACATATCGAAACACTAATGCCGCACATACAACCCCACAGTTACAGACAGCGATTTCATAACTATTGTTTGGTGCTCCCTGCAACCCTTTCTAGCTGAAAAAATTGCCGCTCTGAAAAATGACACCATCGAGGATATAAAAACTAACATTCAGAAAGCCAAACTTGGTCTTTTCAGATATAATCGGACAACATCGGAACAACAGACAACGTCAGAATCAGACTCCTTAAGAGCAGAAGTGAAGAAATTGAAGGAAGAAATTACGGACGTGGCGATAGAAAACCAAACGCACACTCGACAAAAATACAGACACCCTCCTTCACACCAAAATCGCCAAACTTTCAACACCACCCCCTATGACAAGTCAAAAAGAAGGGTGCAAACTCATCACACAACACACGGGCAGACAGGCCCCTTAAGGGCACAACAGGGAATCGGAAAACACCCGCCGAAAGAACGTAGGCCACGCATTTCCAGACATGCAAAATCAGGCATGGTCCTTAACAGACGCATATAAAAGGCAAGACCGCCCGAGGGGCGATAAATGTCAGGGAAATTCTGCACAAAGACACGTCCCACCCGAGGCGAAAATTAGGCGAGTTATTAACACATGTCAAGCAATATTTGCGAAACGAGTCCCGCATCACACATACTCGGAAATTGCGACGTTTAATTCCTGTAGCGAAAAATTCCACATTCCAAAGCAAGATTACATGAGAGAAAAGAAAACGAGGGACGAAAACGGACAAAGTACTGATGGGACATCTCGCATTACATTCCGCGACCCACAAATCAGGTTAGGGTGTAGCATAAATAATTACCCAAACACCCACAGGGCCAAGACAGGAGTTAAACGGATTGCTGTACCCATGAGACAGGGCACTCTGTGTATCGTGGAAGCGCAGGTGAGCGATAAGGACACGAGTTTTCCAACATTGCGAGCTGACATTGAAATGCGACCCATGCGTACACAGGCAAAGCGGTGGCCCCTTACCAGTCGGTAACCCGGGAAGAACGCATCACACAGCAGAAGCGCGACATCAAGGTGACAAGGCCAGCATTCATTGGGCTGCATATGCAAATAGCCTTGTGTTTGTACACATCTCACCACGCCCAAAACTGCTCATTGTTCCCCAACCAAGCCAGCCCATTTCAAACAGATATTGCGGCGTGCTTCCGGAAACTCAAGCAAAGGTTCGGGTTTGGGGCAACTAGGATCAAGTTGCCGCGCACGGGAACATGCAGCGCTGTGAACAATAACACGGCACCGGTTGGCAATGATAAAAGGGGCCAGCAAAGTTTGAGCCACCAGCCATTAATATAAGCATTTAATAAGGACACCACATCAGTCGCCAAGGACGAGTACCACACAGGTTATGTTAAAACATTATCGTCGCGTGTCCTTGTGCGACTGGCTGGCAAAACACACAATGCATTACTGGTTACAGGCTGTTCTCGTTCCTGCCTGGCGACAACATAAGTGAGTAAAGATAAACGTCAGCCAGTTCAAGGTATATTTTCTATGGTAGGAGCAACAGAAGATATTGATACCCCACGATACAAAACAAAAGTCAACATTAATATACATGGGCACAATTTTTTCGCAGCAACGGCGCCACTAAGATCTCCGCCACTACTGCGAGAACAGAACAGCGGCCAGCTGGTGTTGCAGTTGTCCGAGGTGGTTTGACCTCCCGGGGCTGTTAACGCCCCCCCCCCCCCCAAACCCTATTTTTGGCAATTGAAGAGTTTCGACACGCAGCAGAGAGGTCTGCGCGGGTACGGCCAATATCCGCGATCGCTGAACACACTTATGCTGACCTCAGCTGGTGTGCGAGTCGCAATGATTCTCTCTCTCTCTCGACGCGGGTCAAGTGAGTTAAGTTCGGGGTGAGGCTTATTCTGCTCAGGTGAGGAACGAAACGTGATTTCTAGGGGCACCTGTTTTTCGCGAAAAGATTTCACCACAAGTTGCGTTCCAACGTAGTATTGTTCAGAACCAATTTCGCGATTGGATCATTTGGATTGTTACGAGTGGTTGTCTGTCTGCCCGCTAATCATGGACGGTCAGTATCGAAGAAACATACTTTTTATTGGCTCACTCGTGTAAAAGACTGTCATCACACGAAGACAAGCGGCCAATAACTAAAGGGGGACTGCAAGTGTGCACATAGGATATTGAGGTCTAGCCTCCGCGTAAATATTTTCGCGAAAAACATGTGGCCCTGGATTTCTCGTGGACGGGTTTAGCATAGGGAAAATTCCCTCCACTAGGCGCGCAGTATTGCAAAAGGTAACTTTCAATTAACATTTCAAGCTACGTGAATAATAAGAGAGCTTGTACTTAATTACGAAATTTTTTTATATTTAATTTATGTTTATTACAATTATCCTGTTATTAACGTAGAAATGAGAGGAAAAACTGGTACACATGCAACACTAGTGCTAACCTAGTGGCCAAAATTTTAACATTGATCTTCCCAACCTGTGTGGAAGTAATTTTAGTTCAGGCGTACGCCAATAAAGCATGTAGTTCCGAAGTGCTAGTGATAAATTCCGGTGCGGGGCTGATCACACGTTTAAATGCTAGATCGCTGTGCAGCTGAGTCGGTCGTAGGTGTTTGATAAGTGAGTAGGTGTGTTTTTTGGCTTAGAAGGTAAGTTTGCTGGATCTTGAATAGACCGATTGGGCTTCTGATAGCTAGGTGACGGGGAAAAAGGGGGGAGGGGTCATCTGAGGGTTTGTCTGGAGTCGGCTTACCTGCATATGTCGATAAAACGTAAGTAATATTAATGTTGGTTTATTCAAATTAATTAGATTTGTAATGTTTTACTTAACGTAAATTTAATAATTTAGTTTGTGCCACAACCTATCACGACTTATTTGTGAAGGGCCACGGTGACTGAGCGGATATACTGCTCGCCTCCCACCAACGCGAACCGTGTTCAATCCCCGGCCGGGACATTCCCGGTTTTGCGCAGGTGCGAAGCGTGCCAGACGATTCTGCTGGTCGGCGAGTTTTCTCGGGTATTTCCACCGTTTTCCCCGCCATTTGTATTCCGGTGTTGCTCCATTCTCCCCTCATTTCACCCTTATCGGCTCTCGAGACCTCGTTGTTGTGAGCCGCCCAAATCTCTCACCTCAACTCAACTTATTTGTGCAAGCACTGTGGACCCATGCAGGTTCTCAAGGGAAATATTTAGACACTTTATTTCTGGTTAATGATTTTGCTAAACTGATTAGAAAGCTTGTGATATTTAGATGCTGCAAGTTTGCACCGCATTGAGTTACTCATCTGATTCAGTAACGCTAACAACATACTGTAGGTACAGTAATAATGCTGTCTATAGTATATTCACGCTAAAATGAGCACTTTTGAAAGCCCTGCTTAAGATCTACTTGTATGCACATTGTGTATTCTTCCACCCTATGTAAAATTAACGTTGCTAGGACCTCATCACTTTATTCATGCGTCGGTCATGTGAAACTGTAACATTATTACAAAATTAAATTTTTTTTCAATTTATCTCATTTTTACACTTCGATGAGTTAAAAAACTTAAAGCGAAAGAAATAATATGAGTTGTCACAAATGGTTACCTAACATATTTTATTCCACATTAAGATATGGAATTACGTTCTCTACATCGTTACCAACTTTACTGGGCGCATGCCACTCAGTGCGCCCGTTCAAATATATGCAGGCAGGGGCAGTGAGGTTTTTTCTAACGTTGTTTTCAAAAGTACTCACTTTATCGTGAACAGCCTTTAGTGTTAGGTTCGTTATTGCCTTGAAAGAATGAATGCAGATTCTCACAGCATACGCGTCGCTCGCACGCAAAGTCTGCTGTCAGCTGACAGTAGTACCTAAATTACTTCTCATTTCGTTTTTCACGCAGTTATGTGTATAGGCTGTTCACGGTAAAGTGAGCACTTTTGAGGCACTAGTTCCTTTTTTTTCGTTCAGCCATTTGTTATTCTTTAATCAACTTCTAATATAAATATTGTTAAGTAAATAATAAACAATGTGTGTTTATTCCATCGCACTCTGAAGTTAACGTCTAAGGTTAAAATAAAATGCATATATTGATTATTATTGCAAATGGGATAACTTCCAAAAGTACTCACTTTACCGTGAATGGCCTCTATCGCAATAAAGAACTATTATGGGAATAGGAATTTTTGACAGAAAAGGTTAAATCAATTATCAAAATCCGCGTGGTTTAATTTTAATGATTTCAGTTGTAGTAAAAGAGAAAATAATATCGTTAACTTGGCCAAGAATTCTAATTTTTGAATCCTGCCTGCGCAGTTTACTTATGAGGCAGTATAAGGGCACATCCACAAGGTTGTAGCTTACTCTGTGGACTTTCATCTCGTGCAATAAAGTCTCACGGTCACAGATTTAATTTGCGTGGTACAGAGCACAGACGGTAACTCTTGAACGCCTAGGCGTGCTGTTAATTTTCGCTCGTATTGTTCACTTGCTTCTGCACTTTTGACAGGTAAAGAACCTCCCTTGCCCAGGTGCACAAACGGAATTTCCTCCTTATTAGTGATTATATTTCCTTGCCTACTCTGTCTTCAGGAATAGCTGAGCGCTCATTGTTATGATATTATTCATAATGCTTTCGTGCCCAAAAGGGGCAATAATTTACGGCCGTAAAACATAACTGAGAGTTATGTAAAGCAAAACAGTAAAATATGGGGATTTATTGAATATTTAAGATTATAATACATTAATTTGGAGAGTTTTAGAACGATAAACGTGTTTTTAGTTATTTAATTATAATATATAATACCACGCCTCCTTCTCATTATGACCTAATGACTGTCAAACTGATTAAATGGAATTCGCTGTTTTGCAATTACGCTAACTCTTTTAGAAAAGCAAATATTTTACATAAATATCAAGTTAAACTCTAAAATTGTCATAAGTTAAATTACTCGCGTGAACGTTACTCGCTGAAGAAAAATACCCAATATTTGCAGACAGCTTTACACCTGGTTTACAGTAAAATAAACACGACATCGCACTCCAGAAAACCTCTACCCGTTAGTGAATTTATTTTGGGGTCAACAAATACTGGTGTCGCCACAGCAATGTTGGCAATACATTGGGGTATTCTGCCACGTTTCTTTTTATTTCATAAACGCTACAAAAATAGGTTACACAGAAACTACTATAATGTTCATAACAGTGTTACAATTCGCTTCATTAACGCTCACGTAATGCATCTTTTACATGTGATGGGACTACGTTAGGTTTTACATGCCACAGGACACACAATGGACTGAAATAAGGAAATAAGAAGGGTTTATAATCGTTCAGAGAACAATTAAACAAATATATCATCGAGCTAATTTACGTAGTCACGGGGAGTAAATAATTCTCCTCATAAAGTTTCAAACAACTGTATTTAATGATTGCGGGCGTTTACGAGCAGATGAACACTGCGTACAATATCCGGCCGAAAAATGAGGACAGACTTCAGGAGGTGATTTCTGAAAGGGAAACGACAAAAAAAAAAAAAAATCCTTATCACAAAATGTACAGAAACGTTGTAAAATGAACAGCAACATTGTAATTGGAGTAGTGGTATGGTACAGAACTAAGGATGAATACCAATGTTACAAGACATCAAAATGCACCCCTATGGTGTGATAGTAATTTCGGCAACGCCACGGGATATGTTCTTGTTGCCCTCAAAGCTCCTCGATGCACGCACCCACACGTCACATATCGGCTCTAAAGACCTCGATGTTTAACGGCCGCCGAAAATCTCTCCCCTCCAACGTGTCACATAATGGACTGCCACACCCGTTCCAGCGTTCCCGCTTCTAAAGGCTGTTCATGATAAAGTGAGCCCTTTTGAAATCAACCTTGGAAAAAAAAGCCACTGCCCCTACCTACATGTATTTTAACGGGGGCACTGAGTAACATGAGCCAAATAAAGTTGGTAACGATGGAGTAGTTCAACATCTTAACTTCAAAGAAAACGTGTTGGGTAAACACTTGGAACTCGAATTATTTCTTCCGCGTTATGTTATTTTTTTTAATGCATCGAAGTGGAAAAGTGAGCAGATTGGTAAAATATTTACTTTCGTAAGGATTTCAGTTTCACTTGACCGACGCATGAATGAAGTGATGAGGTCCATGGTAATGTTAATTTTTCACAATGCGGAAGAATACACAACGTGTATACAAGTAGATCTTAAGCAAGGATTTCAAAAGTGCTCATCTTACCGTGAACAGCCTATACACGAAGGATGTACTTCACTGAAGCGTTTTTTAAAAGTGTCTCGAGAATAGGTCCACAGGTCATCATACACGCATCACAGTTGCTCCCACACGTACACGTCAAGGGGTTAAAGCCGGGTATAGGATGTTCTCGGTAAAGTGAGCACTTTCGAGGCCCTAGTTACTTTTACCTTTCAGCCATTTCTCATTCATTAAACACATTTTGAAATGAATATTGTCATGTAAGTTATTGTACACAGTATGTATATTACACGGCAGTCGAAATTTTATACCTAAGGCTAAAATAAAACACATTTATTGAATATTACTGCTGATGAGAAGTCTTTCAAAAGTGCTAACTTACCGTGCATAGCCTAATCAGGCGGGCCCGTAACTGGCCCTCCTCCTCTAATCTATCTCCACAATGACGATTACACCCTCCCCGGTTTGGTTTCCAACTTTCACGTCTTTCTTGTTTGTTTTGCTTTTTCAATCAATGTCCATTTGCTCTTGATACTGTACTTCTATTCATTTGACAACGTTTCTGTACATTTCCGGTCACATGTTTGTATGGATAATTTTTTTTGTTTATTTCATTTTCAGGAATCACCTCTTGACATTTGTCCCCGTGTTCGGCTTCACTCTGTTTATGCACACCGTTATGAATATAACTTATGGCCATACTCGCACGATAAAGGGCTTGGGGGCGTAGCTTAATAATGTGAGATGACTTGGTAAAGCACAAATGTGAACGACGGCGTTTATAAACATGAACATGCAATAACATATTACGGGAATATTAATTACCCGGGGGAGTTTATAGCGAATTAATTATACATTTAACCTGTTACATTTGTTGACCAGTTGCCACTATTATGATAAACTAACCGGAATGTCCCCACCTTAATCATGATTCCGGAGTCTGTTTCTGGTACACGGTTATCGACGGCCGGACATACCCATCTCCGTGTCCTTCTTTTGGCGATGTCTTGATGAGGAAAGACGGACGTACCCACCGTGACGCTGGCCTATATCGGCGCGTTGTTTGGCATACTCGTCCCCGATTGCTGGCCGATGGAGGGGATTTCTGTTGCTGGCTTCTTCGTAATAGGCTGTTGAAATTCCACTCGCGTCCTGGTTTAATGTTTGAAGGTATGATCAGGCAGACAGTTTGCCTAAGGCCTGATCACATCATAACGTCAATCATAACGTTTAAAAATCACTTCAAGTATACGCCATTCACGGTTTATTCGGCCTTTTTTAATAGAACCTTTGAAAAATCTCCTCATGTATGACGTGTTTAGTTATTTTCTAAACATTCCCTGTAGCACAAGCGTTTTATACTCGTGTTCATAAAAGTTACTTTTTTCGTGTTAAATTGAATTATTATTAATATCATCTATAAATTATAATGCTTCATTGATAAAGAATTCGAATAAAACAGGGAGAAAATAGGTATGTTGGTAACATCTAGTGAGAAACAGTTTCTATACAAAATATCATTACAACTGAGCGCGCACGAATGTGGTGCGTTGTCCCTCTGGTGTAATTCTCCAGACATAGTTAAACTTAGTTTGCACGAGGTGGAGGAATATCCTGCAAGTAGAATATTAGCAAGGCTTCATAAAAGGCTGAAGTAACAGTGAATGGATTATATGACGTGTTTGGCTGTTTCCTATGTATATCGCGTTCTACAAACGTTTTATACGTTTCGTAACATAAAAATACCTTATTTTTTGTTAAAATTGAATTTATACCTTATATCTTATGTACCCATTATAACATTAATTTGGAATTCATATGCATTAAAACAGAGAGAAAGTAGGTGTATCGGTAACGTTGAGTAAGAAATAGTTCTTATGGAAAATACTAGACTGAGTGCGCACGAATGCAGTGCCTTGATTCTGTGGTATGGGTGTAATTTTCCAAACTTGTTTAAGCTTTGTTTGCATGAAGGGGAGGAACATCCTGGAAGTAGAATTTCAGCAGGGCCACAGAAAAGTTTGAAGTAGCCGTGAATGGACTATGGCAGGCTATTGAGAGGCAAGAGTGGGATAGCTGTTTGCTGAGGCCATTAATTGGAAAAGGGGCATGTCCGTCGTTAGAATGAGGAAAGTTTAGGAGCTCGCAACAGGTGACCGTGGTTCGACGGCACGAAACGTCGATGTTGGCACAATGGAAAAATTAATAAGTAGGCAACCCGTCGGCCACCCGGGGGGAGGGATGGGGGGTTTGCAGAAAGCGGTAGCCTGCATGTGTGTCATTGTAAGCAACTGTGCTATTTTGATTTTTAATGCACTAAAGAATATTTCGATGCAAGTATTTTCTTTAGGACAGAAATTAATCTATATTTCGTTACCAATTTATGTATTTCGTCGTTGAAACACAAATGCGATCTTTAAAAAATGCCGAACTAGCCCTCAATTTACAATAATTATTCTTCTGCAAAAAGAGTGTTTTAAGCTATAGCGACATGTATCTTTTATGAACAGATTTCCAAATTAGCCCTATGATCATAGCTTAAAATTCTGGCGAAACCACAGACGCAAAGTTTGTGTGACTTTTTCCTCAGGTAGATGTTCGTTTTCGAGAAGAAAAAAAAAATGGGGTGAGTTGCGTCGTCTACACGGCCGTAGGTATTTTTACGTGACAACGTCTATGGGAGGTGACAGGAAACGAGATGTTAGACTGTGTGGGTTTGTTTAAACCAATTGATTTATTATTAGCACGCAACGGGAATTCAGCGATAGCGTGCAAACGATTGGGTTTTGAGCGATGATACGAGAAGTACGATATGAAACGTAGGGCCTCGGCGGTGATGTGTCTGGCGAATGTCGGATCCAGGCAAGTACGTCCCAAAGACGTCGGGGTTTAGTGTGTCGGAGGCGCTGTCTAGGTTCAAAGTGTCCTCCACGACGCGCACGAATTCTGATTTGGAGATGATATCCATGTTGAAGTCGCCGCAGAGGAGTACAAGGGGAATGTCTGAGTCTACGCCGAAACAGGGCGGTATGCACTAGCGGTTATGTATATACCGGAAGAGAGCCTGGTACGTAAGCATGGAGATATCCTGTGGAGTTGTCCCGGGATGCATGTAGATGGATCCGAGCACGAAAGTGAAGCTGATATCGTCAGTGGGCATTGAAACTCCAGCGAGAAAAATATCACCAAATGTGCGAATGTGCGTGCTCTGATCGCTGATGTTGGTGCCCAGTCGCCTGCGAGTGGATGTGGGCGGAAACTTGCCTGCAGATAGCCTCTCCGCCGACTGCATTAGTAGTCTTATGGTCTCGTCGCGTGATGTGGCTTGTGATGATGATGCAATCGCCACGTTCGCATTTCGCAGCCGCTTAGAATCGCCAACTTCGACTACCTCCGGAATGGATTGAGGTAGCTGAGTTAACCTTTAACTATTAGATTTGTCTTGCCGAGCACTATTCATATTGTTGATATGATTAGTGTCCTTTTCGCCTAACTCGTAATATTTAACTTTTTTGGTTTGTAATCTGCAAAGAAAATGATTCTTGGTTAGAAAGTCACTATGAGTGTTTGTTATTTATGATTCTTGGTTAAGTTTTTAGTTACATTTTTTTCGCACGAACTTACACCAGAATTTCTCTTATCGGATAAGCCGCTCGGTCGCTACAGCGATGTTAAGCATGCTAAACCGCTCGAAATCAGAAGTTCGCAGCGCGGCTTCCACCGCGACCTGATAACGTCAAAAGCATGATGCCAAAGGACGGATCTATACTATCGTACATTCACATTTAATGTACTGCTCGTTCTCAGCGAGTAATTACCACGGACCCGAGAGCAAAATTTCGCGACTCTCACTTTCCAAACAGAAGGGGCTGAGTTGTGAGACCTCCCGTTAGTGTGTCGCAAAGGATATCTATTTAGTTTGGGTTTTGCACAGAAATAAAAACGTCGTTTCATTAGTGTATTTTCCCCTTTTTCCTTGAAGTACAGAAATATAAATAAAATGCCTAAAAGGGTTACCGTTGAAAGCCACATAGATACTCGCAGCACTACGAGAACATTGCGCACATCGTGGATGGCGCACTTACTGGACGCGGAACTACCTCCCTTATCCACTCCTGTGCTTCCCGACATCAAACGCGCTAACGATCTCCAGGTAGACGGCCCCCTTAAAGGCGCCGTCTGGCTCTAGGTAATTTGATTGTCCGAGGCCTACAAGCTTGGGAGTGATGAGGGCGACCTACGTGCGAGCATCGAATGTCTAGTCTATAAAGGCGAGTCTTTCTCTCGTCGACTCGCCTTTATAGTACTTCCTGTTGTGACACTGTCATTTTATCGCGTGATAGTAAAAATATATATGTGCTATGTCTCTCTGTGCGCTGCTGAGAAGCATTTTGGAAGTTTCATATATACCATTCACGGTTACTTCACCCTTCCTTAAGCCCTGCTAACGTTCGATTTCCAGGATATTCCTCCGTCTCGTGCAAACAAAGCTTAGCAGTCTAGATTGTTCCACCAATGGGACCGTGCGGCCCATACTTGTGCTGTCACTGTAATAATATTTCACATAAGAACTAATTATTACTAGGTATTACCAACACACCAACTTTCTCCCTTTTTTAAATTCGTGTGAATTATATATGAAATATCATAATTTATTGGTAAAATATAAGTAAGTGTAATTTATCCAAAAATAAGATTATTTTATTTTGAAATAAATACAAAACACTTGTGGTGCATTATAGATACGAAAAAATAAAACACGTCAATCTTGGGATGGTTTTTCGAAGGTTTGATTCAAAGAGTGTGAGGAAACCGCGATTTTACCACACATAAATATGACTGCGAAACCCGCCTACCAATTTTTGCTCAAAAATATACCGATTACAGAAGGAAATACAAAGCTGAAACTATAATTCGGGCATGAGAATTTTCTTAAATGCTCTTCGCAAGAAGACGCTAGTCAAAAATACTGAACTGTTTTTAAATAACAACTATAGTATTAATCTCTCTTTTCTCATTGGGGATTTGGCCAGACTGTGCCATTAAGAATGTTTATATCGTTCTCGATACATCAGCGTATCGAACAGCACCAACAGACGCTATGATTACACGTTTGCAAAATTTCAATGTTCTAGTTATTGCGGCTTTCGAAAAAGTAGCCAACTATTGTTACCCGCTGCTTCATTACGTATTCTGTACGGCTATTCTCCTCGTAATACAAAATGAATGGATCGGCCCAAAGATTTAAAGGGTGATCCGGAAAGACAACATTATAACCGAGAACAATCTCCTCGCTCAATTTTACCGCGGCGATATTGAACACGCGGTTTTTGAGCTAGATGAGGGAGATATGAAGTTATTTGGCGCACAGCTGCCACGCATTTTTTGATAGGCAATAGATCTTCCACAAAGAGTCTAGATTTTACTTTTACGAACACTCTTCGCTTAATGTGCTTATAAAGCTAAGGCTGAGGGCCACCTTAACTCGTATTTTCCTTTTTAAAATGAAATGTCCACAAAATTTTGGCAATAAAACGCAGCCGAAATTTTAATGCCGTATTTGGAAAAAGTTAGGTATAAGTAAGTACGTTATAAATATTTATCATTACTTTTTGACAAAACTGTTTGTGTAAAAAATAAACATTGTTCGTAGTAAGTTTTATTTAGTACTCGATACTGGGCTTTTTGCATGGGGCAAAAGCCACGGCGTTTTACGATGCATGACTTGGAACATAAACTCGCCGTGCTTTAGCTCTGATTGACCCTAATGGCATTTTTGATATGAACACTTTATCAAGCGAAATATGGCTGGCACAAATCCTCAAGAGGGCTATTCACACGCCTTTTACGTACGGTATTTGAAGCTGCGGAAATTTTACCATAAGCCTTTTATATACAGATAGCTTGGCAGCTTATAAAGTTCGAAAGTGGATATTTGGTTCAGTGACCGCGGGGTCGCTATGTATTCGAGCCTCCTGACATCGGAGTTCTTTAAAGAAATAAGTGGACCCTTTTATTTTATGTCCACCTTTAATGTGAAGCTATTATTTAAAGAAAAAATGTGTACCACGCGCGGGTATTTTGGTAAGTGTATGACTATGCCGGTAAAAAAAGTCAAGAGAAATCCGTGTGTTTACTGTTGTTAATAACAAAAACATGGATTTTTATATTTTCCTAACATCATTTCCTAACCTCCATGCAAGGAAGGCATTTTGCTATGGTCTTATATAAACTGACGTTTCTATGTATTGTTACTCTGTCGTGAAGCATACTGCAGCTGGTTTTTATTGGCAACGTAAACTTAATGGCTGCAAACATAAAAAAAGTATACTTTTTTGGTGACAAATCTGGTCAGTATTTAAATATAATTTTGGTGACAAATCTGGTCAGTATTTAAATATAATTTTGGTGACAAATCTGGTCAGTATTTAAATATAATTTTGGTGACAAATCTGGTCAGTATTTAAATATAATTTTATTAAGCGTAATGTTATTACTATTGGTTCTTAGAATTTTTAGACCTCATTTTAATTTATGGACAACAGCGAAGGTTGAAAATTATGCGATTTGTTGTTTTTGTATAGTTTTAGCATAGTGTTAATAATTTTCGGTTTTAAAATCATTACTAATGATGTCTTTGTCTAGAAACAATGGTCAGTTCAGTTACTGCACCCTTTAATTCCCGACTATGTTACGTAGCTGAAATTGTCGATGGGCTGTGTTGTGTAAAGGTTCTTGAATGATTTTTATTTCAGGCACAGAATGCTTCTTTATCTTCTCCTGTATTCATTCTGTCACTTTCCCGATAACCTAATGCTTTATTCAGTTCAGTAGATACATCACATTTGTCTCTCAAATACACTGTCGGTTATTTTTATAGTGTTAACCTCACCCCGTGAACACTCATACATCGTCAGGCGGTAAAAAGTATTAATAACCAACACTCACTCAATTAGGTCTCTTAAAATGCATGATCAGTTTTATATGATATCTCGAAAGTAAACTGTGTTACGAGTATGTCAAGGGAAAGATTAATAAAACGAGCTCAATCATTTCTTCCAGCAACTTGCCACACTCGTCAAAAAGGCCGTTCGTGACATCTCAGAATTTTGAGCATCCAAAATAAAAAATACAAACGTCGCATTGTATCAAGTGTCGTTACGTTAACATGGTTTATTAAATTTAAAAAATAAATAAAAAGAATGAGTGTATTGTTTTCTATCACAAGCAATATCCCTATTTAGATTCCATTATAGAAAATAACACAAAGGAAATACATAGCTTCACCAGCTAATGTATTTTTAATATAATTCGTTTTGTATTCCTACCTCCATGTTTAATACACCTTTTGCCCTTCACATAGTGCCATGCCACATGCTAACGTTTGATTTTACACCAAACTCGCAGTTTCACTAAAACAATATTTTTCTAGACGTAATTCGACTGTATATTAAAGCAGTTATTTAAGAAAATGTACGAACTGTAGTTGAAGCTACTTGGATTTTCAATGTTATGGTGGGAAAACAGCGTCACAGATATGATTACTGTGCATTTGGTAATCACACTCTTTTCTCATATCCCCTCTATCCGCAACAGATCGTATGACAAATACACAAAACCAACGGAATCTCTTGATACTCGCATCTTGCAAGACCTTGTGTGAAACGAGAAATTGCTTTATCTTTTTATCGTAAACGAGGCACTGTTTTAGAATTTATTGCAGGAGATCTGCAGCAATTTGTTATAGTGCACGAAATTTTGCACGCATCTTGCATTATGCCACAACTGTGTCATGAAAGAAAGCCAGTGAATTTAGTGCTTCTTGAACGACGAATTTATATAGAGATTTTTCTCCGCTGAATAAATCGACGTATAGAAGTAGCAAGAGAACAGTTCTGTAATCTCATTTCAGAATAGCAGCAATGAAACTTCTGTACCGAGGAACATAATGGTTTTTTGGTTTCTTTAAAGCTCTGTTTGCGAGAACATTCCAAACGTTGCCGAGTTGCTGTGTTAAAGGAACTATTTGTTCTGTAGGAAGGGCGGGATGATCTGCTGCAGGGAGAATATTCGTAGTTGCAGAAACAATAACAAACATGTACACGACAGAGTTCTGCTGCAATTGCTATACACGTTAACAAGAGCTGTATGGTACCTGTAACAAATCTGATAGCTGTCCATAACATCTCATATACAGGATGTTCGTAAATTAAACACTCGAACTGCGGGAGGTGATTCCTTGCAAAAAAAAATGAAGTCAAAAATATCCAGGACACCATACACCTAAACAGAACATTAAAAGGGACACGAGTCTGTGAAAACTTTGTTTTGCAAACGTATTTTCGCTGAATGCCTTGTACTTCCTGCCAGCGGTAGAAATGGTGGCCATTTGCCCACAGTACGTCCCACACGGTCGAATGGGGCACGCCCATTTGGCGCGCTATGGAGCGTGTACTAGCGGAGGGCATGTCGATGTGCTGACGTATCTCTTCCTCAAGCCGAACAGTGCGCACAGACGGAGGACGGCCAGCATTACGTATGTGTCTCTGCAACATGGGAAGTATAAACCACCTTTTCACTGCTAACTTTGGAAGCGTTGCACAAGGCATTCGACAAAAAAATATATTTTCAAAACTCAATCCTCGCAGAGTAAGGTCTCCTTTAATACTCAGTGTAGGTATACGGTGTGCTAAATATTTTCGACTTTATTTTCCATCAGGATTCACCTCCTGTAATTTGGGTGTTTAATTTCCGAACGTCCTCTATGCGAGTTATTGGTACAGGTATATTTGGTTTCAATAACCATATTATATTATTTCAGTTATATGCTAATCGTGCAATCCCTAACGGCGTTGACATTAGTTCGGGAGCACGGGCGCAAACAGACTTGAAACTACGCAATAGGAATTCACGCCACGTGTATGCACAGACATGAGTGAAGAGATTTGGGCGGCCTTTTAACACCAACGTCTTGAGAGCCGATGAGGGCGACGCGAGGTGACTACGGAGCAGCGGCGGGAGATCCCCGAGAAAATTCGCCCGACAATCGGCACGATTCCCACACGCGAAAATCCTGGGGCGGCTCTGCCGGGAATCAAACCCTGGTTCGCCCAGGTGGGAGGCTGGTAGTCTAACCACTACACCACCGTGGCCCCGCACACATGCGTGAGTACTCTCTCGCTTTATTCACTTCAGTCGTGCCTATAAGCGTCCGCAGTCACCAATAGGGCGTGCACGAAGTTAAAGAATCGCCGATGGCCTCGTGAAAGTGGCCATCTGCGGGTTTTCTCCGCAGGGAACTTTTTTGATTTTAATGTTTAAAATAGTAATAACTACGTAAAAGTTGTGCCAAAATAGGATGTTATAAGAAGACCACAGAATATAGGCTGTTCACACTTACTTCCAACTTTTATGAATCTCTGATGTAGGCTATTCACGGTAAAGTGAGCACTTTATAAGACCCTGCTCAATTTTTCCTTTGAGCCAATTTTTTCCCCATCAGACACTTGTTTGACTAATAAACATACTGTATACATTCCACCACTCTCAAAAGTTAGCGTCCTAGACTGCAATAAAACATATTTATTAATGGTTAACGCCTACTGGAAGGGATTTAACAAAGTGCTCACGTTACCGCGAATAGCCTATAAATATCTACTTCTAGATTATTACACCAAAAGGACAACGCATCGGATTCGTGCTCAGTCAGTGAAATATAATTTTGTATAAAACTATTTCTTAAAGGCTGTTCACGATAAAGGGAGCCCTTTTGAAATCAACCTCAGAAAAAAGTCACTGCCCCTACCTGCATATATTTCCATGAGTGACGTGAGTCCAGTAAAACAAAGTAACGATGAAGGGGAAAGTAGTTCCATTTATTACCGTCGAACTTACGGTGTTGGGTAACCGTTTGTGATAATTTAAATCATTCCTCTCGCTTTCTGTATTTTTTTTTTTAATTCATCGAAGTGTAAAAATGAGCTTTTTTTGTAAAATATCTTCTCTGCCAATAATTTTACAGTTTCGCTTGACCAACGCATGAAAAAAAGTGTTGAGGCCCATGACAATGTTAATTTTACATACGGTGGAAGAATACACAACGCGCATACGAGTATATCTTAAGCAGGGTTTTCAAAAGTGCTCATTTTACCGCGAACAGCCTATACTAGACATTACCAACACACCCATTTTCTTCCCCCTGTTTGTATTCATATTATTATAATTGAAATATTAATATTTATACACAGAATATAAGTAAAATTTCAATCTAACTATAAACAAGGTACATTCATGCTAACACAAGTATAAAACGCTTATAACATGTGACAAGTTTAGAAAACAAGCAAACATGTCATACACAGGATGATTTTTCAAAGGTTTGATTCGAAAAGTGCGAAGAAACCGCGAATAAATGTCAAAAACCACAATTATAAGTTAATAAATATGCTGGTGATTAGGGCGTGCCTGGACAGAGCACACGCTTATGGTTGGGCCTGAAAACCGAACCGCTTTTGATCATGTGTTTCAACAAAGCCAGACGTATTCAGTTTACGCTGGATATCTCGCCATGAACTCAAGAATCTGCGCTGAGACATATTTCACCACTGGTTATCACCCAATATCACACCATGTTTTCAAAACATTTGATTCAGATTGTTTTAAAAAAATTTGGAAACAGAATATTTTGATCGATTTTTGGAAACTCTCAGTATTAGCCTTCCGGTACTATTCTCAGAGTTATTGTAATTAATAATTTACATTCACTCCATACGATAATCCAAGGTATATTTCATCGGTATTAAATTCAGGTAGCCAAGCGTGACACACACACTTTCTTCAGAGAACGGAGTATTTCATATTAAAATTTTACCACATTTAATGGCTTGAAAATCGACGATTCCACTGCCGCCTTATCGGGGCCATTAAGTAAGAGGCTCACAGAAGTTTGTAGACCGGAGCACTGGCGCAAATATTCTTCAGCTTTGTTGAATACACTTCCTTTTTAATTATTAATTGTGGCTTTTGGTGCCCCCTCTTTATGCTAGAAAGTAATGTATTCACGGAGCGAATTAATTTTAAACCAAACGGAACTAATTTCTATAGAACACCATGTTCAGTGTTTATCTAGAACGTATAATAGTAATAATAAGCACGTTGAGGGAAAATGGAGGGGGGGGGGAGGGTTCATCATAAAATGGGGATAATACAAACCCGACAAGGGAATATATTGTGCCTAGTCATCCGTTAATACTGGCATGTAATTAAATCCTAGTAATTACCGACGGCGGAATGCAAGGCCTGTTGGAATTGGGAAGACTTCGAGAAAACCCGCTTTCATAGCTTGCGAAATAATTTCCTGCCAAAGCGATTTCGGGATCAACGCACATCGGGATCTCGCCTGATTTCCGAACACCGGGAGAAGTATGAATAGTTGTTGGTCGGCGGGTTTTCTCCGAGTCATCTCGAGTCTTCCCCGTTTCACACTTCCACGCTGCTATATCTTCTCAGTTTATCCTCTCGGCAGTTAAAGAATTAGTTGTTAAATAGGTGTCATGTTTTTTTTTTAAATTCCTTGGCGATAGTGTGATTGAACTAGACTCAGAAATTCTTTAGGCTGCGTAAGTCTAATCCAGATGATGAATTTAGACATTTTTCGCCATAACGCGAATACTGTCATTGCTGTGTTTTGTGAATCAACGATATATAGGCACTGCTTAACAGATTTTCTTAAGAAGTTTCGTGTATATGCTGCTGCAGTAATTATATCTTTTTTTTTTTTTTTTCATGTGCCACTGTTGACGTAGTGTCTAGAACGTTCGCCTCCCACCAAGACGGAATTTGTTCGATTCCCGGTGGGGTGACTCAGATTTTCGCAAGCGGGAATCGTGCCGGGCGATGCCTGCTGGTCGGCGGGTTTTCTCGGGGATTTCCCGTTCTCCCCTACCTTTGCGTTCCGACGTTGCTCCATATGCCCCTCGCATCACCCTCATCGGTCTGCAAGAGCCCGTTGTTAAGAGCCCCTACATGATAACAATTACTTATTCCTTATCAGCAGTCACCTCTGAAACTGTAGAAATTAAAAAAAAAAAAGCTTGGGAAGCCATTATTTATACTATATCAGTCCAAAAAATTTCTATACAGCATTTGAAATAGAAAATTCGAGAAAAAAGATCAATTACAGAACTCTCGTTTTAGCCCAGTGCAAGCATTCACGCACTTTGCATGGTGGGGGGGGGGGGGGGGGGGATATAAGTGAGTGTGTGAAGAGATTTGGGCGGCTCTTAACAGCGAGGTCTTGAGAGCCGACGAGGGTTATTGAAGTGAGTATGGAGCGGCGCCGGAATGAAGGGGGCGGGGGAAACGGGAGATCCCCGAGAAGACCCGTCAACCAACGGCATTGTCCTGCACGATTCCCACGTGCGAAAATCCGGTATCCCCGGACGGCGATTGTACCCGGTTCGCCTTGGTGGGAGGCGAGCGTGCTAACCGCTCAGCCGCCAAGTCCCCACGACGGGGAAGGGGGGGGGGGGGAGGAACGCAATTTCGTGGGGTTTCGAGTAACTGTGCGCGTGTGCGGAACGGAACACGATCTGTTTGGCAAAGCAGCCTCAGTGGACTGGGGCATAGTGGGTGTAAAGTGACCACAGAAACTTGGATTTGGTGAGGGTTGGTCAGAAGGGCGGGAGGGGGGAGCTCTTGAACACTCCGGTCCGAATAGTGTGGGCGAGTGAGCTAAGCCTTCCTCGAGGCGAACTTGATACACTCGGTTCTAGGTTGTTTGAACTCATCTGAAAGACATTGTTAGTTTCCTCTACACGGACGTTGTGTATATTTCCGCCACATGCAAATGGACACGTGGGGGTTGTACCCACACAGGAAGGCACGTTCCCTCCACTAAGGTACATTCTACTCAGGTTGGGACACTCGCTACTAACAGTTTGGCAAAAATAAATATTCTCGTCGCCAGGTATCACTGACGTTGCGCGTGTACCAGATTTTCTTAATTTGTTATTTTTATCTAAACAAATGGGATATTTGCAATTTTCATAAAATTAATATAACTCTGTGAAATCTTCTTTAAGTATTTTGTTAGAACTTTCGTAAATAATAAACTTCGTTTTTCGCATCAGAGTGAAAATTTAACGAAATATGTCAATTTAGCCGTACAGTTTATTATCGTTTAGCGGTTTTCTATACAACCGTTTGTATGTGTGTTATTATGGAGTGAATTTATTTATTTTTGGTTTATGTAGCCTAAACGAGGGGGAAAAAACATACCCCTCATACACATTTGATTTGAACACACGATTTCCAACATTTGCACGTAAATTACAGGCAACCCCCCTTTTCGTAGAGAAGGAATGGCAATGGACTTAGAATATTTCTGCCAAGCGTCAGGGTAATCTAGTATTACTGTGACCTGACGCGTTTAGAAGTTTTAGCCTTGATTGTTTAACCAGGAAGAGATATGGAGCCAAGCCTTCGCCTCATAAGGGGTCGGTGCGATAATATTAGCCATATGTCAGTAAGGTGAGCTTGTGAAACAGTGACGCTGCTCTTATAATAATGTGTTTAAACTATTTAAACAAATTACAATGTTTAACAATTCAATATTTTTTATAATCGGTTAACATACATAAATTCGTATTCGAAACCGCTGCCAATATTACTGAACGGACGCCAGACGACGTTTGTTTAAATAATTATATAGCTACAGGAAGGATTTCTTCGAAAAGTTGAAAGAACACAAAGAAATAGCGTGCGGGAGTTAACTGCAATCCGTCACTGTACAAACAAAACAGTTGCCTTCTTTCAAATGTAAACTAGCGGAACCTGTAGGCAGAGTAAAAATAATTAATATATTATTGTTCGATCCATCCATAAAACTATCATTGGAACTCACTTTGGCACACAATTTTTTCGAGCATATCTGTAGCTCAGAGACAGGAATAATATGAATTAAAATTGTTACTCAGTAAAACGAAATTTCGTCAAACTCGTTTGAATTTGCAATAAACATAAAAAAAATAATTTTAAAAAATGTCACATTCACAATAAAACGGAACTATTTTGCAACATTATTTTCTTTTGACTAGGTTTTTGGAGTTATTGTATATTAAGTAATTTAGGGTGTAAGAATATTTTCATTATTTGTCAATCAATTAAAACCAAAACATAGGAATATAGGGGGAAACATTTTGTTGCAATCTTACATGTTTCAATGAAATTCTATAATTGAGATAGTTCCAACAAAAAAAAAGTATGTAAAATACAAGAAAGGGAAGAACAAACAGGTATGTGAGTTAAGACGTTTTATTTACAAAATAAACTAGACTAAAAACACCATCTATTGACTTGGTTGTTTTAAACATCAATTCTAAACTAGAATCTCTTAAAAATCATTAAAGAATGGTCATTTTCGAGATGGCTACTAGTCAAGCATTGTGTAGAAAGGAATGATACTAGTGCCATAGTACAGCAGTTGCCACAGAATACCTCGCTTCCAAAAATAATTACAGAGACCCATAGAAAGTACGAAGTTAAATACCGATTTTGGTACACGGTCCCAAATTTACGGACAGGAAAGAAAACTACTTTATATTTATTGGTTGATAATTACAAAAGTGTGTTGTTTCTGAAATCATTGACCATCGGATTTTATACAGTCACCACAACCGCCACAAAAAATAATTTGCTTTATATATAACCCATATTATTATGGGTATCATTAAACCAATACGATTAACAAATGTTGGTAGACCAAGGAAATGTTACAAGGAACTGTTTCAAGAATTGTTTAAATTACTTCCGCCAAATATGCTGTATAATTAGTGATGGGTAAGCATTTAATAACATACGCAATCATAACGGCTGAGACTCGTGTTTTTTTTTTTTAATTACATCATCACATAACTTTATAGCAACATATATTATAACTCTGTACTCATTATATCAGCACCAGTGCCAGTGCTCTATGACAGTAAAGTTCAAAATGTAAACAACTTCTACTGTGAGCAATTTTGTGAGTTAGCGTCGATAGAATTGTCAAGCTTAAACATTAGAGTTCAGGAATCAATAACTCATTTTCACCCATTTTTCTTATTCTAGTGGTGTTAATATCGAGGATGTCCGACTTCTGACAGATGTGGTATAAAGATGTACAATGGAGCCAGCAATCTGCTGGTTTTTTTTTAATGCTTAGCATAAAGGTGGATTTACACGGAACGTAGCCCACTCACGAGGATTCACGCATGTATTTTATTTTATGTATTTTACTTGTATGTTTTGGGAGCGTTGATGGAAGCCGTCTTTAAATTGCTGCCTTTCCACCCGCGCTGCAGTTAAGTTATTTAGCCATAAATATTTTGAGTAATTTTCGTATGTATGTATTTTTATTTGGGCTTGTGAAGTGTTTTCTGTGTATTTAGATAACCCAGAGAACTATTTTTCGTTCACTGCAGTTGTACATTTGTAAATGATATTCAGTATAAAATGAGCACCACATAGCGCTTACAGCACGCATCAGTACTACTTCATATATAGACTGTTCACGGTAAAATGAGCACTGAAAGCCCTGCTTAAGATCTACTTGTACACACTTTGTGTATTATTTCGCCTTATGTAAAATTAACATTACTTTACAGGATGAATGTCACTCAGTGCGCCCATTAAAATATATGCATGCAAGGGCAGTGAATTTTTGGGTCATTTCAATTTATTTAATGTCTTAGATTATTTTATAGCCAAATAAAGCATACCCTTTAAAAAACATTATTTTTGCTGCAACATATTGTTCCTCGCCGCAAAGAATTTTTTTTTTTTATGTGGCCCACCGAAATGTAGGCTTGCCACAAACATAATTTTTGTTTGATGTATATAGTAAATTTTATCCTTTGAATAAATTTAACCCTTTCAATAAATTTACCCATTTCGAAATATTTAGCTCTTTATCTGTAGTTAACCATTTACCTGAAATTAATCCAGGTGCGATTAAATAATTAAGCTTTTGGGCTCTTAACCCTTTGGACACTTGAACCTTTGGTACTTCCTTTTTCAGAACTCCTACGCTCACACTACTTCTAGCCTGCGGGCCATACACTGTACGTTATGTATTACGGGATGTAGAGAAGAAACGAAGAGTTTGCTGACCTATGTTCTTATAACACTTTTTCATCCTCCAGATGTGAGGAATGTTTCACCGAAGTACTGACATGCAATTTTGCAACATCCTGAATAATAATAATATATGTCTGCATTGTTACAATAGTTTAGCAGGTGTCTTTGGGGAACTGTCATTTACAGTGTAAAGAAAATCTGTGCTCTGAAATAAAGCAACAAAGCTTCCCAAATTATACTCTCAGAAAGATGTTGTAGAGGCTTCGAGACTCGAACCCTCATCCCCGGTGTTATTAGCCTAACGCCTTTAACATCACAACCACTTCGCCTTACTTTGATCAGATTACTTTTGATAGATAAATCTAGGTAGAAAAATATGCCAGAATATACTGTCACATCTTAGGAGAAATTGAGGTTAATAGTTTGTAGAGTCTTTATAATTCATAACGACATTAAACCTCTGCTAGAGGACTGTGCATTTTTTTAGTGACAGTTTTTCAACTGCAGAATATATTAGTTGATGAATGTTTGCGCTGGGACAACATACGCGTACTTTAAACTGCAATGAATGACAGGAAAATCTTCAATATCGCTAAAAAGTTCATTTACTTAATTACTGTCAACCAAAGCCGCTCGAAGATTATTTATTTACTATAAAGCAAGGCAATGCTGTCATAATAAAAAAAAATGCAAAGGAAATATCTTTTTAAGCAAAACTATGTTTCTGTAACCATTTATTTGAACTAAAGCAATATCATGTTGATGTAAACAAAACAGACTCGTAGAAATTACTTTCTCTGCCTTCGCTTAATGCAAGCACGGTGTTAAATGGAAGCTGGGATTGCATACTTACATATATGGCCTGACTTTGCATAAACCAGTAGACGCATTCATAGGCTACCCGCAATGCAAACCCGTAAACTTGTCATTAGTAACCAGTGCATTAGGTGGAGTACCTCGGTCATGAAGGTTGCCTTGGAAACTGATGACGATCCACCGAAATTATGTGGTAAGTTGGTAAAATACCCTTTTTGTAGATGGAGCTGGGAAGCTGCATTGAAAAACGCTGACATTCAGAAGTCAGGATAATTTGCGGTATGGTAATTGCAGTCGCTGCTTCAACGGGTCCAATATAGAACTAACACGGGATGACAGACAAGGAGACAGATCTGCTTTGGGAACTAGCGAATGACCTACTAGGTCGCAGTTTGAGGAATATATATATACACACACACAACTACCTCTTGGGTATTCCGGCGTGCTAAATACAGGAGAGCTTCTCGCTGTTTTGCTCCATTGCGGTGTCCAGGGAAATCATTATGACCATGCGGGGGATGGCAGAGAGAGAAAGAAGGGTCTTGTTCATGTCAGTTATCGAGTTCGTGGAAAGGTTACGGACAGCAAACAGAAGTGGAGAGGAGAATAATTTGCGCGGTGTTTATTACAGGAAGACTTGTAAAAAAAAATAGATGTCCCATGGGCTTAAGGACCGTTATAAAGTTACCGCAGACGACACACTTGCAAGGCAATTGTTCTATTAATAATTATTTCTATTCGCAGGGGGTTACGGAACAAAATACTGAATACCTTTCAATTTTCGGGAGAATGTTGTGCTGTATCTCGCATGAAATATATGGAAACTAAAATTGTACTCATGTCGGTTTGTAATTTACATATAAAAATTGCGATTGGTTGAAAGAGATGAAAACGAGGTGGTAGAAAAGCGAAAAAAAAAATTAAATTGTTCTTATTTTCACGGACATTAAATGAAGGTAATTAAAACGACGATTCAAAGAGGTATCGTTTGAAGTCGCGAGTGAAGTGTTATGTCGTGTACTTCATTGGAATAATTCGTGAGATGGAAAGCGCTTGTGAAGCCATTAGTATCTGTTAGGGAAGGCGAATGTGGTGTTTTGCTGGGTGTTGGAAAGGGGGAGGAGCTGAGAACAAAGCCAGGAGCACACCAGACGGGGAAACTGGGGTTAATTAAAGCGGTGCCATATTTTTTTATTCAAGCGCGCGGTCTCTTGGGACGCTGAAAGCACACCACTTAGTGCCTGCTCAGTGCTGCAAACAGTTAAAATGGCTCTCAACTTGCTCCGATCGCAATCTCTTCTTGTTCAGAGTAAACTGGTTGTTTATTAGTATGAAAACAATCGCATTTTATTCTGTGCTGTGTCCCAAAGTAAATAAACAGTTATATTAATAATGACTTGGTTTTCTGCATTCGTTGAAATGCATCAACTGCCCGGTTGAATAGCGATATACGCGGAACTCTTGCAAAGCAAAGATAGTCGTATGAAAATTTAAAACAAAAATTCAAATTAGTAAGTTTTGGAAACGATTGCAAATAATTACAGTGGTGTGTTCTTAAGGATGAGATTTTCTGCCTGAATTCAGTAGTAAAAATGTAAACGTGTGAAAAAGTTTACTTTCCTAACCATTTAATTGAACATTTCTATGTAGGACTGCTGTAACATACGTCAGACTTTTAATGTAACAACGCTCGCACTCCCAAAACAGACGTAAAAAGAAAGTGTGTTCCAGTCTGTGAAATCGCTCCTTAGTGAGTGTGCGTATTTTGTGTTTCAATTCACTCTTACACATCGCTTAAAGTATAAAAACTTGGTACACACACGGGGCCGTGGTGGCTAAGCGGTTAGCACGCTCGCCTCCTCCCAAGGCGAACCGGGTTCAATCGCAGGCCGGGTCAGAGGATTTTCGCAAGTAGGAATCGTGCCAGACGATGCCGTTGGTCGGCGGTTTTCCTCTGGGATCTCCCGTTTCCCCCACCCCATCATTCCGGCGCCGCTCCATACTCACCTCAACCACTCTCATCGGCTCTCAAGAGCTCGCTGTTAAGAGCAGCCCAAATATCTTCACTCACTTGGTACACACACATATACATGCGTCACATGATTCGACGGCGTATCCAAATGTTATTTATTCAGGTTGTAAGGAGGTAGTGGTGTGACATCGTTGTCATAATAACCTCCTCATGGCGAATCGGGTTCGATTCCCATCGGGGCCAAATCCTGACTTTCATATTCGGGAAAATGTTGTGTATGTTGCCGTTGGCTAGTGGTATTTCTCAGTGTACTTACTCCCTCTTCTATCACCTTCATCGCTGATTTATTTATATCTAGTTTCATCTCCCGATGATTATTGATACATTTTATCTTTTAACGTCATTTTACTAAAAGGATTCGCTGAATAGCCAACTAAATAGTTCTATAATAATTACAGAAATCCAAAACACCTAAAATGTTTATGGAATTTTATTATTTCTGATACAAATTTCCGAAATGTTCTTAGTGCAGATACCAAAAAAATATAACGTGGACATTAACATGAATATAGTTAATCCTAAATTCCCTCTGCCATTTTACGAGATGGTCTTGCCTTAACTAAAATGCATGCACATACACTCTCAGGAATTGCTGAGCCGATTTACACTTAAATTTAATTCCCAAGTGATACTGTCGAACCTACTTGAGGTTACGTCATTTCTAGAGATCATACTTCTGAAGTTATATCAATAGAATGATTTCATCATCTAATTAGTAACTAGTTGTAAATACCGAAGGCTTAACTCTCTTGATTGATAAACACTCTGTTAAGCATCTTTTTAGGTAGTACAAACATACTACGCGTGAATGAGAAGATCAGAAACACTTATAGTTTCTCTAAAAAAATTTTTTAAAAATCTGTTAAATGCATGACTAAGACTAACTGATGACTAGTTATATGTGTAGGATGAACTAGGCTATACGCTCGGTGATATCAGCAATTTATTGATATGGTTCGTGCTCCACGACAGCAGTTTGAGGAGATAATGTGTTTAATTGAAAATGTTTGCGAACTGTTTGAAATTATATTTCTATGTTCGTGTGTAATCTATTCGTGTTGAGGTTCTGCTGCAAGAAGTTTTTGTTGTTGCATACAGTTTGTTTCTCCTTAGGCTCTTAAAGAAATGAAGACGGTAAGTAAACAGCACTGTTCTCAGTGCCGAAGTCCTTCATTCTTCCGGAACCAAAGCTGGGCGTTGGTCGCCACATTCAGCGGGATGTGAATATCGGAGTTTACGCTAACGGGCCGTTGGGAGAACACGCCTGTTTGAATGCCACAGGCGGAGTTAGTTTCGCTCGTGCTGTGAAAGCGTCCATTTCAGTTCTCTAGTCTCGTTCCTTCTGTGGCAGGACCATCTTCCCTGGTCGCCTTGGGCATGTATTGATTTCCATCGGCCTGGCGTTCATACCTTCCAGCTCCCAACGTGATAATACCTGAGCGAGGGAATTTTTTTTTTCCCACGGAAATGTGAGTCATAATGTTCCCCCATTTTTTAGTCGATAAAAACGTAAATTTTTTAATAATCATTAACTGTCTACTCGGATGTATTAGCTGCATCAAAGCATGTAAGGTGGCATAACATCACTGTAATTTATTTTTCATTTAACTTGCTAAATATGTATTTAAATTTTCAAACAATTCATATAACTTTATATGGCCTGCTGTAGTGTTGCTTGTTTGCCAAATTTGGGACAAATCTGTTGGTTTTTTTTCCCCAGAGAGATATGTCGCGTATTTTCATGTAGGGCTATCTTACAAAATGGCAGACAAAAGTGATTTTGCGGAGACACACACACATATATGTATACATATGTGTGTATATATATACACATATTATATATATATACACATATTATATATATATATATATATATATATATATATATATATATATATACACTGCCAGCACACAAAGTTACGTTGAAATTGGTTACATGTTTTTGACGATGTGACATAATAAGCTAAAATGGCTGTATGGTAACCATTTTGAAAGTAAATACCTGTCCTACTTTAAACACAATAGACTACATCAACTGCCGCAGTAGTACGTGTTTGCCAAACTTTGTACAAATCGGTCAATTGTTTTCCGAGATATGACATAAAATCGTATTTATTCATATAAGTTGGTCTTGCAAAATGTCGGACAAACGAGGCCCCGTGTAGAAACGTGTAATGTTTTTGGTATATACTACTATCATACTAAATTACATTAAATTGGTTACATGATTTCATAAATTTAACATTCTAAGCCTACACATTCGTAATTTCGAAAGAATGTGGCCCACTTTAAACGTTTGATCTTATATGGTATACCGTAGTAGGTACTAGGTGTTCGTCAAATTTGGTAAGACCCCGACAGATTGTTTCCGAGATATGACATAAAAATTTCATTTAATAACGTAGCGCTATCGTTAAAAATTACTATTAAAATGGCTGTTTGTTGGCATTTAGTGTGCTTATAATAAATCATTTCCGCATACAAAATGTAGTCGAAATTTGCAGCAGAACAATATACCAGGTATATGAAATAAACCGTCATTTTGAAAACAAGTGCTTCGTAGATTCACATTCATTTGAATACATTGCCAAATTAGGCGACGGAATCGGGGGGGGGGGGGGGGAAATTCTTAAGATACAACGTAAAAGCTTAATTTTATCATGTAATACTGTCTTAAAAAATTAATGATCAACAGCAATATGTATTTTTATTTTCAATTTTTGTGAGACTCACGGTCTACATACCAAATTTGATTTAAATCGGTTGAATGGTTCCGAGTTGCGACACAGCAACACGCCGTTAAAAATTGCCACTTTTTTGAAAGTAAGTACTCGACGTGGTCGCAAACTGTAAAATTTGCATTTTCTTACTAAGTAACGTGTGTACTGAGTCTGCTGAAATTTGCATTTTCTTACTAAGTAACGTGTGTACGGAGTCTGCTGAAATTTGCATTTTCTTACTAAGTAACGTGTGTACGGAGTCTGCTGAAATTTGCATTTTCTTACTAAGTAACGTGTGTACTGAGTCTGCTGAAATTTGCATTTTCTTACTAAGTAACGTGTGTACTGAGTCTGCTGAAATTGGCATGTTCTTACTAAGTAACGTGTGTACTGAGTCTGCTGAAATTTGCATTTTCTTACTAAGTAACGTGTGTACTGAGTCTGCTGAAATTCGGTATACGGGACTCAAACGTTTTGAGGGGTGACACACAGATAGGAGATTGATCTCGCAAACCTTTCCTTCCGTCGGGAAATAGACTAAAGGCTGTTCACAGCAAATTGGGCACTTTTGAAAGCCCTGCTTAAGATATACTTGTATGCAAACTGTGTGTTATTTCACCATATATAAAATTGGCATTGCCGTGGGGCTAGTCAATTTAGGCATACGTCGGTCAAGAGAAATAGGGTTGTTGTAAAAATTCGAGTTTTACAAATTTTCTAATTTTTACATTTATACGCATTTTAAAATTCAGAAAGCAAAATAATCCATTTCAGTATTTACAAACGTTTAACTGAAACTTTAAATTCAAATTTAAAGTATGGAACTATTTTCCCTCCTTTGTTACCAACTTTATTGGACGTATGACGGTTACAGTGTGCCCGTTAAAGTATTTGCACGTCGGGGCAGCGACATTTTTCACAGGTTGATTTCAAAAGTGCTCACTTTACGGTGAACAGCCTATATAGTCTACTCGCGGTTTCTTCGCCCTTTTTGAATGAAACCTTCGAAAAATCTCCCCATGTATGACGTGTTTAGTTGTTTCCAACACATGCATTGTATCACACGAGTTTTATACGCGTGTTCGTAAAAGTTACTTTTTTTTTTTTTTTTCTCTGTTAAATTGAAATGTTACTAATATTTTATCTATAAATTATAATGTTACATTTATAAATAATACGAATGAAAACAGTGAGAAAACACGTGAGTTGGTAACGCCTGGTGAGAAATAGTTCTTATACGAAATACTGTCGCACTGAGTGCGCACCAATTCGGTCCGTCGTCCTTTGGTGTAATTTTCCAGACTTAGCGAAGTAAAGTTTCCACTAGGCGGAGGAATATCCTGGAAGTAGAACTTAAGCAGGGATTCAGAAAAGTGTGAAGTGACCGTGAATTGATTATAATAATACATGTATAATGCTCAACGTTAGTTGTGATTTCAAAGTCGCAACGTGCAGCAGGGGTTAAGGTCATATTTCACAATTTTTTTATTTGATTATCTGAAAGAGCTTTCGAAAACTGTTCCCTTAATGTAGTTATTAGTTGTTAAATCATTATAGGTTTCAAACTATAACACTCAAAGTCTCGATTTCCCGAATTCATCAGCATACTTGACTTCCGCTCCTAGATATTTCTTTCCAATAAAATTGCATTTAATGCAATCTGTATGGCGCGCAGAACATACCGATTCAGTAGGAGTGCGATTTATAATCAGGTGAGCGGGTATTGGCACTCTGAATTTGATTGAAAATAGGGGTCAGACTTGTCGTAAATATGCTTTTGTTCATTCAAGCGAAACATTCATTTAATAAATAGTTTAAACCATAAACTGTAGAGGAAAAGTTGTTATTGTTCCTTTCGTAGCCTGTAACACAAATGTAGAATCTAATTCAACTTTTTGAACCTGACTGTAACACTCTTGTGTCGGAATTTGAGTGTTATATTTTGAAAACTATAGTAATTTGACAACTAACTGCATTAAGGGGGCATTTTTTCGAAACCTCCCTCAGATGACCAAACTCCAAACATATGGGAAATATGACCTTAAACGTCCTGCTGTCACCCCCGGGGATGAAGGACTTTCGGGCGAGTGATAAGGATCATGAGGACGCTGGCATGTGTGCTGCACGTCGCGTTCGTGGGCCCGCGTGTCCTTTGACGGAAGCAGGACTCCCGCGGAGTTTCCTTAACCGAGTTGTCGGGAGTCGTGGCGGCGAATGGGAGGCAATCGTGACATCCTGCGCCACGCCGAGTCGCTGCGACAGAAGAAGAGAATGGAGTAGGAAAAGCCCAGGGGGAAACTTCTGAGACGGCTCTCTCTCTCGCTCTCTCTCTCTCTCTCTCGCTCTCTCTCTCTCTCTCTCCTCGCTCTCTCTCTCTCTCTCTCGCTCTCTCTCGCTCGCTCTCTCTCTCTCTCGCTCTCTCTCTCTCGCTCTCTCTCGCTCTCTCCTTCTCCTCTCTCTCTCTCTCGCTCTCCTCTCCTCCTCTCTCTCTCTCTCTCTCTCTCTCTCGCCTCTCTCTCTCTCTCGTCTCTCTCTCTCTCTCGCTCTCTCTCTCTCCTCTCTCTCTCGCTCCTCGCTCCTCTCTCTCTCGCTCTCTCGCTCTCTCCTCTCTCCTCTCTCTCTCTCTCTCTCTCCTCTCTCTCTCTCTCTCCTCTCTCTCTCTCTCTCTCTCTCTCCCTCTCTCTCTCTCTCTCCTCTCTCCTCCTCTCCTCTCTCTCTCTCTCCCCCCTCTCCCTCTCTCCCGGCTAGACCAGGGGCCCTGTTCTCGAACTCGAGCTTGCTTGGAGACCGCCAACGTGAATGTCTTTATGATAGAGGGCCATAAAGGCGCTGATAGACTGTTCACATTAAAATGAGCACTTTTGAAAACCCTGCTTAGTATCTACTCGAATGCACGTTGTGTATTCCTGCGCCTTATGCAAAATTAACATTGCCATGGGCCTCATAACTTTGTTCGTGCGTCAGTCAAGTGAAACTGTGAAATTATTAGAAAAGGAAATACATTACAAATCTGATCATTTCTGCACTTCTCTGCATTAACGAAAACAGAAAGCGAAAGAAACAGTTATGCTATCACAAATGATTACCTAACACTTATTATTCGACGTTAAGATATAGATATACTTGCCATCCGACGTTACCAACTTTACTGGACGAATGTCACTCAGTGCGCCCATTAAAATATATGCATACAGAGGCAGTGACTTTTATATAAGGTTCATTTCTAAACTGCTCACTTTATCGTGAACAGCCTTTACTTGTAAGCGTCTTTATATGGTATTCTATAAGCCGTATCTTTAATGACATCTTTGTGCATAGATGTACGTTTAACAATGCAAAGGCTGTGTTCTGAAATTAACGATCTGCTTGAAGAATTACATTTTTTTTTCCCCGTTATTAAAGTGCCTTGTGATTACATTTTGTCACTATAGCGAATTTTCACCTATAAATATAAATTTACCTTAAAAAATTTTCGAATAATACTTCTAAAATAAATTTACTTGTATATATGGATACAAGAATTCAGATGGTAGGTACTTGTCCAGTGTGTGTATCACGAGACTGCAGCACTGATCCATCGCCCAATCCGTCATTTCGAAGTTACGTTAAAGCGAGAGTCACAAACGAGTTATAAAGTCTACGTCTTAAATGTATTCCAGACCCCGTTTATTTGTGCGGAAATTCAACAGAATATCATGTTTCTTATTTTTGTGGCATTTTAAAACTTTTTTTATTTCTACAGAACGAGTTTGCTAGAATTAACCTTAATGCATCGGCCATTTATTTCCACTTTTTTTTTTTATAAAGACACCTTGTTGGCCTTTCTTTGTATAACTACAGACATGATTAATTCGAAAGACCATCATGGCGACATATTTATTTACAGACTATAATTTCACCTCGTAACGATAGTTAAGCGGTAAATGTCTTTATATGACGACAGTAAAAAGTTACAGAATATAGCCGCAGCAGAGCTTGTGGGAGCGAGTCGGTGAAACTGGAGTGGAATAACAATTATTCATAGAAACGCATTAAAAGAAAAAAAAACTTTGTGCAGGCTACAAATCACTCCATTAATGCGTATTCTGCAGGAGGATGCACTGTGTTATGAACTGTACTTTTTCAATACAAGTCTCTTCCTGCAAGAGGAATAACACTTCCAAACATGGTGACCATATTGGTTTATTCCCGTGGATCAATTATTACCTCGGTTTTTTTTATTTTTATTCTTTCGGTGTGTGCAAATGCACAATATGGCGGAAGGAGATAACATCGTACTCTCGGATATTCGTAGTCACTTTCCCTTACCAACTGAGGTGTATTGTTTAATAACCATGCGCCCAGCATGCCCATCACGAAACTATTCTTATTTCGTCCTCCTCGCCCATCCGACATGAAGCGAAGAACGCAGACACACTCTGGAACGCGAAGGTTGAGCAAACGGCGATGCACAGCGCATCTTGCGACATTCGAGTATTCTCGGTGCTCGTCCTTGTCCCAGTGGCGAATGGAAATACTTTCTCTCTAGTTCGCCTGCATTTCGAGTCCCCAGCCACTACTGTTCGATTATACTCCTACACCTGTCGAGAACACTAGGCACGACGATCGGGCACACGAGGCAATTGTATGCCCGAAACAACGCTACGCAAGTTTCCACTGCAGAGAAAAACTACTACAGGCGAGAATACAATGGTGCGGAGTAGCACACTGAGCATGGTGCGGCGATGGATGTATCTATCAGCTTTTGCAAGTGAAAAGCTACATATCTGTTTTTGAAACTAACCCCTTACTTCACACTGTTATGAAGTCACTATCTAAAGGCTGTTCGCGATAAAGTGAGCACTTTTGAAATCAACCTAAGAAAAAAGTTACTGCTACTAACGTCATATATTTTAAAGGGCGCACTGAGTGACATGCGCCTAGTAAAGTTGGTAACGGTGAAGGGAACGTAGTTCCATATCTTAACGTCAAATAGAAAGTGTTAGGTAACCATTTATGATAACTTTAATTATTTCTTTCGCTTCCTGTTATTTTTAATACATCGAAGTGTAAAAATAAGTTTTAAAACATTTCCTTTCTTAATAATTTCAGTTTCATTTGACCGGCGCATGAATAAAGTCATTAGGCAGAAGAATACACGACGTCCTAAAGAAGATCTTCAGCAGGGCTTTCAAAAGGGCTCATTTTAACGTGAACAGCCTATAGTTGCCTCGTGTCGCGTATCTTTCTAGCCTCTCTCATCCTCTCTCTCCCTTTCTTCGTCCTCCCCCTTCTCTCTCTCCCTCTTCGAGCGAGACGTCACGGTGGTTAACCTTCGGACTCGCGATCGGGAGGACCCTGGGTTTGAATCCCGGTCTGGCCATGGCAATGTTCATTTTACATAAGGCGGAAAAAATACACAACGGGCATACAAGAAAATCTTAAGCAGGTCATTCAAAAGTGCTCACTTTATTGTGAACAGCATATACCAAGATGTGATCTCCCCTGGCTGCTGGTCGGACGTGGAAAGACGCCCCGCCCTGGCTCGTGCTGGCTTATATCGGCCCGTTGGTTTAGACATGGGTTGTCCCCGATCGCCGGCTGGTGGAGGTTGATATAGCTGTCGGTCATTCTTTTGCAATACGCTGTTGTAATTTCTGGCGGCCTGGTTGCCGAATTTGTGATGCCGGGTTCAGGCGGGTATTTTAAGCTAGGGCTCTTTCATACAACCATAGCAACACGCTTATAACAATGTGATGTTGCTGGCTGTGAAATCTTCTTTTCTCAGAGGATCATTAAGACCAATATGGGTTAACGACATCCAGCTATAACTCTTCTGAAAAAAAAAAAGTTATGTGTCTGGTTTTGCAACTATACGACTCGCTTAACCGAACAATCTATAAAATAGACAATCATTTATCGCCGCTTTTATCGACTCTGGCAACTAAGACCCCTCGCAACAGGTTATTTACTTGAAGAAAATTCTCTTAAGTTTTTGCATTGAAACTGGAGCGCATCACTTGGCCTAAAAGTCATTTAGATTACAAATTCAGGGAAAAAAAAAATTTAATTTCACCAAAATACAATTAACCTGAAGTCATTTGGACTAAACGTAACTTGGACAAAAATTAAATCGGTTTAAATGGCACTTGTTCTGAAAGACATTTAACCTTAGTTATTTGGCCAATAATTCACGTGGTCTAAACTTCGTCTGAAAGTCACTTGGCCTAATAGTCACTTGGCCTTAAAATAATTTCACCTAAGAGTCACTTAGACTAAAATTAAGTAGGTCTAAAAGTAATTTTGCTTAAAGTAGCTAGCCGAACATCCACTTGGTTAAAAAATCAGTTGACCTAAAATTTACATGGCCTAATTGTAACTTAGCCTAAAGTAATTTTAGGCCAAATTACTATTAAATCAAATTGTTTGGCACACATTGAAACGGTTGCTATGTATTTAGCTGTATGAGCTGCTTACAGTGTGTGTCCACGAGATAAATTTCATACTAGGGGGGTGGGGGGAGGGGGAGGAATCGTAGGCTAGTAACAAGTGTTTTTGCCTCGTGTAAAATGAGTTTCCAGTTTAGCAAGAGTGGGCACGATATCCTCCACGACTCGCAATTTCCATGCAAACACGATGCATCTAAGAGGGGGGGGGGGGGGGGTTGTGCCGCAGAGTATTTCTTTCCCTTCTTTGCACTGAAGAAAATTTCTTTGTGCGTCCCGACGATCCCGTAGAGACGAAAGCTGACTGAGTGCGCAAGAACGCGCGTCCTCAGAAGAGAGACCAACGCAGAAAACCGCGGGAAAAAAATATGTATAGTCTGTTCGCGGTAAAATGAGTACTTCTGAAAGCCCTTCCTAATATTTATTCATCCGTGCACGTAGTGTATTCCTCCGCCTTATATAAAATTAACACAGCCATGGGCCTCATTACTTTATCCATGCGTCGGTCAGGTGAAACTGTGGATTTATTATAAAAGTAAATATTTAACAAATCTGATCATTTTTACTCTTCGATGAATAAAAAAAAAAAAACAGAAATCGAAAGAAATAAGTTAAGTTATCACACATGATTATCTAATCCTATTCATTTGACATTAAGATATGGAATTATTTTCCAACAATCATTACCAAATTTTCTGGGCGCGTGTCATTCAGTGCGCACGTTAAAACTAATACGGGCAGGAACAGTGACTTTTTTCTAAGGTTGACTTCAAAAGTGCTCACTTTATCGTGAACATCCATTACAAAACCTCGATCTTAGTTTTACTTAGACACAGATCATCGCCTCGATAAGAAAAGTTAAAAAAGAAAGTGCAAGCATATTAAATTTATGCTACAACAAATGTGTTTCTCAGAAATTAAAAATGTCACTCGGTATTTTATTTAATTTTTTTTTTTAGATATTCAAAAACTTTTCCGAAAAATTTAGTTTTAAAAAATTGAATTATATATATATATATATATATATATATATATATATATATATATCTTATTTCATTTTAATAAGTATTTCAGGGAAAACAAATCCCTTTTCCCCGGTACAAAAGTTACCCGCGCTTCTACATATTCGGAATTTATTCGAGACATTCACGCCTTCCCAGACCCTTGAATCGTCTGTAGAAGAGAGTGAGCAACTGTTAATTTATCATAATGCGACCATTCGGAAAGCTCGGAAAAAATGCATCGCCCACCAGAAGCGAAGTAACGATAAAATGTTTTTTCCTGTTTGGATGAGTTACTTCGTTGATTCGCGAAAACCGCCTGCTGTGATAATCAGTTTTTCCACTGCGTTTTAGAAAGTTCTACAATCCCGTGGCACTCAACGATCTAGTAAACAGAGAGAGAGAGAGAGAGAGTGAGGGGGGGGGGGAGGATGGTAGGTTGGTTGGTAAAGGCTGTTCACGATAAAGTGAGCGCTATAGAAATGAACTTTAGAAAAATGTCACTGCCTCTGCATGCATATATTTTAATGGGCGTGCTGAGTGACATTCGCCCAGTATAGTTGGTAACGATGGATGGAAAGTAGTTTCGTAAATTAACGTCGAATAAAAAGTGATAGGTAACCATTTGTGTTAATGTATAATTGTTTCTTTCGCTTTGTTTTTTTTTTAATGCATCGAAGTGTAAAAATGAGCAGATTTGTAAAGTATTTACTTTCTTAATAATTTCACAGTTTCATTAGACCGAAGCATGAATAAAGTGATGAGGCCCATGGCAATGTTAATTTTACATAAGGCCGAGGAATACACAACGTGTATAAAAGTAGATTTCATGCAGGGCTTTCAAAAGTGCTCATTTCACCGCGAATAGCCTATAGTTAGGTAGGTAAGATTTAAGAGGCTGTCTTTTGTTGTCATATTGTTCTCATCAAGCTGTTGTGCCTGTTATAATTTTTTTTTAAAGGAAAATATAGAATATTTATATTTAAATATTTTTTTCAGGTCCGAAATGAAAGTCGATATTTTTTTGCAAATTTTTAAATTTGGTTTTTTACTTTGAAAAGTGCCAAAGTCATCAGAAATCGCTGTAGGTAGACCTCCGTTTACGAGATTTTGGCTTCTGTAACGTCAGCGAGGTATTCTGTAATTTTATGAACAGATTGCTGTATTAAAACCCTATAGTCACCACTTAAAAATTCTTGGGAAACCGAACACACGCGCAGCTTGTTTACTCTGTTTTCCATCAAAGTCGCAACGCTTCCTTACAGCCGGACGGGCCCTCGAGGTTGTAAAAATTCTTTTATTAGCTAGTCCTTCATAAACTTGTCGAAAGCGAGGCCACTGGAAATGGAGTAAGATTATCAGCGGAGAAGGTATACGACCTGTGGTAATGATCCATCACAGCATTTGCCCAGTGTATTTTTGTGAAACCATCGGGAACCGAGATCAGGATGGCCAGACAGGGAGTCGAACCCAGGGTCCTCCCGATCGCGAGTCCGAAGGTTAAACACAGTGATGTCTCGCTCGAAAAGAGAGATAGAGAGAGGGAGAGGGAGAGAGGAAGGACGAAGAAAGGGAGACAGAGAATGAGAGAGGCTAGAAAGATACGCGACACGAGGCAACTATAGGCTGTTCGCGGTAAAATTAGCACTTTTAAAAGCCCTGCTGAAGATCTACTTTTATACACGAATTGTATTCTTCCGTATCATCACTTTATTCATGCGCCCGGTCAAATAAAACTGAAATTATTAAGAAAGGAAATGTTTTACAAATATTCTTATTTTTACACTTCGATGCATTAAAAAAACAGAAAGCAAATAAATATTTTGAACCTATCACAAATGATTACCTAACAATTGTTTCGACGTTAAGATATTGAATTACTTTCCATCCATCGTTACCAATTTTGCTGGACGAATGCCAGTCAGTGCGCCCATTAAAATATATGCATGCAGTGACAGTGACTATTTTATAAGGTTCATTTCTAAAGTGCTCACTTTATCGTGAACAGCCTTTAATCACAAAACAATACGGGTACTCGTACAACTAAACAAGGTTTAATGCTGTTGATGGAAGCACGTTGTAGTGTTTCCAAAGTTCGATTTCCTTTATATATATGGTGTTTTTCTTAAATTATTTGCATTGCTACAGGAAACAAAAAATAACTAATTTTATACACCTTTTTCAACTAGTTGGATAAATATTGAATAGTTTACTAGTTAAAATGTGAAATTATGTTATGGATACATTCAAAATTATTCACTTTCAAAATATCAAAAAAAGTGCCGCGTAAATTAAGACAAACCTCCAACTAAAAAAAGAAAAAAAAAATCAACTGTCTCTATTAGCAATTTATTCACCAGACAAGGGGCCTCGGTGGCTGAGCGGCTAGACTGCTCGCCTCCCGTCAGGGCGAACCGGGCTTAATCGCAGACCGGGTCGTTCCTGGCTTTTAGCAAGTGGGAATCGTGCCGGACGATGCCGCTGGTAGGCTGGTTGTTTCGGGGATCTCCCGTTTTCCTCGCCCTTGCATTCCAGTGCTGTTCCATTCTCACCCTCATCGGCTCTCAAGACCTCGTTGGTAAGAGTAGCCCAAATCTCTCAACTCAACTTCACCAGAACCTGTAGCTTTGGTTGCAGCTCTGACACAGCGCCCTTTTTGTTCATGCGTCGATCTACCGAGACTGTGGAATCCTTAGGAACGTGGACATGTCACTAATAAGGTGACTGATATTCGCATGCGTATAAAATAAACAGAAAATTAACGGAACAGATACAATGTGCACCAATTCAAATCATCATTTTAATACAACTTTGTAGCATGTCGATAATTTTATTTCGTCCCTGCTAACTTTACTAGCGGCATGACGGTAGGAATTTATGTTTTCAATGGTTGTTTTAAAAAGTGCTTGTTTTTACACAAATGAGACAAATTTTGAAAAAGCTAAAAACTTTTCTTTTGAATATAATTAATTTAGAATTTCACGCTATACAACATTAATTGTTCGTGTTTCATAAACTGCAAAACCGTTATACTATTAAATACTAGCTGTTCCCGCGATCTCGTTCGCGTGGACTTTAGGATTTGTTTACATATTATTAAAATAAAAATATAAAATTGCAATAAGACTCGAATAATGTCAATCGAAATTTATACATAATTTCTATAAACAAAATAATAAAATAACAAAAGAAATTTTACAGTTTTAGATATTAATCACACTGAACTTATAAATGTATTTTTTAAATGTTTATATGGAAATTAATGCAGTGACTGCGACTTTGTTAGCATAAACTTTTTTGATTTGTTTACATATTTTAAAAATATACATTTACCTTCGCTTAGATTTTAAAGAGTTGTTCAAATAGAGCCCACCATCTCTTCTTTCATGTTATATGCAGTACAGGCCGCAATCGCTTCGCCCAGGTTTTATGGAGTTATTGAAATATATACCTATATAACTGTTATATAGGTATATATTTCAATAACTCCATAGAACTGTTTTGAAAGACTGTTACTTTACTATCGGAAATAGTTTTATCGTCGCGTTAGTGTTGGTCGTTTGATGATATATTTTACTATGTTTTTCCAAAAAAGTAATGTATCTTTTTCTATGATACGTATTATATCAATGATTATTTAAAAACTATTTCTGTTTCAAAAATCTTTTTTGACAATTATTTTGCAAAAAAAAAAAAATATGAAAAATAAAGAAAATTATATGAAAAAATTTATTTACTTCATAACAACTTGAGATATCAAAATGAAATAAAGAGCAGATTTTAAGTAGAAATAAACTCTATGATCTCTGAACCTTTTTATCAAAATCGATTTAACCGTTTCGGATCCCTATTCTGGACAACCATCCGGACAGACAAAAAATTTTAAAAACAGTTATTTATGCTCTTAGGTCGTTTAAATACCATACTACGCTTAGATATACACATACGCTTAAATTTTATTTATTAGTATAGATGAGGTTGTAAAAATTATTGAAGTTATTTTTTTTTTTTTTTAAGAGATAACCTCACATATCTCTAAAATGCGGGTTTTCGGGGAAAATATAAAATAACGATATTGTTTGCAATGAAGAGATTTCCATAAGCCCGAGTACGAGAGAAAAAAAAAAACAGCTCTTATAAATAAATTCAGCATTTACGGTTTGGGGAGTTATTCGTGTTTTGCACGTACTGTGTGCGACTTACTACTCCGACGATCTCGTGATTACACATTTCTTTGCTGTTTGACTGTAAGCTATTTATTAGTTCAAATATCCGTGGGGTGCATCCTCTTAGCCTACACTTCTCTTTGAGAGGACCTTCTTTATATTTCGATGTGCGGGCGGGTCCAGAGAGAGAGCGAGAGAGCGCGTTTATCTGTGTAAAGAGGATTTGCCAATGGCGGAGGGGAGGGGGGGGGGGGGGAATTCAATCACGTATCTCATCCTGCAAGCGACCTTGAATATTTCGTTTTGCAATTTTTTCCAGAGTCTGAAAACAGAACCGTTTACTGCCTGGGTCAGGGTAATCTAAAGGAATCTTGAATTCACCGTAACAGTTTCGAGATAATGCTGTTTTATTTATTTTTTCCATAGCACTGCGTACAAAAACATAGTCCAATCTTATTCGTCTAAAATCCTCATTCGTAATACGCACTAAGAAATTGACTGAAATTTATCAGAAGTTTATAATTCTTGTTATTTTAATGTTGTCGAGATATTTTTGCATAGTATCTCTAGAACTTTGATCAGATAGTGAACTCATCACCCTACAAAAATGAGGCAAGCTTAAATACTGGCGTATCTACTAACTTCTACACAAAATATCGGCAGTATGAACATTAGTCGTGTTAGCTGAGAAAATTGGCATACAATGTCTCTTCTGTAGGTGCAAATCGCGGGGCAGTTACATGCAACACGCCCGTTCTCATCCTGGGCTATATCCCCTGGTTAATTTAAACGGCACCTAACTATGCGATGCGTTAGTAAAACGACCTTTGTCCTTGGTACCTACCAGCCACATTTCCATTCTCGAATCTGCACATGAAGAGGTGTCCCATTTACGATCGAGTTTTACTCGCGGGATTCAATGACAAAGCTAACATAGCACGAGCATGTTTTCTTTTTTTTTATATCTAATACTGTTGGGGTACAAAGGAAAACAAATTATTATAATTGTTGTGGCATGGCCTAAGAAGTATTCTACGAAAATTCCCACGTTATTTAAAGGAAACAACAAATTAACACTGAGAAAATTGTGCGCACAGCAATGGTTTTTTTTTTTTGGTTCATCAAGAAACTAAGACGAACATATTCGGAGGAAGCTGTGGCAGCTCTACTATTATACTTCTCTGATGAGAGGATAGAAGCTGTGATGGAAAAAATGAAGGAAGAATTGTTTCAAATGAAGGACGGAAATAAGCCTGTCACATGATCGTAACGCCGCTTGCTAGTCTTAAGGAGCTACGTAGCAATGTGTTAGAAATACACGTTTTTCCACGAAACTATTGTAATGCCTCAGTTTTTGGATCGTTATGTGTGTGCACCGCGATGTACTGTTTAGCATGCATATCGTATTTTAATAATTTGCACATAACTTTGTGACACATTTAAATATAAATTCTCATTCTATTTTCAATCAGAATAATTTATTTGCAAGTTACTTCGTTGTGTTTATACAGTTTTTGGTAATTTATAAGGGTTTCAGTTTATGTAATATTTGTTTGTCACTTGGTCGTACATCAGAGTAACCTTTGTTGACAGTTGCTATAGTAACGAGGTGACGTCATCCTCGTTGGTGCAGCCACCACGTGACTGGCTGACCATGGAAGCTTCGCATTAAGCAGTTAGTGAAGGGCTTAGCCATCTTGCTTTTCTAACGGAAGATGGGGCTGCGACGCGTGTTGCAGGGCCCCGGTAGAGTTTTATCATTTGCTAGGGAACCTGGTTCGAGTTCCGTTGTTTGAGACAGCAGACTGCCTGACGGCGAAGTCGGTATTTTATGAAGACAAGAAGATAAGTCTGCTTGCGCTTCCTACGCCTTTAATGGTTGATTTAGTTCGCCAACCGCGAGTGATCCGAGTGGTACATGATGAACTGTATGTACACGTACCTAGGCTCGTAAGCCTACACTCTAAACTCGAATCAGTGGGAAACCACTTATTCGCAGTGGAATTCAACTACTCTAATCAGTGGAAATGGCGCCAGTTATAATCAGTGGAAAACCGCTGATTGTTTCAGTGAAAAAAAATTTCGCTGATCGAATTAGTAACGTGAAACAATTTCACTGATTGAATAAGTGACAGCCGGCTGCAGTGGCGAATTAAATATTTCTTTTATTGAATGTAACCAAATAATTACGCGAAATAAACATATTTACGATAGTTTACTATTTATGTTGTGCAATTTACCGTAATTTAAAGAAGTACATCAAGCTCCGCAGTTAACCGGGATTGAACCTACGCACCCTTCGATTCTAGGTCGTTTCCTTTCCATCTATGCTACCACGCCAAATGGGAACTTAAGAAGGAAAATATATGTATTATAGTTCCGCTGCAAAATTGTGTAAATTGAAGTTGTATGCTCATACTTTTCGTATTTGGTTTGATTGGTACGGTTAGGATTGTTAAAACGAATAGTATATATGAGTGCACTCTCTTCACCACAATAAATGCAGTTTAAACCTTCAAACAGAGAGCGGTGTTGATTACATAGAATCGAAATTAAATACGTAAAAACGGAATGAAAGGCTGTGTGTTCATATTACCTAGTAAAATGGCGTTCTGAAGGACGAAAAACATCCCGGAAAGTATTTTGTATTAGTGTTATTCGTTGTTACTACACGCTTTTTAACGGTCATTTTTAAACGATGTTCGATGGCCATTTTTACACCCGGTTCACCTTGTTAGACGGCGAGAAAACTAATTAGAGATGGAGAGGAAGTAGCTGAGATGTTTCACTGATCCATCAATCCGTAAAGGACATACGGAATTTTTTCACTGGTTCATTACTTAATTCACCGAAGTGACTGATTCATCATTCAGATACGTTTGACTGATTGAAACAGTGAAATTCTCCCTGATTCAGATTTAGAGTGTAGGGAAGACAGCGGAACTGAACACAGGGCCCCGCGCATCGTAGAACTTCAAGACGCAGCCCCTGCTAGATTTCATCTGCGAGTTGAACATTCTGTTTTCTGCCTGATAGAGCAATTTATCACGATGGCCGAAGATTAGTTTTAGTTGCAAGTGAAGCCAACCAGTTACGCCATGTTGGAAAAGTCAACTAAGCTTTGATAATTACTTATACCCACGCATCCCCCGTAGATACCTAGTTACTCATGCTCACAAGTCAGATTGGTGTGGGCTTTCTAAGAATAGTTATTAATGTAGAATATTATTTTGATGGAATATAATCTTAATTTGCCGTCAATCACTCGGCTGAGCTACCTCAATAGCGGCCCCGTAAATGTATGAATTTTTGCTCTCAACTTCTAATTGTGTTAGACATTATTTGTGCATTGAACCATGAGTATTTTTGTGTCTTTAATCTGAGATATTCCAATATTTAAACAAATATTGCGTTAGTAACATCTTATGGGGAGTATCTTACTTCCAGTAGAGTAGCTAGAGTTCTATACTTTACAGTGGTTATTCGAAGTGTGATATGTTTGCTAGTTACTGCCAGATATTTTTCTATACTCTCCCATGGTGAGTCTTAAAAGAAGAGGATGCTGGAGGAGGGTACACATCTCAAGGCGTTGTAAGTGTTGGTATTCAAGCCTGATAAGTATGTGTAATTGCTATTCACACGATACATCTTATAAGGGAATTTACGTTCCTTTCACATTAATCGCACTTTCTGTCTATATCTGTAAATTTTACATTTATGCATTACAATTAAGCTTTAGAACGGAGAGATACTAAATATACAAATTGGCGCCCTTACGCGGGGCATTGCTGTAGTAAATAGCCATACTACACTATTAAACTTGTATCCAATGTGCTGATCTACAAAAAGAATACATGGTGCCGGAAGAGGACTGCTGAGTGCTTTCAAGACATCCTGCAAGTCAGAAACACCTATTTCGTAATACTACAAAATTATTAAAAACGGCTCTATAAAGCATCGTGTCCCAAAGGCCCTGAAATCTACCATGATACAATATTTTCACCAATAAAATTACAGGGTCACTGCTGAAAGTCCAATATGTACTGGAAGTGCTACGAGAACACAGCACGAAAGTCGAGCCTTGTGCTTAACGGCGATGTCGCACTGTTGCTCGTGGCAGAGTCGCCCTTATTGCTTCCGCGCTTTTCAGGTTCAAACACGGAAAAAAGAGTCCAGGCAGTGGGAGCCTTTAATTAGGCGAATAAGCGTAGAGTTGTCAATTGGGTCAACGGAGCTTTATCACTCAAGAGAAAGTGGAACTTTTAACTTGAGGTTGCATCAAACGCAATAATGCGCGTTCGAACCGGGGTCGTAGGATCTGCAGGTCCGTGCATAGAAGCTCCCACTTCTTGTGCAACATTACTTACACGGGGACAGGGCATAATTATTGAAAGGAGTAAAGGGCTTGGCACAGCTGAAGTTGTACCAAGGATCGGTCAGTATGGGGGCCGCGGTGATACAGTGGTCAGACTACTCACCTCCCACCTAGGCGAACCGGGTTTTATTCCCCTGAGGGGTCACTCCCGGGTTTTGGCATGTGGGAATCGTACTGGACGACGAGGCTATTCGGCAGGTATCCTCGGGGATCTCCTGTTTCCTCCGCCCTTGCATTCCGGCGCTGCTCCATACCCACCACACTTCATCCTCGTCGGCTCTCCAGACCTCTATGTTAAGAGTTACCCAAATTTCTCAAGTCCACTCGGCCTGTATCATGTTATAATTCAGGCGAAAATTATTTTTGCCGCCATGCTTTTAACTTTTAAACGAGGAACGACTTACGAACTGTGTTATTCTGCAATTGCGTTTTAAAAAAAGTCGTACAAATCTATGGCTTACTGGGTGTCGAACACTAAACCCACTGGTACGGAGAGAATCTAAAGCTTCAGTCGTGGATGTCATCAGGCGAAAATTAGTTCCTGTAAAATATCTTGAATTACTTCGATACCCAAAAATATTTTACAGGCTGTTCGTGATTAGTAAAGCACTTTGGAAAGTCCTGCTTAAGAGCCACTCTGTTTTTCACTTTACACCCTACCCCCACATGTAGAATTGTCATTGCCGAGAGCCTTATGACATTAGCCATACGCCAGTCAAGTATAAATGTGAAATTGTTAGGATCCTAATCGTGTTACTTATACTAGGTCAAGCGAGGTGAGGGCTGAGCGGCGCCGGAATGAAATGGCGGGGGAAACGGGAGACCAGCGGAGAGTTTACAGAGATTTTGAGAACATCCCAAACACAACAATTGGCAGACAAAATGTCGCAAAATCCATAAATTACAAATCTGTCAACATTAATAGGACATTATTTCTCGAACAAAAAGAAAAGAATATGAAAGGAGCTACGTCCGACAAGGATGTTCGACCTCCCAAACGAAGGTCGTCTTCTGTGGGAGAATGGAAAGGAGGAAAACATCGAGATCATCGATAGAGTGCAATGAAAACAGGGAGATTAACGTGACATGATGGAAGGTTTGCTTTCGTTGGGTTCATGATGAATATATAGGCTTTATTCCTGATGCAGATACCCACGCATTGTTAACTTTCAGGTGTACTTGTGAATATATAATTAAATGTGATAAAATGTGACGAAAGAACTGTTGACTATAAATATTTTTCCTATTCTATTTTAGTGACCACACAAGTGCTTTATTGTAAGGGTAATTAGTTTTTGGGAACACAGTTATTTTCGTAAATCACGGACATCCAATTTGAGATTTATTTAGTACATAAGGTACATTATTTGTTATTTGTATGCATATTGTCTTTGTTTCTATTTTCATTCTAGGCTGATAGAAATGTGCACCTCTCATGTGGCCATCTCTGAACCCCTTTATGCTAAAAAAAAAAAGTGTGGCCAATAAATGTTCAAGTGGGACATCAACATATTTACTGTCACTAGACCGAATAATGGCGTCAATAATGATCGTTTACGCAAAATTAAACTATATCACTTTTAAAAAGGAGTATCGTGCCCATATTTGAAGCACCTGCCCTTATTCCGGGCACTTTCTGAAGACAATTTGTTCTTATTCCATAAAATAATGGCCTCTTGTTCAAACATGTTACATCACACTATTAGTACCTGGTTTGAGTTTATACTGCCCATAACTCAGAATTTTTTAGACTATTTATCAGTTCGAAATGGCTGGGATTGCTTAAGGGTGCCCATATTTGGTCTATCCTTTTACACTTATATAATTTCTATCACTTAAAAACAGTTAGTGTAAACGGGCAAACGATCCACTCATAATTGTGTTTTACTGGTCTCTACAGTGTTATTGAAAACTATTTGCACTCGCATCGTATCTAGGTAACATGTACTACTTCTCACATCGTATCACAAAACAGAAATAGATGAGTTAAAAACCTACTGAAATGAATATCTATATATGAAATAACAAATTATATACAAAATAATATATTTATGGCGAAATTACGGAAATGCACCATACATATTCGTTAAAATACGGACACTTTGCATTTTTTAAATAACGAAGTTTCCGTAAATTTCACAAATTTTCCGTGAATTATCGGAATCTCTCGGGTAAAATTTCTACAAAAATTTTGTATAGATTTCCGACTTATAGAGGACGTTAAAAAAAATGTTCTTTATGTGGGTGTTTACCAGTGTACAAAAAAGAAATTTTAAAAATTTAACAATTATTATTTTGAACACCTTCAGTGAAAAACAGGGGCCATGACTATTGCCACTGTGAGCTCACATCTCAGCGCTATAGTTAGATTCATTTCAGTGTAATAACCAGAGATTTGAAAAATTTGCGTATTAATTCTGGGACAAGCTAGAATCAGAAAACTCTTACTTTTGTGCCCCCTTTGGCAATGGTCCACGCGTTATTTGACACGTCATCGGGAACTCTGCGCCAATGAAAAACATATACGACAAAAAGCACCCCAAATAATCACCCCCCACTGTGGCACCAAGCAACCAATGGACAATTGGTATACGCACGATTGCATATAAGACCATGGAGTTTAACCTGGTGGTCGTTGAACCCGCGAATTTTTCTGGTCCCTTGTAAAAACGCAAAAGAACTAACAGCGTGCCGTTATTTGACTATTCTATAAGTTTAATCCCCTTCAGTTGTTATATGCGAGTCCATATTTAAGTGCTTTATCCACTAATTTAATAAATACTTTTATTTTTTTTAATGAAAATATGGTCTACATGTGTGTGTTTTTATTGCACTAATATATTCTTCACACACTATTGCATTGCTTCTTAGGTAGGAAAAATTTAGACCCTTATGGCCCGTTTTGGGAAATATTTAGCGTGTTACAGGAACAGTCGCTATTTTATTCATGTTATTTAGGCATCGCATTACATTATTACTTTCCAGTACACTCGTGTTGCAGCATTAACATGTTTATCTTGACATTTAAAGTTTGAAAGGGATCGTTATTCAGTGTGAGTGCATCAAATTGCAAATCCGTATTGATCGGAACACAATGAGTAAAGCGAAAAAAACGCACTCGCATACTTGCTCTGTTGTGCACATGTGCACATGAGCACCGGGTCTTGAAAGGCGCTCGCTTCCCTAGCCTAGCGCTTCAATGTGTTGCAGCGTGTTTGAAATATGCGCTTTTATTTTTCTAAACTATTTAACCCTTCCCCAACACTGTACTTGCGAAAAGAAAGTATACATTCAATAAGTTGACGAAATGGCACTTCCAAGACAATCACGCATATTGGAAACATTATTTCCATGCCTTCCAACACAGCTTAAAACGGCATTTTCCATATGGTCGTATCTCGAAACATACGAACCGGATGCATGAGAAACTACGATTGAGCCATGCGTCTGACTTTGCGTTCAATGAGATTCTAGGATAACCGCTTAAATTCACGAAGTTGCTTAGTAGAGGTGGTTCACGGATAATGCGTCACTCTTGAAGTCAACCTCTGAAAACACTAGTGTTCCTATAATAATGTGCACACTGACTGCATGCTTCCAGAAAAGTCTGCATCGTTGAACGGAAAGTATTTTGATGCCTCTATGCCCTATTCAAGTGAGTTGTCTCAACTGGTAGACTCTGGTTTCATTTTATTTAAATAAGTTTTTATTTTATTTAAAATATGCTCGTTTAACGCTGATGCAACTCGCATTTGTCATCTGACGAAATTATTGCCTTTCCTAATAATTTTGGTGTTTCACTTGGTCGTCGTTTGAATATAGTGATCGTGTTGGTAGCAATGTTAATTCTGCACACAGTGAAAGAAAACCAAGTGGGCACGTAGTACGACGGTTGTTCCGAAAGTGTGTGGACTTCGCATCGGTTGTACGGAAGCAGTTCCACAAACTTTCTGTTGCGCGCTTTGTTTGTGCGGGTAAAGCAAACTCCCTGCTGTCGTTATTTGTACAGTTGTACTGCATTGCACATATATTGCAATGGCTGACGAGCATCACATACTATCGGTGCCCGGAAGAATGTTCGCTGTTGAATTTTTGAGCCAGGTTGCGCACAAGTGGCCATCGAACGTTTGAGATGATCGAACAAGCGCGCAGCGAAGAAGCAATGCGCAGATCGGCTGTATTACTGCAGTATTCGTTCCCAGTGGAACAAACTGTAATTTAATATTTTTCATGCTAACAATTTGCAACTAGATTTGAGGAGAGCAATTCGCAAAATAAGACGTAGGCAGTTTCATTAAGATCGAATTTATTTTTCAGGTTAACGTCAGGCTACACGTGGTAACAACATACCGTGGTAACACCGTAAAAAAAAAGTTCTGTAAATTTACTGCCCCCCTCCCCCCTTTTTTCACTCCTACTCTACAACCTTCGAGTGAGAATAAAAGTCCTGAAGGATGGTGCAATCTTTTTGTTTGTAGACTTACAGCCACGACAGCAAAGGGAGCCGGGAACAATACTGGTCTTCGCACCCCCCTCCCCCCCCCCCCCGGGGAAGGCATCACGCCCGCACATCGGGCATGGGCTATAGTCATATGGAAGCTTTAAAGAATATTGGCGCGACCAACCTCCATGCAGACTATACTTCGTATATTGCAATGTCTAGGTTTTTTTTCTCCAAAACTTGAGAAAAAGTCAAAAGGAATGAAGTTTATCAAGGAACCAGGCAAGCGAGAGTCGCCACATAAACTGTTTTACAGCGACTGTCGGAAAATGGTCTCCAACATGTGTTCATACCAAACCTCCTAATGACTCAGATTCCGAACAAAGATCTCGAGCGGCGTATTGACGGAACAGCTGTCGCAGATCTTGGCAGGGTTATGGTTAGTGTCCAGTGAACAACGAGAAGTACACAACCGGACGTGTGTATGTGTGTGTGTATGTATGTTGTTTATTATGACAGTGGCTTGGTAGAAGGGGAGTGTCTTACAATGTAGGACTGCAAACTTCTGTACCACGCGCAGAAATAATTAAAAATTAGTACACCCACGCAGCAATAATTTCCACGAAAGGAGAAATTTTGTTGCACCTGAAATATGAAAGCAAGTAGCTGTACACTAGCAAAATATTATGCTAAAATTTATTTACCTAAATGTTTAAAAATCATTTAGTTACAGACAATGTTTTAATGAAAAATTAAGTGTCTTTTTTAAAAGCACAGTTGGGGGGGGGGGGGGGGAACTCCCTTCAAGTAGGGAAATCGTAATAATTAGTAGGTGGTGGTTAGTAATAATATGGTACTTAAAATAAAAGTATCTTTACTAATTGATTGTATGCAACGAATTTTTAGTCATAACACTGATAACTTTCGTGGCTGAAGTGGATGTGTATAAAATAAAATATTAAAAATTTTTTGTAAATATTATTGCCAATCTTTAATTACTTACAACTTGAGGACATATTATAATTGTAGAGCTTGGTTTCCTAATTGCAAAATGTGCATTCCGAAGCATGCCGAATGTAAATACGCCTTAATTGTTACTCGTATGAAAATATTTTTTAGTAATTTAATTTATATTATGGTAATAAAATCTTTTACAGTGTTACAAATTACATGAACTCTTATTCGTAAGCGACATAAATGGTATCTTTATGATAATTCTGATAGTGTGTACTAGTTTCGGCATGTTATACGGTCGGACGCAGGGCTCATTATAATTATTAAAGTTTCATCAACAGCGAGGTTATCAGTGATGGCTATAACGGCACACACAGTCGGGATAGGGGACAGCATAGACCGTTATCTTCAGTAAGTCGCTGTCCCGATTCACCTGCAGGTTCTTCGGAAAACCATGGCAAACTTAAACTAGGATGCTTGGCTCGGGACTTGAACCCCGGGCCTACCTAAGGCAGAGCCAAAGTGTCACCACTGCACCACCGTGATATATATTTTTTTCAAAATGATTTACTACACAATATTAAATACTTCTTTATATAAAAATATGTTTTAATATTATCTGCACGTGCTCTTATTGTCGACCTCTTTGTAATATATTTTGTTTACTCACTTTTCAAAATCAGCATTTGCCACTCAGGGATTGAAATAGAGTATGATGCCCAAACATTTGATGGCGAATAATCTGTGTGTTCGTTTAATAATATCACAATAAAAAAATATGATACAGTATAGGCAGGATATCTTCAACATATAAGGCACTGAATAAAGGTATTTGCTTTAAATTCTCTACGTGTTGCGGTGAACCACATTTCGTAGTAAACCGCCATCTTCTACATCTCTTACAACCATGGAGTCATACTAGTAAGACAATGTATTTAAAATTGTGGTTCAGTTATAGGCTTTATTGGTTGTGAAATGAGGCCACAACTTTCTACGCAATGTCCAGAACTTCTAGACGACAAATTCGTCGAAATTAATATACGTAAATTTACATACCAAGCTGAAATTCGATTACAAGTGGTATAGGACACGTAGATCTCTTATATAGAAAAATTATTTTCGGCATACCACTGCTTTCTTATAATTCACCAGTTTAGCGCAGACGGGGTTGATATTAACCAATGACGGCCAACCTATTTCGAAACCCCTTACTAGGACTTACGTTCCACTCATAATTGTGTTCTATTGATTTCCACAGTGTTTTGAATATTTCAACGCAATCATATTGGTGCATGGCAACATGTGCATCGCGTATTGAGCGAATAGTTCACTCGTTGATTAGCGTCTGTCAGTGTATTATTATATATAGTTGGTTCACTTTGTAACGATTTTTTTTTTTTTTGTGACACTGTATCTTAGTTTGAAAAAAAATATTTTTCTTGAAATCACAACACTTAGTCTTCGGTTATTGTAATACAATTCAGAAATTGGTGAATTTGTAAGGTTTTAGAATAATTATAAATAAATTTATTCGACACAAGCTAATAGATAAAAATTAAGATTCGTATAAGGTAAGTGGCTAAAACTTGAGAAATATGGAAAAGAAAACCAAAAGTTAAAATAAAATTGTTTTCTCGAAAAGCAGTGGAGTGAAGAAAAGATGTCAGGTTTGTCTAGATGCTCGTGACAACTTCTGTAGGTATTAAGAAAAATGTATTAAGAAAAACCAAACAAGCGAAGTTCGTGACTACATGAAACCTGAATAAGTTTGAATTCCAGATTTTTTTTCCGAAGATTTAACGTGCTCGTCGTTAGGTAGGCGTTCCCCGGCCTCTGTTATTACGCGAAAAAAAACCCCTGGGAAGATAAAATGGCCGACATCTTTCAACAGCGCCACCGAGGGAAAGCAGCACAGAAACGATGATGGAAACTCACAGCGTGCTTGTTGTCAGTGTTGCGTTTTTCTCTAGCCTCCTCCTACAGAAGGATTTTTTTTATCCCGTGTGTTTCCGGAGCTACGTTTCTTGCTGACGTTTACGATGACGTACGACCTCGGAACATGCAACCAAGGCGTCGGCCGAGGAAATTACCGAGGAAAAAAAATTACGACTCCCCCCTGGTGGTCCAGTGGATTTAGGCGGCCAGACGAACCACTCACCTTCATATATTCTATTCCCCGTGTCATTGCACTCTTTTAATCAACAACTGGATAATCAGCTCTGGTATAGCTTGCTTGGGTGTTTCCTAAATGCGCCTTTTATCACACGCGTTATATACTTCTGTTAACATGAGAAAAAAAAATACCATTCCATTTTTAAATAAATTACAATTTTGTTTACATATTATAAAATTTCATTTATAATTAATATGAATAAAAACATTGAGGAAATGTGTGCGTTGGTAAGCCTCCTAAGGAATTTTTCTGAAGAAAATACTATTACACTTAGTGCGTAGGAACGATGTACTTTGTTGCACTTACTTATGTTTAGTTTACATTAGGCGGAGGAATATTCTGGAAGGAGAACTTGAGCCGGGCTTCAGCAAAGTTGGGCGCAGCCATGAATGTACTATAGGTTTTTTACGGCTGAGTTAATTGCAAATCGCAAAGAAAATCTTCTATATATTTTACAAACAGATGATTTGCAAACCATTTCATAACAATAGCTGCTAATACTACAATTACAATTTTTTTTTAAATCTTTTAAAAACATTTATTCTCAAAACATACAATATCGTTTATATATCTCCATAGTTATTCTAAACTGTTCGCTTATTCGAACTGACCAATTACCTTTATACAGACCAGAGTAGCGTACTGTAAAATTATTCTAATTTACTTGTAGTATTACAAAAATTATCTTGGTAACCAGATTCCTAATAAATGTTTGTAGAACTACAGTGTGGTTTTACCGCGAAGAACACATTCATAGGTGTTCAAATGTAATTTACTCATCGCCGAAAAAAAAGTACAAGAAAATTAACATCAGAGAGATATGAAACAGGAAGACACTAGCAAACAATAAATCATAAACTAAAGAGCGAAAGCCAATAAACTAGACAAGAGAAATATTGGTCAGCAGATACAATCTGCACAAATCAGTAAACGGTATGAGGAAATTAATCGAAATGTATTTACTACAACTACAAAACACAGATAAACGACACACTGTAAAATGATAAGAGCCAAAAAATAAACTCATATTCACAAAACAGTGGGGGCAATAGTCTAAAAACGAAGCACAGATCAACCATAAGGAACACAAAGAGGAAAAACAAAACTAAAGAACTTTTTTATCATACGTATACAATAGTAGTCTATGCCTAGTAAATTTGCGAACTTGTTCGCAGAGTGCACAAATTGAAGTTTATGGCCCTGGTAAAAAAAAATCTCGTAGTTTCTTGGTTAATTGACCACTTTTGAAGAACCTGCGTATCTCCTTATTTCTGTCCATATCGTATTATTATGTCATACAAAATACTGACATTGTCTTGGACCTGAAAATGTCTTCCAGTTAAAAACGTTTCCGGTAAAAGTAGGGCAGGCAACCCTGATATTCTCATCACGAAGGGAGGTATTAATGGGAATTATCTCTTAGGTTGTGTAACAGAACATTTCTCACTATCTGCACCTTATTGTAATAGTTAATGTTTATTTCACACATTGGACACAGTCAGGCCTAATACTTATACTTTTACCTATGTTACACATACGTTATATTTTTCGTAATTTTAATTGTTTTCATTTAGCATTTTTCATATGATTATTATATTTAATCTTAGAGCTACGAATGGAAACAATGAATGTTTAATTGAAATATACAGCTAGATTTTATTTTATTTGTATTTTAAATTAATAATTAAATATTTTGCATTATTTTTGGTCTCGCCTTTAATGTTAATGTTTCAGGGAATTTCTTCTATATTTCTGATTAACTTCTACGAGATCCGTAACTCTATGGAATAGGGATTTAGGCCGTCTGGAGTGTGTCATTTTAGAACGTTAGTCAGGAAGCCTTGCGATTGGCTAACAGGTTCAAATCCTGTACCCCGATTGGCTGGAGAGCCGTTTGAAAGTTCGCTCTCTCTCTGCCACCAACCTTCAACTATGCTAGACGTAAGGCTAGGACCCTCGTCCTGCAGTTGGACGCAGTGGAGGAATTTTTATTAGAGTTAGGGTGCTCTAGTTTCTGACATCTTGCAGTGGTTTTTGATTTGTGTTTTGCGTCGAGTTTGATAGTGTTAGCACTCCCCATACTTTTATTTTAAGCAGCTGTTTGGGAGTAAGGCAGCTAGCTAGACCTGCAACGTCTGTGAGCCGTTGAGCCACATAAAGCACTACCGCACTCGGATCTACACATTTTCCTACCTCCGTCCCTTCTATAAGTCACACCATCCTGCCTACGCCTACAACCTGGTATTTAACTACAGAACTGTTTTTCATTAAGTTCTAAATTTCATTTCATCTTGGACTTCGTTACGTTACGCCATGGACGTAGAACATTCTACCGACGCCATGTTGGCAAATCGCCTAAACTAGCTTCAGCAAACTTTGACCATAATTTGACCTGAGAGAAAAGTCAAGTGTTTTATTAATTGAGACAGTCGCATCTTTCAGAACCATTTTCAAGACGTTTTATTTTTGAGAAAAATGCGTTAATTTCAAGTGCATAAGTCGGACTGTTAAATAAGTGCCACGTAAAGATTTTGAATATGCCCGTTACCCATGACCACTTCCTAACGGCAGCTTAGTTTTGAACATTATTTATTTGTCTTGATCATTGCCATTCAGGCATGTATGATTTTATTTGAATTATTTTTCCAGCTTAATTGAAATAGATATTTTGAATTTGCTCACTTTTTAATCTTTTTGAATAAATCATTTTTAAGGTGGATTTGACACGCCTGACAACTTCGTCTGGGTATTCACGTTTCATCCTATCTCTTCTCTATACATTTTCAGTTGCAATTATTAAAGAAGTGTTTTGGTATTTGTGTAGATGTGCACATTAAGTTTCACGTCAGTGTGTGTGTGTGTCAAATAATCGTTTGCCAGTAACAAAGGTGTTGTTATCAAAGGTGAGTTTCTACACATCTTACATACTGGGGCCTCAATTGAGCACAGACGAGCAAAAACATATTTATTTGGAACAGTATTTACTTATTTTATCCGCTTACTGAATCACAAGCATTGCCAACACACATAATTTTCTATTCTGTCATGTGGTGCATAAATTAAAATTTTGGATATTACACTGAGTTGGCCTAGGTTATGTTTTGCATATTTTCAAAATTAAAAGTGGTCACTCCAACATATGGGCTATTGTGATAATGTGTTTACTCCAGAGTGCCGCGCACCACATTACACATTACAGTTGGTAATCCCAATAACATAATATAGTATAAGGAATCACCTCGTGAAGTTTGTCGGTTGAATTCCATCCCACTCTTTATATATACATTCGTAGTTTGCTTCCGTGTTAAGACTACTTATATCCTAGTCTGCGAGTCAACCAATGAAGGAAGGGGAACACGTTCTTAGTGGAAAGTATGCCGCTTCAGGAAATTATATATCTTATTATTTATATAAAAGCATAGGCTAGCTAAGAAAGAAGAATACATTGAGCTTTGCCATAGACATCTCACCAATACAATTTGTAGGTCATTGCTCAAGCTCTTGTATTCGAACGACGCATAAATAAAAATTTGCGCCCAGTAAAAATTACGCGTAGAGACGATAACGCAACATATTTCCCGGTTACCGTCACCCTTAAGAGTACTGACGAACCTGTGCTTTTCATGTACACACACTTCCAGATGATGGTTTCGTTCAGAGAATCTCGTACATACAAGGTCATCCCTGTATTTGTCGTAAAGCTATTTACTTCGAAATTTACTCTTGTTTTTTAATCTACATTACGGGTAGAAAAAAATATTGCTGACAAACAAATAAATATTGCTGACAAACTAATAAATAGATAATAATTTATAAGAAAGATTTTCCTGTACACATTAAACCATCGTAAAGAACTACATATATATTTTACATCTACTAAACTGTAAATAAGGGGTTAGTTTAGTTCCAGGTTTGTTGGATGTGCCACATCAAAGATGAATCTACCAAGAGAAATAAATGTTTCACCAGTAAAAACAAAAGTAAACGCAACTGGTACGATAACTGAATTCTCAGCGAATGTTGGGAAGGTCCTCAGTCAAAGGCAGCGGAAATGGTTTACAAACGGTGTATGCTACAGTGGCTAGCCCCTAACACCCATCGCCCTTCAAACAGCGTTCGCAGCGTTGTCGCCGTACTTCAATAACCTGCACGCAAATTGACTTACGCGGTCAGACCAGCCGGAAGGAGTTAACCGGTGGACTCGGAGCAGGGGCTGTCCCATGGACTACAGATGAGGTTGACCACGTATTCATCTTCTGCGCATGTACGAGACACTGACCTGCCCCAGAGGAACACAACTGCCAAAAGTCACATGGTCAGCGATGATAAACGTGTTTGTTGATATCTTAACTTTTAAATGACAAGCAGGGTTATATCAATACAGTATTCTAACCTTAAATCCAAGCCACGACGTTTTTATTAGCCGTGTTGGCAGGTGAGCAGTTCAATGTTGGGACACGGAGGCTGTGCGCAGCCAGCGAGACCGGTCTACCTCATATTTAGTCTATCCCCAGTCCTAGATATTTTTCAAGTGTAAGCGGACAGTATTTTGGGTCCCCCCCCCCCCTTAAGAAATAAAAATATTATCAAACTGTTACGCAGTTGTGGTTCTTACTTTCTGGAAAAAATTAGTATGGCTCAGTAATTGATACAGTCACAAGTTTCTATTCTTAAAATATAAATTATTTTACTATAGTTAAAACAACCCGAAACAGACGAAAACTTGCACGAAGCATTTACTTCCATGTCACACGACAGCACAGCAATTAGCAAGTTTGACGGACATGTGCAGCTATATATATATATATATATATATATATATATATATATATATATATATATATACACACACACACACACACATGCCAGTGGCAATGTCGTTTGTGCGAAATTGATGAGTCAATCTATTTTTGAAAGGCGTGTCTTCTGCTTCACGTTATGTGCTGTTTGTATTGAGGCATCGTGGTGATAGTTCCCTATTTAAAATTTAGTTCCAACTTGCACAACTATTTGAATTTGCGTGAGTATGAAGTAACAACGTGGATTTGCGTATGTCCTTTCTTGCACCTAAAAGAGCATGTATTAGATTCTTCTTGTGTAGGCATTTTTATGTAACAAGCATCAGAAATGCAACAAATCACTAGATTAATGTTCTTACTAGAAAGTCTTGCTTCGCAATCAAGCTGACTTCTATACTACCCCAAAGAACAACACCGGGCCACAAATACAGATTTCACGCATCTTACTGGTAGTGAGGACTAATTTCACTACAAATCTACAGATACTTCACACATCGGAGACAAAGAAATTATGTTTAGATTCTACCCCAACACACATGTGAATCAGACCCTAAGAGATTATTAAGTTTCGTCAAAAAAATTGTAATTGCTGAAATTGAGGAAGTTTTAGTATATTCTCGGCATTAAAACTCAATAATTAGTTTTGACAAAACCTCCTAATCACCGATTTCCGGCTCTTTATATATATTGTATGTACATTATAAGGTATCGGGGGTGTACCATGTTACCGTAGCGACAAGCGACCGTACGTCTCCTACTGGCTACTCCGCATGGCTGGCACTGGCCAACAGCGTGAATGCCTGACCACGGCTTGTTTGTAACCAATAAGAATACTAGGGGTTTACTGCAAGTTCGTCCCTCCATTTTTCCGGCCAGTATTGAACAGTATGGTGATGTGGCATATGAAAGCTTCGTACGTAAACAGCACACGGCTAAATCATAAAATACTCAATTTATGAGGCAAAATGTGCTGATGAGTCAGGCGACCTTACTCGGCGAGCGGCCTGGTCGCCAAGCGACCTTATAACACTCCTGCTTTGAGGAAGAATAGCCTAAGTTCTAAAACACTTACCCTTTCAGTGCTACATGCGATGTTTCGCCTAACCCTGTTATTTCTTTTACGTTGAATGCATTGTAATAAACATGACCAGTAATTATTATGAAGTTTATAAATGCAAACGTTTTAGTATTATTAATATTTTACTTTATTAAATAAGCAGTATAATGTTTATAAACATTGTGCTCTAACTATAACACAGAAAATATTTTGTACGAGTTTAATTCGACACCAAACGGAAAACACTACTGATAGTAAAATAATTATTGCTTTATACACCCAGGTTTTGTAGATCGTCGCAATAACGGAATGGTTACAGCGGTCGCTAGGGAACTCCCTTCGAGAGGCTCTAAGCAGTTGGCGAGAATTATTAAACATGATATTATTTATCCATTACAGAGATACGTATACTAAGCTACAATAAGTGTTTTCTATATATTTCTCATTATTATTTATAAAGGTTATATATATGCGCGGCAAACAATATTTGATGAAAAGTGCTACGAAATAAGGCTTCTACCAAGAGTAATTTGCATTTGACAAGGTAAAGCAAATGTGAACAAGTAATAATGTAAAGGTGTGAATGTCTCATACGTTGTGGGTTTTTACAGATCTTGAAATTTACAGGCAAGCATGCCAATCAAATTCTATTCTCGGATTTCACCTCTTTGGGGATATTAAATATTCTTAAAAAAATTAATATTTATTAAGTCGCTTTATAGTTGTTAGCAATATGATACGAAATAATGTGTTTTATATCATTACGATTATGAAATGATGTGTAAATTATTAGAAAATATTAACTAACATGTATTATTCCAGAAGGATTCACGAGGAGTTACCGCTGCTCACATAGCTTATTCCTCAAGTCATTTGAAGCAAAAACGCTCATATGAACGCGGGTCCTATTCCCAACATTTACACACCAATACGAAAAAAATTGGAAACGCAATACAGTGAACAGCTCCACTAGATTATTGCGTGTGGGGGATGGATGAAAGATATTGTGTACCAAAGGACAGCCCAAGCACGCGAGGAGCTACTTGAGTACCATGCATGCCGCTACAGACAGTCGTGTGCAGCTATGTAGAGCGACACGTGAGGTTCATAGACATACTGCCATGTGTGTGGAAGTAGACGGGAACATGTTTTGTTAACTTTGATGCCCAACTGTAAACAATAAAGTCTGCATTTACATAAAAGTTGTTACTTCGACAAGGGTTATTCTTTTTTCCTTCACCTTTCCATTTTTTTCGAAATACTCTGTAAATATTGGGAACAAGACCGACATTCATATGGTACTTTTTGCTACAAATTACTTGAGGAATAAGCGCTGTGAGTGGGCATAACTCCTCGTGGATCATCCTGTATGTTAAAATGTTTGTAATATTTAAATTTTTCTGCATTCTTGACATTTGCATTTATTGTAAAATGCCTAGGAAATATTTTTGCAACGCGAAGACAATCAGTTGTTTGGCTTTAATTTTGGGTGATATACAACTTAATAGGCGGATTTAGGATTTAGTATTTAAAGGTGGACATAACTTCGGAACATTTGTTTCTTTAACATGCACACTTTTGAATGTTTTTACTTCATTTCATCGTGTGAATAATACACAATGTTAGTAAGGCTGTCGTAATTTAAACACATACGAGAATGGGATACATTCTTAACATGCCGTAATTTGTAGTCTATAATTAAAATACTAAAACAATTATATAGACATCCTTATCACGCGCGGATGCAAGATTTTGACAGAGGAAAGTAGTGCCGATATTGTGGTTATGTTAACATAACCTTCATCCCTCCTTAGGTGTCATGACACATAAAGCCCTATTGTTTAAGTTTCTATTGGCTGTTGGCTACGTTTCTCTAAAAAAAATTATTCCCTATGCTAGTGACTATGAGGTTTTGTCGTTTTCAAGAAGAAAAATCTCCCTGATTAGTTAATACAAAAAGCAAGTGAGGTGGATTTGCTTTTATTCAGGAGTACTTTCATTTTGATCATATCTCTTTCTAATCCATAAATGGTTTTCCTTATAAAAATATAACTATTTATTAAAATTGTTGCGTGTTTGTATTTATTCCTTCATTTCGCACCGCGATTGGGCTGTAATATATATAGGCAGTGAGAAATTGACTCATTGGGAATGATTAGGGTATTATTATTTGTGTGTTTCGATAAACGCTCATAGGAGCGGAGGAGACCAAGTAAATCTGATTTTTACATGATTGACGACATCGTTAAAGGATCGGATTTTCGGAACCACGAAATTACTTACGAACAGGAGTACTAGAACACAGTTTCTTACACGATACAGCTCGTAGGTATGGCCGCCATCTTGGAATTTATCCCTCAAAATTTCCCTTTTTTTCCTTAAAAATTTCATTTTTCTTTAAAAATTTCCCGTTTTCCTGAAACATTTCCCTTTTACCCTCAAGAACGAGTAGGCCCCTCATGTGCAATACGAAGCCCCGAAATCCAATTTTCAAGCTATTTTTAAGATTTGTGGTGCTTCCTTAACACTTGTATGCTATCATTCCTTCTTGTATTTCCATGCTCTATCGTCCCGTGTTGTCCCTCTCATGCCATCTCTTTCTCACTTTCCTTTCTCTCTTTTCGCCTTCTTCGCCCGCCGTCTACGTAGTTCCTTCATCGCCTGCTGGAGCGCCTGCCATTACGTTAAACGCCCCTACCCAAGTAAATGTGGTAGGTCACATGAGCCTGCTGAAGGAAAAATGACGAAGAGGAAATATTAAAGCTCTCGATTGAGCAACTTTTACTGTGCACGCGGTTATAAATTGGAGATGAATGGCCTAACCAGGAGACGACGAGCTAAGCCCTGCCTAGTAACGCTGAATTACCTGACACTGCCCGCTTTCAACTAGAATACTTACTGTGAGAAATCCCCGGTTTTGTTCAAAGACTTACTTTTGGTTGTTGTACCCAGGTACTCATCAACCTGAACTCCAGGTTGATGAGAAATTCGCATTGGTCTTAAAAAAAAAAAAAAAAAGAGAAACATGCTCTTTTTGTAATACACGTAAACACTTTAAAAGGATTTTTACCCGCTGTGGTTCTTGTGGAATCTTTGTCGATTATCAACAGTAATCCAATTTGTTTGTTTTAGATGGTATTGTTGTTTGTATGGCTCTCGTCTCCTGTGTTGTCTCGACTCTCGAAACTATGTTTCTAAGTTCTTCTATAGTATTTATTAGGTTTTAGAGTCGGGGATTTCTACATGCGTATAGAGTTGTAGATTTGTTGTGTATTGTTGAGATATAAGGCGGTTTCTGTTTCCAACTCCTATGTCGTTGTTTACGCCATTGCGCAACAAGTAGTTATGTTTTTCCCGTGTGGATTTATGGGAGATATTGGTCTTATAATTTAACCTATTGTATATATATTGTGTCTGCATGTTGAGTTGTACAAGATGTAATCATATTTAAATTAATTGTGGCAGTACATTGTTGAGTTTGGATGGACAATGCTGTGATGTGATATTGTTGAATGCTTCGTGTTAAGCAGTGTATAAATACGTGAGAGTTAGGACACCATCATTAGTAACCGGCGCAGTTTACCAGATTAACTTATTTCGGGATCTAAGATGATTTTGTGACAGTGGTTTTCTAAACACATGCTAATTAGATGCTTAATAACATACACATTTTTGTAAGTGCAACTGGCTTGTGAATGGCCATACCAGTGAAACAATTTTCCGTTTTACCCTGCCAGCATCGTGTTTTAGACACTTTAAGTAGTGCCAGCACGTAATATGTTGTAACACTTGGCCTTCCTCCTGTCTCCAATTATCTCTCAATTCCAACACTTTCTACTTAATCCAATATCAATCACTGTTAAACTGCAATAGGAGGTAAGAGGTGCTACGGGGAGTAAACTCTAGATGGTAAATTTGATCCACCAACTTAACAAACATAATTACTCCTTTCGGGCATGTTGAGGGGATCACATGCATGTCGCCACTAGTACCAACCCATTTCCGATACAACCAGATCTGATTACCAAGTTCCATCTTCATCTTCTTACGTGAATACAGACACATTACCAAAAACACTAATTACAACAGCATTGTCTGCCTTGTCCTCATGAACTGTAACAATCTTCCAACAGATCATCATGTTTGAATTAATCCCACTAATCTCTTTTGGTGCAGGCTCCTTCTCGACACGAGACTTTCTGAAGAAACACATTTCCAACAAACCACTACCAACTTTAGCAGTTATTCTTTGAAGACCAAAATGGTAAAAAATAAATAAAAAACCACGATATATAACTCTTCTACATCAAGGATCTTAACTTTCCAAGACCTATCATCTTTGACATCCTTAATAAAAGACACTATTACAATAAACATTTCTCGGGTAATAACCAAAAGAACGAATTCGCCTCCGATTTATGTCAGGATGAAATCTGCAAAAACACATAATCAATACTGTTAATAATCATAAAAATAAATATAATATAATATATCAATTAAACTATCAATACAACACAGATACATACCTCAAAACAATGTAAGAACAAAAAAAAAAAAAACGAAAACAGAAAAGTTCAGGATCAGCCCGCACCTACTACTTTAACCTACTCGCTCGGCGTTTAACATGCGAGTGAGAAACTCCACGGCAGCGCTCCATATCGCTAACGCTGCTGCTACATGCTAATCAAGCTAAAGTTTCTTGTTCTCAAAGACTGTCCCTAGCCTACCACAACCGGCGCGAGCAGCGTTGCGACAACAGCTCCTTCTACATGACCGTCAAGCTGGGAACTAAAGAGTTTTTCTGCCAACATCGTGAGACGCGAGGCGGCGGTTTGGGGAGAGCTTCATGCAGATGGTGACCTTAATACCGTCGAATACCTACGATCTCCTTGTGATCGACACCAGCCGACGCCATCGGAGCGTGGTAACTCTATCCTCGGCAACATACTTGCAAGAAAGGAAATGAAAAAGAGACAGGTTTTTATTTTTGCTTCATTGTGGGGAAATAAAAAAATATATAAAACTGCAACTAATCCTGCCTTACTTGATGGAGTGTACGACATGTCTTTCTTTTCTTTTATTGGAGCCCTATTATGTTTATTTGATGTGAAATTAGACATTTTAATTTTATGTTGCCATGCCCCATGAAGTTTTAAGATTGTTCTCGTAATTTTATTGCAGACATTGATATACACTCAGAGAAGATTTTTAACGAGAGTTTTATATTGTTAGTATCACTTTAATGTTTGAGGCTTTGCCTTCAGTCATTGCTGGGACACACACATTCAGACAAAGCTTGGTGGAGCTTTCTGTGATGCCTGATTTTGAACCTAATTGAGGGTAATTGTTGCAAAGGCCAATGATTACATAATTATGTGTATTTTTTGGCAACGTGCATATAATTTTACCATAATTACTATTATAATATGCTAGATTGAAAATATGGTTTGTATGTTAATTATTTTGTGTCATTTGTAATTTTTCAAAAGCTGCGTATTTGATTTTATTGTTTTAACTGTGTTGATATTTTTTAGTAATGTTTATGTCTAACATAAGTTGCAGCTGCATGTGATGTCACAGATGGAGAGGTTTTTTTATATGCTTTAGAGATATGCCCTTTAGCAGTAAGGTTATTTTGAATTTGGAAATTTGAGTAAAAATCTGATTATTATGAACAGACCTGGTCTCCATATTGAATGTGATACGCCATCGTAACCGGTCAGCCAAGGCTGCTTGCTCAGTTTTGAATCCATTAATAATGTGATAAATGGACGGCATCGACATGTGAAATGGTACTCAATTGAAGATTTAAGGCTACCGGAGTGCGCACGATTGCAAACGAATAGGGCTATTCGGTGCTTATTGTTATAACAGGCAAGATATATGGTACATGTGACAGACTAATTAATCGTTAGCCATATGTTCCTGAGGTGAAGCTGGGACCTGTAATACTTTCGTAATACCTTAATTAGACATCCTTTTAAAGCCTCCCAGAAAGTCTCAGTAAAAGTTTCTTTGGTATCTACCCTACTGTACTGATTTAAGTCGGGCAATAATATTAACTAGTGTTTTGTGACATTTTAATCAGCATTGAACTTTGTATAAGAACACTATAGTTTTGCACTAATTACTTAATATGATTGGTATTTTGCTGCAAGTCAATTTGAATTATCTTTGCTGCATTTAATATCATTTGGATATTATTCTGGTCTGAAACCACTGCTTAATGAGAAGAGTTGGCCATTAAACGTCTGCTTCAACAATGGGAATTGGTTTCTTGTAGCTTTACAGGTAGTATAGAGACTCTCATATTTTAAGTATCAGTGTATTGTTCATGTGTGTTAAAGGAAGTTGCTCTTTATTCAGCTCCCAGAACCTCTACTCTTCAGGAGTAAGACCTTACACAAATATGTTTTCCTCTCTATGTCACCAAACACATGTTTTTGCATATTTATTTAGGGGTTATATATATTTATGAAATTCCAGCTACACGTTTCAGTGGCGCCCTATGTAAGGGCATTTGCACATTTGAATATGTCTTCCAGCACTCATTCATGATCAATTCACATTTCAAAATGGGCCTTTAAATGTCCCCACAGGTATAAAATTAGGGGGTTTAGGTCAGGTGATCTAGGTGGTCATGTCACTGGGCCTCCTCATCCAATCCAGCGCTGTGGGTATGTTGTGTCCAGGTGCTCCCTGACACTATGACTGAAGTGCGCTGGTGCATCCGTCATGCATGTACCACATTTCATGATGTAGGATCAGTGGCACATCTTCCAGTAATCCCGATAGTCCATTATCCGATAAGGCTAGGTATGAGGCTCCACTGAGATGCCCAGGCAGGATGTGGGGGCCAATTAACATGTCCCCTGCAATGACCGCGGAAACATTCAGTGAAATCCGACGTTGGAACTGTGATTCACGAATGGCGTGATGGTTTGGTATGCCCCGACACATGCACATTGTCATAGTTGAATATGCCATCTCTCGTAAATGATGCTTCATCAGTGAAGAAGACGATTTTAGAGAAACCTGCGTTTCTTGCTTCCTTTTGTAGGAGCCAATGACAGTACTGCAACCGAGCAGGGTGATCTGGTGGCTGAAGTGACTGTACCTACTGGCTGAAATTGAAATGCATATAGTCACTCCCTACGTAGTCCGCGACTTTGGAGCTGTATTTCCAAACACAGGCAGTCAAATGAGTGGCCAAGCAAATAAACACAGTTGATTTAACAAAACGTTTTGTTGAAAGTAATTTGTTGGGCCCAACAAAAAGGTTTTGTTTAGTCAAGCTTGTATTTTGTTAGATGAACAAATTCTATTTAGTTGTTTTTCAAGTTTTATTTACTCAACAAAACATTTTGTTGAGACAAATAAATATATATTTACCCCTATACGAACAAATATTTAGTTTTCTGGAACAAACTTTTCTCTTAGTGCAGTGGGCTAAACGTTGTGATGTTTTGATACCTTACTTAAGTATCTTAAACTTCAGTATTATCTCCGTCGATAACATGACAGCAACTGCAATTACATGCCAACGACCACGTTTATGGACGCGTAGTTTCATTACAACATAACAATTACATGGACGTTTAGTTAGTAGCAATTCGTAATGTGACGGAGCAACGATGTAATCCGCAAGCATTGCTTACTGAAACACTACGCCTCTATGGTAACTTGTCGACAAACGTTTCAAATAATCAAAACATCTCGTTTTCTTACGCTACATTGCATTCGGTGTGTATACCCCTCAGGTATTCTTACACACACCTTAAAGCTTACAAACACAAATATCGCGAAAACGGCCAGCCTTAGGGAGTGCCGACAAGACGACCTTTTTTTGTTTCTTCCCTCATTATAATTAACATACCATACGTAAACTTACATTACAGTGTTTCGAAAGTAACGGCCTCCAAAGGGTGATGAACCACCACATTCATAACAGGTTAAAGATCTCACTTTACTGTAACAGTTTGAAATTATGTTGCTTAGTCTCAAATGTTTTCGCGGAAATATTTGACGAGATGCGTAGCGACCACAATTTTCACTTTATTGAAAAATTTCCAAATACATTTTCCGCTTTATTTCTGGTACGGAATCACCTCCCGAAATTAACACACTCAGTCCTGACTCATTTTCCCTGTGTGCGTGTGTGTGCTGCTTTGACTCTCAGTTCGCAGGGGAAAATTACCTACAACTTCATCTCAGCTTCTCATCCTTAGTGTCACGGAGTAATGTCTATCGATCCCATCACCTTCCCCTGAATAACCTCTACTGTGCACTACTAGCACACTGAGCATACACACACTTGTTCTGAAGTTGCCATTACTCGCTAAAAGTACTGAGCTTTCAATTGTAGTTCTCCTTATTCATTTCTGCAGGAAGAACTAGCAGTTATTTTTCTTTTTTTAACAGAGCAAACTTACTTGTTATTTATTATTAACATTTATTATCAAACGTTTTGAACAATTGCATATAACTTATGTATTCATAAATATATAATCCCGTTACTTTATTCGACTACCTACTTGTTTGTTAGTGTTTGGCGTTAATATTTATACCACGCTGAGACTACGGTGTTATGTAAGTCTTAGCAGCTTACTAAACTTATAAATATTGCCCATCTGTGTTTTAGTATCATTTATAAATATGTATTCTTGTTACAAGTTACTCATGTTTATCTTAAAACTTCTGAAATGCATAGTAAAAACTAATTAGAGAGTAAAATATTCTATGCCTCGCCAACACTATATTGGCGTAGTATGTCTCTTCACAATTATGGTCATCCATAACCCGCCATAACAAAAGCAGATAGCCCTAACCTCCAGGAACGAAGACTCGAGGTTAACGGGTTTGTGGACTATATCAGTGTAGACAGCACTCATTCGTACAATATTTCGAGTCACAACACAATACAGGCTATTCGCGGTAAAGTTAGACCTTTTTAAGGATCTTCTTAAATTTTCCTTTCAGCCAATTTACATCTTTGCACTTGTTATGATAAGTATTACCACGTGACTTATACACACTTCACTCAGGAAAGTTAATTTCTGCAGCAAAAATTAAATAAATTTTTTTGGTTTTTATGACTGTTGACAAAGCCTTAAAAATTGCTGACTTTACTACGAATAGCTTACATCTCGTTTTTTTTTTTTTTTTTTTTTTTTTTTCAAATTGCAGTGGTAAATACTATTGGCTATGTCACTTGAACGTTAAATCGCTAATGTGCAGCGTTACCGAAATACGTAATACAGTTAACATGAACAAAGTCAATGTATTCCTGTGACCGAAACCTGGCTCCAGCCGCGGATCGTATCAGCACCAGTATACATATAATGCAATAAGATTTTTTTGTTGCGATAGAATGAATAGCAAGTCAGACGGCTGGTTCAGCTATTTACGATAGCAGTTAATTATGTTCAAAGGAGATTATGCTTGGTGACGTATGCAACCCGGACATTATATATATATATATATATATATATATATATTCATTGAAAATAAACCTATAAAAATAATGTGACTAGTCGAGTCGAGACTCTTTACGAGTTGCTTAGTAATCATATATCGGGAACTATTACACTCCGAATTAAACACCGAGAGCTGATTTACCACATTTGATAAAATAGCACTATCACGCAATATTTCTATTGATATGCTACACATTGTTGGTGAGGTAAGAAAACCTAATCACCCGTTGGACGACTGCTGATATACGAAAGAAAAATTAAGAACGAGATCAGGCCAATAACAAAAACGGAACAGAATCATACTTAAGTTAGTGCGTAATACCGTTGAATAGCGAATTCGCAAAGCCAAAGTAGACTATACTTACTGAAAAGGAAAATGCGTACATAAACTAGAAAAAAAATATGGAACGGTCGTTTAAACTTCAAAGTAAGACTCAACAATAACATAGAAATTCCTACAGAGCTACAAAACACGTGTGAACTAAATGACTACATTAATTTCACAGTAAATCGATTCCCGAATAATGTTTATATGGATTCTGATAAGTAAAACCCTTTCATAAATTTGCCAATCGCAAACATAGCAAAATCCATATAGTATTACGATTTGAGGTCAATAGGAAACATGCAATTTGAGGTCAATAGGAAACATGCAATTTGAGGTCAATAGGAAACATACGATTTGAGGTCAATAGGAAACATACGATTTGAGGTCAATAGGAAACATACGATTTGAGGTCAATAGGAAACATACGATTTGAGGTCAATAGGAAACATACGATTTGAGGTCAATAGGAAACGTACAATTTTTTCTGTTGGCTGTCTTCAACCATTAATGAACCAGTATTGTACATGCATAGCCTCAAGACTAAGAAATTGGTCTGAAGAAAGTCATGGCCAGCTGAAAGTTACGCGATTTGAATGCTGCCCGCTGAAAGGCGCCTGATCCCGTCGTGACGTCACTGCACAGATGCGAGTCTCTTGTCCGGTGGAGAAGTTTGCGCGGGTCTTAACAGCGGGGTCTCAAGAGCACATGTCTTGAGACGCGCGGTGAGTACGGAGCAGTGCCGGAATGCACGAGTGGGGGAACGTGAGATCCCCGAGAAAACCTTTGCACAAACAAGGGGCGTCTTCCGGCACAATTCCCCCGTGCGAAATTCCAGAAGCGACCCCGCCGGGAATCGAGCCCGGTTCAACTTGGTGGGAGGCGAGTGCTTTAACTGCTGCGCCACCGCGGCCCCGCTACTCCCCTTTTTTTTAACATAGGCCATATAACGTGTTTCTCGCCGTCACAGTTGTGATATAGCTATAGACACCGAAACTATAAATAAATATAACACTTAATGAAATAGTAAATGGTGATTTGTACCACACTGCACAAAACTCTGCATTAAATATTTAAACATGCACTGAAAGACACGAGAAAAGTATGAGGTATTTCTTGACCATAACACGTGATTTTAATGGAAATATACAATTTATGCCTGTATAAAACATTCTGGAGTAAGTACGAATGTGAAATTTGCGCTTTTTGTACGTACATACCAGAGTAGCATTGTACGTTGTACAGAACAATTGAGCATACATGTACTTATTTTGCGTTGTACTTTTTCCGGTTACATCAAATTGTTCAACACGCATTTACTAATACTTAATATATAATTGCGTGATTTTTTTATGAAATGAAAATTACGCATTTTCTAGAGCACCATATCTATAGAGAAATATTATTACATTACCAAGTAAGAATTGTGTTGTAACCCTCGAAAAATGAACATTATACGAACTATCTTTTATAAATATTTAATGCTAATTCTTTGTATTTGCATACTACGAACTTATGTCACTTCACTGTTGTACATGTTTTCCACACTTGTCGCATATGTTGTTTTAATGTAATCTGCATTCCCACGTGATTTAATGTTTTATTAATTTTCATTATTTTAGTCAGCTAGGATATTTTTCTTAAATGTAACGTGGCAATTTATTCTTGTTTGAGGATAGGTATTTAGCTATTTCTCATAGTTTATGGTTATTTTTAATTAATAATATCCTTTTAATTTTCAGGTCTCGTTTTTGTGAAATATTCATGTTTCGTTTATTTTATTTCATTGTTGTATACATTGCTGAGACCATCTTATTCTATGCGATTTTCCTATTGGATAGTTAGGACATGTAACTTGGTATGTACTGGACGGGGTGTAATGTATTTACTTTATCCCTATTGGACCCCAGGTTCGAGTCCTGGCCTTCCATTGGCTGGAACGTTTAGGTCCCTAAAAAAATGTCCAATCCAGCGTTAAGAGAGAAGCGTTCGCTCTCTTTAAAACTGACCTACATCACTGCCGGATATCTAACAGAGATCTCGCACCCGGAGGTGGGTGACGAGTAGGCCTTTTATTTAATGTTGTTAGTATTCTAACTTTTCTCAAATACAAATATAATTTGTGACCGGCAATCAGCGAGTGCTGTATGAGCCCTATTGCTGGGTAGATTGATAGGAGATAGCAAGGTTGGTACTTGTAAGAGACCTCCACGTCGACCCGCCCATATTTGGATTTGAAAGCGCTACAGCTACGAGATCTATCGGCCCAATTTAAATCTGCAATACGTCCGAGGGCAGGTGAACATCGAGACCACCATTTATCTGCCGAGATAAGTGTAGTAAATAATACAAAAGCACAATATTTTTTTTTTTTAGCGTCCGCTCAGACTTCTTCTAAAACTGTTAAATTTTTCATTGGCGACGCCATCTCGAGTTTTCTACGTAATTTAAATCCTCTGTGTAAGACTTTCCCTGCGGCAAACTTTAGTGTAATTTCTCAATCACCGCTAGCTAGGCACACTGAAGATATATTTTGCAGTTAAGAGATTTTATTTTTTTCCCACAATTTATGCAATATTTCAAGGTTTTGAAACTTCAGGGTCTGAACATGATGTTACGTGGCGCGCAATTTAAGGCTAGGTACGGCCAGCTACATGGTAATTAGGAGTGAATTGTTTTCCTTTTAGCTTTGCAAAGATATTTGTCTAGCGATAGTCCAGATAATAGAAAAATTTGAATAACAAAAATAAATCTGAAAATAATAAGCCCCCTCAATAAAGTAACTGGACTAAAATATATATGCCGTGGTGTTGTCTGCATTATTTCCATGGCTGGTTCCTGTGCTGTTTGCATAGTCTTCTACTTATTCCCGACTTATGCACTGGTGGTAAGTACTACAAACTCGAGCCCTCTCAGGCCGGGCACAGTGTTTCTGAGAGATGGCAGCACACCTGACATAGCATTGCATCAAATGTAAGGTTTCATGCCTGTACACTTTAACCATGTTGAGAGTGGAAAACTAAGTAAACGAGTGCCGATGGCATTGGACATTTCAAATGAAGCCCAAATAAAGGTCACCACCTTTTCTCTGTAATACACAACACATGCACACATGGTAGCTTTTACACGAGCGTTCTACTCCTTTATTTCAGACTGTCGTTACAACCTAAGGGCTTTATAAACACAAGACACTGGATATTTTTCCGTGTTAATCTCGTACTGGTTAACTCAATGTGGCAGCCTAATTGCAACGAATCACCGAAGGGCGAATTCTACTGAATATGAAAATATATATTTTTTCAGTACGTCTACCGAATGATAATTTTTTTAGCTGTACAATATTTTAAGTTGTTCAAAGATTTTTTATTAAATAGCTTTTAACAGCCTGATACATATAAACCTAAGTAGCAGGAAATACATGAGTCTGGGATAAGGGGATCGGATTCGGATTCGCCAGGCCGCTATGTTGATACGTCAACCGTCCGCCATCTTGGATGTATTTGACCTCTACATTGATCTTTAACTCGTGACCTTGACCCCAGTGACATCTGACCCCAAAAACAAAAAAGGCAAGAAAAATTTAAAAAATATATATATAAATATTTATTACAAGAAATTTTACTAAAAATCGTTTAAAAATATTTTTAAACTTATGTACTTTGCTGCAGATTGTTTATCACTTTCGCTCGACTGCCATCATTTTTGGCGGCCATTTTCCTTAACAATTTCACTTTTGTACCTCAAAACTTCCCTTCTTTTCCTCAAAATTTTCCTTAAAAATTTTATAAAAACCCTAATTAAAAAACTTTCATTTCCGTATGTCCTCCCCACACCACCAATTACTCACCTCTGTTCGACCCCAGCAGACGACTTCCACTCCCCTCAACTATTCTCATTCCACAATCTTGATTTTTCGTTCGTCATTTGTTTAGATGCTACTCAAGGCACCCATATTTGTTTATATACGTTACTGGAGGCTACCATGTTAGGAGGCAGCCATCTTGCTATGGCAGTCCTCCGTGGTTTTTTACTATAATTTGTATTATAGTTTTCGTCTTACCTTTGTGCGACTACTATATTAGATTTAATATGTTTACATCGCCTATGTATGACCAGGTGACAGCCATATTTGTTTATGTATTTAAAGTATAGGTTGTTCTGACAGCACCATCCATATTTGATTCTATTCTCAACACATAGCTGGTATCAGCCTGTACCAAATGATGACATTGACCATTCCTGCAAAGTACTTAAGTTGTTATATTTATTTATTTACTCTTAAATACGAATATTTTTACTATAAATATTTTTTTATTTAAAATATTTCTTATGTATAAAGCTGGGAGGTTATTTGAAACAAAATACAGCATATATTTTTTTACATAAAATTTATTGTACACATAATATATATGGGTTTATTAATCTTCTTCGACGTTCACCACTCGATGACCTCTTCGACGACCCAGGAATTGAAACGGGCAGGGAAACACCACCACTTGAAGCTGGCGATGCTCGAAGACAACTAAATAGTTATAGCGTACAAACAGGCAGCTGTGCTCACGACAGTATTTTGACGGTCTTGTCTCGGCAATTGTAAGATACAAGCCAGTCGTGAAGTATCAGGCAGAATGCGTACGTGGTGGCAGGAATATTTCCATAGACCCTGCAGTCGATCACGTTGGAGGTAATACGCTCGTCCTGTTCACTTACATCGAATACCATGAGCGGGGCAAAATTCTTGAACGTATCAGGGCTTAATATCGGGGATTGGGTGAGACCAAAATATGCAGTTTGGAATTGAGCATACATCCGACATGCCAGCAGATACTGTCCATTTACGAAGTTAGTATTCATGTCTATGTACTGGTAGCTTTCGATATTCAAAAATATTTTGACATTTTCTTTTTGACGTGTCGAACTGCGAACAGCTCACTCTTACATTGTGCTGTATTCCGGTCTGTAGCCCAACAATGATGTACCTCGGTTTCTCAGAAGCAAAGCTGGAGTTCACCATCCAGTTGATACGCTGGCTTGCTGGCAATCCGGGGTATGTCTCCGGACTCCATGACATGAAAGCCACATCGATGTTTTTACCATCTTCCACATTTTGAAACATGGGGAGGCGTTATGCAGTGCTCAACTGCTCATGAGGTAGCATCCATTCGATAGACAATAGGATCAGTTCTAGTCTCCAGGTTTTCTCCAATACCCACGATGGTGTCCACATATGTATTGGCGAGCATTATCACCAGCTCCTGCTTCGAATTAAAGATAATTCATTTGTAGTCTTCGGCAAATCCCAACAGTATGGAGAGCGGAACACATACTTCGAACCTACTGTCGACATAAATGGGAACACTGTAGCAATCTTCGATTCCCCAGCCTGCTATCTTAGCTGCAGGCTGCTCATTTGGCGTGAGCGAAAGGTAACTTTTGATTGTTGAAGTTATGCCCGCATCTCGCGAATGGTCCATATCGGTATTGTTGAGAAAGTAGGCGATGCGACCGGTTAGGTGAAGAATTTAATTGCTCGTTATTTTAGTCGATGCTGGATTGCACCCATCTGCTTTCGTCAGTCCCCTTGATTTGCAAGGAAGAGTGCAGATATCTTGGTTTTGGACCGCTATCCAAACTTCCGATGGTAGTGTGTACGGACCAATCAGGAAAGGCTGGTACGCATAAAGTTCCACCTTCGAAAATCTTTGGCTCTTCGTATTTAGAAAATCTTCCCCAGCGATCGACCTCGTAACCGAGACTGCAGAGGATAATCTCGCTAACACGTGTTAATTGCTTGAAGACCTGTGACGTACTGATTGTAGGTTTAGTACGACACATTCTTTTTATAGTTCCTGGCCGGCGCAAATCTTATACCCATCTTCTCAAATTTCATCGTTTCGAAAGTTCACCAACTCTCCACGCTGGTCAACGACTGTCACGATCATCTCGTGTGCTCTCTTCGCAACGACCGGAACGTAAATGATGCTTTGTGGTGCCACGACCAATTTATAACCTGGAGGAACCATAGGCAAAAATTCGTTCAGCGTATTGCTCGGCCTGCCATTGAGGTATGTGCCACTCGCCAAATTGCAGGTTATTCGTATCACATTGACAGGCAAAATATTTACAGGCTACGACGACACGTGTTGTTCCATCTTCGTAGATATTATCCAGTTTGATAATGTCGATATATTCGGTGCATCTGATAATACTCTTCGGAGTATTGGGACTCCCATATAGTTAGAAAATTCAGTGTCGGGAAGGGGGGGGGGGGGCAGAGAATCTTCAAGGTACCTTGAAATTTCGTCTATTTCCTAAGAGCCTATGGGCAGCAAAACTTCATGGGAAACATAACCAATTTTTACGAGGCACAGATAGCAGTTTTTTCCATCAGTGTTTGGTATTGCATTGTAGGTTTAAAAAGCGACAAGACCTATGCTCCATTCCCCCTTTAGGTCGAGTGGTGGAAAATGTACCGTATGCAGAGCGCAGCTGCGACCCGTCAAGTAAGCGTTATCGACATGACTGATGGTTTCCTTGCAGTGTATAACCTTTTCATACAATTATTTGTACAAGCGAACCAGAAAGTGAAGGCACACACTATGTCCGCAGTTCCATATCATAGGCAGCTGCTCCATTTCATAATTGTAAGTCAGTTTACAATTTTTCAGGTACTCGGGCAATTCGGGCGGAGGATGCGAATTCCCAAAACTATTTTTAGTCTGCGTGTTTACTTGTTTTTGGGCAAGGTAATATAGACACTGAGACACCAAGGTAACATTAGCTTGTCTAGCCGCTGAGACAACGCAGTACCTCGGGTATTATAGCCACTGAAACACCTCGGTAACTTTAGCTTGTCTAGCCATTGAGACAACGCGTTACCTCGGGTAATACAGGCACTGAGACACATAGGTAACTTTAGCTTGTCTAGTCACTGAGACTACGCGGCACCTCGGTTAATAAAACCACTGAGACACCAAGATAACTTTAGCTTGTTAAGCCACTGAGAACGCTGCACCTCGGGTAATATAGTCACTGACACCACGTTAACTTTTGCTTTTCTAGACACTGAGACAACGCAGTACCTCTGGCTATATAGCCACTGTCTCACCATAGTATCTTTAGGTCGTCAAACCACTGAGACAACGCAGTACCTCTGGCAATATAGCCACTGTGTCACCACAGAACCTTTAGGTCGTCTAACCACTGAGACAATGGGGCACATCGTGTAATATAGCCACGGAGTCACAACGGTACCTTTAGGTCGTCTAACAACTGATACAACCCAGTACCTCGTGTAATATAGCCACTGAGTCATCACAGTACCTTTAGTTCGTCTAACAACTGAGATAACGCAGTACCTCGTGTAATATAGCCACTGAGTCACCACAGAACCTTTAGGTCGTCTAACCACTGAGAGAACGCGGCACCTCGGGTAATATAGTCAAAAAGACACCGCGGCTTATTAAGTTTGTCTAGATACTAAGACACCGCGGCCCCTACGTGTTTAGCCACTCTTACACCGTGGCACTTATTGATTGTCTAGATACTGTGTCACCGCGGCACCATAAGTTTGTCTTGCCACTGAGTCACCATGTCATCTTTTGGTTGTCTACCAACTTAATCAACACGTCAACTTTTGGTTGTCTAGCCACATAATTACCGCGGCACCTCCGGTTATCTAATCACTGAGACACCGCTGCACCTTTAAGTTGTCTAGCTACTGAGACACCGTGGCACCTTAAGGTTGTCTTGCCACTGAGACATAGCGGCACTTAAAAGTTGTCTAGTCATGAGACACCATGGCACCTCTGGGTTGTCTAGCCACATACACACCGCGGGACCTTTTCATTTTTTGCCACTTAATTACCACGCACCTTTTGGTTGTGTATCAACTAATCCACCGCGGAGCCTTTTGGTTGTCTAGGTACTGAGACACAACGGCACAGCGGTGTTTCAAAGGCTAGATTACCTGTTGTGCCGCGTTGATATAAGGTCTAGACTAACCAAGGTGCCGCGGTGCCACAGTGGCTAGGCAATTTACAAGGGACCGCGGTGATTCAGTGCCAAGACAACCTAAATATGCCACAGTAATTCAGTGGCTAGACTACCCAAGTCGCTGCGGTGTCTATGTGGCTAGACAACCTGAAAATGCCGCGGTGTCTCAGTGACTAGACTTACAAAGGTTCCGTAGTGTCTCAGTGGATAGACCACAGAATTTACCGGAGTGTCTATGACGCTAGACTACCCAAGATGCTGCGGTGTCTCAGTGACTAGACTAAGAAAGGTGCCGCGGTGTCTGTGACTAGAATACCCAAGGTGACATGGTGTCTCAGTGGCTAGACTATTCAAGGTGCCACGGTGTCTCAGTGGCTAGATTACCCAAGTTGCCACGGAATTTCAGTGGCTAGATTACGCGAGCTACCAGAGTGTCTCATAAGCTAGATAATCCTAGGTGCCGCGGTGTCATAGTGGCTAGACTAAGCAAGTTGCCGCAGGTATTCTGTAACTAGACATAATGAAGGTGCCGCGGAGTGTCAGTGGCAAGGCTAGCCATGGCGCCGCGGTGATTCAGTGGCTAGACTACCCGAATGTAGGGCGTTTTGATACGTGAACCACCCGATCAAGGACCAGCATCGTAACCAATACTAGCTACCTCCTAATTATACTATGCGAAAGGGCCTTAATGGCAACTCATCTTAATCGCGGATTCCACTTGATCTCAAAAGGAAACAGGGGAGTATCGGACACGTTAGCAACTAATTTCACACCTAATCTTCTCCCACTTTGGGCGAGTGTGCTACAGATCCTACCTCTTCGAATGGTGATGGCGGAGAGAGCGATCTCCCTTACTGACTGGTGCTTGCTAACCATATCATTCATAGCCAGCCAACCCTAGCGCATGGTTTAAATATGCCAGCCAATCGTCAGGCGTTTAACTTAAAATTACTTAAAACGATCTACTCCAATGGCCAAACGTACTAAAAACCATAGAATATGTCTCGAAATGCAGGTAAAATAAATAAATAATCTCTGAAACTTTAACAATACAGACCAAAATTATAAAATAAAATATATACCACCTAAACATAAATAAAAAAATTAAATATAGCTAACTAGCACATTCAAACATTTTATGCCGCCATCGGTACGTCTAAAGTTAAAAATCTGCTATTTAAAGAGAATAAATAAAATAAAAATATGAAAACTATTGAAATTTGCACATATAAAATATTACGTATCCAAATTTGTTAAAAATACACAAATTAATTAGGTATTAACAAATACGTGTAAAATGGGGGTGCTACATTATCTTGTAAGATGGACTTACAGACGTAATGTAAAATGTCCTATGATCTTGCTTTCTGAGACACTTTTCTTGCAACATCTTGTATTTCATTACACATCTCAGTAACATTAATAGCCTTTGTAATCTTCACGAGTCAGCAGTTTTTCAGCTTTACACACTATTCAAATACATACCGGGTAGGCTTCCCCTGCATTATTAAAAGCCTCAAATGATATATTGCAATAAATATGTCACTAGTCAATATAAATAACTATTTACTTTAAATTACCTTTATAATGATCCAATCAGTTATATCGATTTTATAAATTTTTATAACCAAACTGTAAAGAATGTTAGATATTCCGTTGACTGTCCTGCCGCCCTAGTTCGCCTATATGGACGCGCCGCCCTAGTTTCCTGCTTGTAATCAAATTTCAATCTAAAACAGAAAAAATACTTTTTATATTAAAAATACATATAGTGCTGTACGTCTTTTCTTTAAAGAATGTGTTTTATATTTAGTGAGAATTTGACAACTGAAAAAAAAAAAAAAAAAAAAAAAAAAAAAAAAAAAAAAAAAAAAAAAAAAAATTCATCCGCCTGTAATATCATAAGAATCATTTTTAATTATTTTATGCATACATTTTCAAGTCAATTCGAGTGCGTTTCAGTAATATCGCCCATAATACAGATCAGTAAATTCTAATTTGGCACGTAAAGGTATAGACATAAGTATAATATTGACACACTTGGATGCATAATTGTGAAAATATTACTTTAAATCTCATAATAAACAATGATCCCGAACCCAACTTTCGTTGTTTGATGAGTTTGTTATTGATTTAATATTTATACACAATAAAATATTTTTTATGTGAAAGATTTTAATTGAATTTTGATTGGGTTTCATTTTATGCTGTTAATTACACCCCATCAAAGTTGTATAGCATCAATTCCTTCTTGCAGCTTTCCAGTCATTTGCATTCGCTGAATGTTGGAATGTTTAATTATATTTACTAAACAATTTGGTAATTTATTACATAATAACGGAGACAAGGCAAGTTCATTCGTGGCACCTGATCGCAGCTAGTAGGTAGTCTAGAATGTGTTTGTAACTTTAGCCATTAAATAACGATCGCTTAAAGAACGATCAAAGCAACATACGTAGCTCATTGAAATACTAAAATCAATACGCATACAGGTAGAAGAACAATGTTGAAAAATATAAGAAGCCTTACTGGAGTAAAATTGGCATCACTCTGTTAGCTTATTGTAGCATCTACGTAACATCGGTTTATTAATGTAAGTGGTTTGTAGACATAGTCCTGCCTCTTGTAAGTCTGTGCTGAAATTTAGAAATTTTTTAATGAAATAAAATTTAACGATGTAATATTTTCTCGTATTTTAGGAAAATCACTCAATAAAGATTTAAACATTGGCGGTATTTTGAGATTTTCTGTGATAAAACATTTAAAATCTGACACGCAGATTTCCCATTGTATAGAAACCACAAAATAAGAATTTCCGGACAGTTCAATAACAGATCAGGTATGTCTATTATTTAATATTATACAATAAATCCACATTTAGGCTACTGCATATCGCTTCTTATAACAACAGGTCGCACAATATTTCAAAAGCCTGTCTCAATATGATGCAGAATTGAGTCACATAGTGCACGTAGAATCAGGATAATATATCGGAAGATTTTCATACGTAAATGTGTTCAAGTGTCTCTGTGTCTAATTATTATAACTGACATGTGTATGTTCTCGTGTCAGATCAACGAGCTTCGTTGTCTAGATCACTCAGCGCATACTTGCAACCAATTTTGCATCTTCAATCCCGAAATTATCATGTATAGTGTAAGTGTGCAGTTTCATAACAAAGCGCCTCGCGTACTTCCTCTGCGTTAATCAACAACAACAATAAAAATTAATTTAATTTATTTCGTAGGGAATCCATTATAAATATGCGTGCATATAATGAAGTAGATTTTATACAAAAATATCCCATGTTTTCGTGAAAGCACTCATTAATGACATGTGTTGAATCACACTGGTCCTCATGAATTGTAAATATAAACTATGTTGACAGAAGAATTACACAAAAAGAATATTGAGCTGCCTCTAACAGAGTGGCTACCGCAGATAAGCCCCTTTTGCTTGTCCAGTGCATTTTCTGTTCCTGGAACCTCTTCCATCCTCCTCTCGCCAGACGCCGCTGTGTCTGACGTGCCAGTACGGCCGGGCAGCTGGCAGTACGGCCGGGCGGCAGGCAGTACGGCCGTATGACGCGCACAGCAACGGTGCGATACGGTCGGGTGACGCAACCGCTCCTTTCGGCGTTTAAGTATTTGTTCTTCTATTCTGAATGCCCTCCAGCTTCCATTCCCATTGGTCGAAGAATGCAAGAAACAGTTTCCTCCCAGGGATTTCAAACCACTCACTGGATTGGGCAAGAGAAAAGCCCGCGGAGAAAGAAACAGGCCCGTTGTTGGCTATTGCCTTTACCTGGGCGGGGTTTAAAAACGTACGGTCACTTGTTGCTACGAGGAGATGACGTATCATCCAGGTGTCTACTGGGCAGTTCAAATTAGCACTGTTTAATTTAAAACATTCAATTGCCATTTCTTTGCAGCGTGGTTCTCAACACATAAATATGTAATATTATTCATTGAGCTTCCCATTTTCTTTACTATTAACATTTCTTCCAGAATGGGATTGAATTTCCGTAATATTCAATTATATAATATCTAGTTCTTATAACCAGTCCTTACAAGCACAAAATGGATAATTCGTATTCCTCCTACCAAAAATTGTCATACACAATAACTAGTTACACCGTGTACTCAAACATTAACAATTAACATAGTATTTTACACTTAGCACATACATAGATTAAAGAAAATAAGATAACATATATAAATTTAGAGTGTAAGTTTGTCTTTCCCTCTAACTGTATATGAAGAATTAAAATAATATGTTAATATTCCTTTTTATTTACGTATAAATATAAAACCAATTTAAATAACAAATTTCTTAGGTTATTTTGCATACGGGCACATATATAACATATAATATTGGCAGAGGTCTGTAGCAGATAATATATATTATATCTTAGTTCTCTCCTTACAGCTGGCCCCCTCTAGTATTGAGAATTTTGATGACTCTGTTGAAAATTCCTAATACTACTAAATCAGTGATAGAGGGGGGAAAAAAAAACTAACATTAAGGTTAACTACTAGGGTGTAGGCGTATAATAACAATGAAAAACAAATATAAATACGGAATACTCAAACATTATGGCCACTCTTTGATCAGCATTGAAGTTATATGAACAATAATTCTTTAATGATTACAATAATTATGGATTCTTTAAATTGAGAAATGGCCTCTCTAATTTCTTCGCAATCCTTTGAAGTCAAGATATTTTAAATTTCATTATGAAACTTCTTTGATATGCAAATAAAACCTAGTTAGTAGGCTAATTAAAATTTAATTCAAGTGGCCATTCTTGCTCTCTTCTCCTCGATTGGTCAGCATTCTCCACGCCGTTTCAGGTCCTTAGGCTGTCAGCTGCATTTAGGAGATGTCATCCCACTATACCATCTCGGCGTAGTTACACAGCTCCATTGTCACAGAAATCTCGCTCTCGGTCCATCTTCTTACTGGGACTTACTGTCAGAATGAGACGCAGATACATCGTCAAGAATGATTACAGAGTAATAGATCATTCCACCGCAAAACTTTGTGTCCTCAAAATAACCAAAATTCTGATCTTTATTTATATTTCCTCTTATCTGTTGTGGAATTTTACTTTGACACAAAATATACCGTCATGCAACGAATATTCATATTCTTTAATCAATTATGCTTCTATTTGCTCTAAACTTTTCTTCATATAGATAATTTTCTTTGTTTCGTCTTTGGTTACTTACAAATTTTCAGAAGTTGTTAAATGACTGTTTACTTCTCTCGAAGTGGCTTCCTTAAAACCATTTTACTATCGGGACTGTTAGCTCTCATTCACCAATATACCAGAGTATAATTCCTAACTAACATAGGACAATTCCCTTCTGAAATGGAAAATAATGAAGACCTTAGCAAGCAATGAAGGGTTTTTGATTTGGTTCAGGAGCGCCTGCTCCACACATCTAATAACGAAATAAGCTAGCTAACTAACATATTATCAAGCAACATTTTACAAGATTATCCTAATTCTTAAGTGCTTCATTATAGATCAAATATATCCAACACGCGGAATTGTTAACTAACGCATCTCACACAAAATGACATGTTAACACAAGGGTATAATCTTTGTGGTTTCAATGCAGTTTCCCCAGAGGAGAAGTAGAAGAAGTCAATCAAAGAAATATTCTAAGTGTACTTCATAAAATATTTAATAAATATTTTCAATTTCTTGATTATTCGCTGATTTATGGCAGAACTTTAAGGACGTAAACATCGAGTGTGTATGACAATATACTTGGTACATTGTACTTGATTTCATTCCTTTTTAACTATTCCATTAAAGCGTTTATATTTACATTTTGGCGAGAGTAACACAGAGGTTAGCATCGCATCTCTCGCGTCTGCACACATACACTACCCACTTTACAGGCAACTCCAGTTTTTAAATTACATTCTGTTTAAAGTTTCCAGTTATCACTGGACAATTTTAGTCCATCACGTAGGCGTGTAGTTAAAAATTAGCATGCGCCTTATGTGCGTAAATTTAACAGTCTTCAAAATACGACAATAAAAGACACAATAAAATAAATAAACCTAGACACCTAAACTAAACCTAAATATAAGACACTTAAGCAAATTACTAATAACATAATACATTAGCCTTTTGGAACAATGAAGACTACCCATATCAATCAGACCTCTAAACAATAATTTAGCCATGCATCTAAAATTTATCACCTCGATCAAATATTGCAAACTAATTAGGCCCTACCATAATTTCAACTCAGCCATGCATATTTTAATCTTGTGTAAGCTGAGAGTTAGGAAACTATCATACTGGGTTTCTTATTGAATTTCAGTTGTGTTAAATTATAGCGACCAATAGATTTTCCATCCAGAGTAGCTAATTCGTAGCAATTCTCGTGTATTCTCCCCGCAACATGAAAAGGTCCTTCAAACATAAGTAATAGCTTCTCAGTGACGTGGGACCAAAAATCGCTAACGGCGTTAGTCCTTCGAAGTACTAGATAACCAAATTAGAAATTACATGTCTTGCTTGTTTTGTAGTACTTTTTCTGGCTCATGGCCGCGGCGAATAAACGTCTTCTTAATAATTCTTTGACTTCTAGTCGAAACTTCTTGGGGTCTTCTGCACTAGAATCCATGGTGATCATTGACAGAACATCTTTCCAAATTGTTTCCGAACGGTGACTTGTAAGGACTTCCAATGGTGTTATAGCCTGTAGACATGTGTAATGTATGATTCATAACTATCTCCATGAGTGGAATTCTGTCACGCCAACTCTGCTGTGATTGATGGCAATACATTCTAAGCATTGTTCCCAGGGTTTTCACGCTTCGTTCTACTGGGCTGCTCTTAGGGTACCTGACAGAGATGGTAGTCAGAACATTGATCAACTGAACTAGCCCTTCCCTGTCATACATCTCCAGTAAACTGACTTCCTTTCCTGAGATAACACACTGAGGGTTCCCTATTTCCGCTACAAACAATTTTAATTTCGCTATCAATGTTTTTGCATTTGCCTGAACGATCGGACATAGTTTTGTATATTTAGAAAACAAATGAAACATCACAGAAATATACTGGACTCCTGCCCTTAGACTTGGGCAGCGGATCAAATATATCCATAGATACTAACTGTAGAGGCCTTGATGGCATGATAGGTAGTGGCTCACCTTGTAGATTTTCGTTAGAAGGTTTGCCTTTTGGCACAAGTCACATGAAGAAGTCACTTCGCGAATAGTACCAAGCATACTCGGCCAGTACATTAGGCATTTCAGAGAGCTACAGAGTTTGTTTTCCTTGACATGACTAAAGTAATATGAATCTCGTATACCACTTGTGAGCTAATGGTTTTTTGGTATTATGGGTTTCCAAAGCTCCTCGATACTAAAATGAGAAAAATAAAATATCTTCGTACCACAAAATCTTTTGTGGCGTCTATATCGACAAAAGAATTATTTTTCAATAGAAATGTTTTGCTTACCTCATAACTATTTTTCCTACAGCGTAGTTTAATGTCAGATTTGGTAGTAATTGGTTCATCTTTCCAAACGTTTTGCTGATTAGGTAACACAGTCACGAGGGATACACGTGTATTTGAGATTTGAAAGGGAGCAGGAAACAGAAAGAGACTTAAGAGCGGCATGTACATAATTTCATACGGCATTTGTGGAAGGAGAAATGTCGCAAAAGCTTTTACCACTTATACATCTACAGTTTTTCTATAGGCTCTTCTCGACTTTTGAATCTCCTACTTGGAATGTTCGGATGTTCTTTCCAGTTTGAACCATTAGGTATGACACATGCAAAATTAATATTTTCTATTTACATAATTGCTATTATTCCTGCGTCTAACAGGTAAAAATTAATTAATTAAATTATTTTATAATATATGAAATTTTACTCTTTTGTGCATAAAGTAAACCGAAATAAAAATATGTGATTTCTAGAATTCGCAGATTTTAGGATTCATAGGCTACTACAAAAAAAAAAAAAAAAGCTAGGCGATGTAACTCAGATTCATACATCGCCTCCCATAAAGGAGAACCAGGTTCAATCTCTGGCCGGGTCACATGATTTTCGCAAGTGGGTATCGTGCCGGACGATGCCTTTGGCCGGCGGGTTTTCTCGGGGATCTCCCGTTTCCCCCGCCCCTTCATTCCAGTGCCACTCCATATTCACTTCAATCAGCCCTCATCGGTTCTCAAGAACTCGCTGTTAAGAGCCGTCCAAATCTCTTCACTCACTCAGATTCCTACATCGCTGTCAACTTTTCGAAACACTCCAATCACTGTTTACATGAAAATGCATGTATTTCCGGGTAGGGAATATTTTTTCAAAGGTTGAGTTGAGAAGAGTTTGATTAACCGCGGAGGTCGCGGCCGTGTTATGAGGTACAGGACAACTCACCTCTCATTGCGGAGAACCGGGTTTTTAACTCCTGACGCTGTCAATCCGGATTTTTGCGTGTGGTCAACGTGGCAGACGTTCCTGTTCACCGACGGTTTTCTCGTAGTACTCAGTGTATGCCTTTTCAAAAGAAAGAAATATGTGCAGTTAGCATTTTTATAAACGATTGTACAGTTATCAGAGTAGCCAACTTATGTATTCTCTGTACCATGTTAAATACACATTTAGTTCCATGTTTACCAAATTGTTATTAGTAGTAACTAAAACGTCCGTCTGAAAATTGAAATAATTATGTTTAAAAATTGTATGGTTGGCAGCAATTGCTCTTATAGTCCATTCACGGTATCTTCGACCATATTGAATCAAACCTTTGAAAAATCTCCCCATGTATGACGTGTTTAGTTATTTCCTAAATACGCCCTGTATCAGAAGTGTTTTATACTTGTGTTCATAAAAGTGACTTTTTTCTGTTAAATTGAAATGTTATTCATATTTTATCCATAAATAGTAGTGCTTCATTTATAAATAATCTGAATAAAAATCAGGGAAAAAATAGGTACGTTGGTAGCGCCTAGTAGTGAGAAATAGTCCTTATAGAATATTCTGTTACACTTAATGCGCACGAATGTGGTGCGTTGTCCTCCTGGTGTAATTCTCCAGGCTTAGCTAAGTTTACTTTGCACGAGGCGGAAGAATATCCTGGAAGTAGAACTTAAGCAGGGCTTCAGCAAAGGCTGAAGTAAGAGTGAATGGACTGTAATAGCCCAAAGAGATGAAAATAACGGCCCACCAAAATAGCACTGAGCTTCGTCTCTTCATCTTACTCCTTGGGCTTACTGTAGAAGACTGCAAACAAAATGCAGATGTGCACAAAATATATGCAAAACGTTAGTGCCTTTCTCGCTATCGAGATAAAGTTTCCATCTGCTTTGCTTTCTTTCCGTAGTTCTGCGTGTTTGTTTTTTCCATCAACGTGCGCTCATTATCAGCTCCTTGCCCTATTTCCCAGTCCAGAAGTGTCCGATATCCTTAGTCATTTTATCTGTACTTGATGAACTTGAGCGAGGCGGTAATTGAGTTAATTTCTTTACGGAACGGCTTGTAGCCTCTGAAGGTTGAATGGCCCAATAACAAGTTATCAGCGCTGTTCGCTTCACGATGAGATGAGTATAACTAGAGCGTGTGAAACAATCTCATACAGAGAGAAACATGATGAAGGGATTTGTATAGGCTAGTGCAATGAAATTCGGGCTAATGCAATATAACGGTGGGTTCAGAGAAAATACTCTTACAAGGCGTCAGAGATGTGCATTCGGGTTCGTGAGGGATCGAGGACTTAATAAAAATAAAAGACCTAAATTAGATTTTAATTTATTAACAGAGCTATTATTTACAGCATATAACTATACAGGATGATTCTCAATCAGACCCACAAACTTCGGTAGGTGATTCTTCATGAAAAAGTAAAAGGTAACATACGTGACACTTTATACCTAAACCAAATATTAAGGGAGGTATGGTACCTTTAAAAGAACAGATTTTAAGCCATATTTGTGCAAATATCGGCTCTTAAGTTGAAGGTCCCTATAACCTACAATAGCGCTACGAGAGTTATCAATATTTTGCACAAATACAGTCTAATGCCTCGTTTTTTAAGGGCTTATACCTCCTTTAATATTCTGTTTATGAACAAAGTGTTACATATGTTTTCCTTTTACCTTTTCATGAAGAATCACCTCCCGAAGTCTATCGATCTAATTGCGAATCATCCTGTATATCTACACTATTTCTCTTGATATTCTCACCGACTGCAATATTTTAATATACCGTATATCTCAACTCTAGTATACGTACTTCTCAATATCATTATATTGACTATAGACACTTAACTCACGCCGTTTATTTACACAAGTGCGGTCTGTCTGTCACCGTTATTTTAAACGTCACACACTCGCGCATCCAGTTCAGCAGTCCCGCCCGCCAGCTTCACTCGTCACTGTATCGATGCTCGAAGTCCACGGACTTCACTCCCGCTGGACAGTTTCGTCGCACACACCTGTCACTTATTACACGACACCTGCAGCCGTACTTGGTTCTTGTACAAGCTTCTACAAGTCCTGGTGCACGAGCCGGTATACCAGCTGCTATACGAGTCGCCATGACTAATATTACACGACAGCAGTTCGCGTACTAGCATTTAACACCCTCGGTGGGTACGCAGTGTGTGGTTCGTAGTAAATAAAAATCCCATTCGTAGATATGCTACAAGTTAGTAACTTGCATTGGCCTATTAAAAAACTAGCTAGCACATCTTAATATTGCTGTATTACTGTTGGACTTTGCATATATTCATTGCTTACTGGTGTAGTTTCATTCCTTTTCTTGGAAATGATGCGAAGTCACGAGAGTACGAGTGTTATTTTCAATCGTGAGGAAAATTATTAACCCCTATGAAAAAAGGTAGCTGTTTCTTGTAATATTTTATGAAGAAAAAAAAACGTATTGGACGGAGTTTCGTACTCACGCCAAAATGTTAAACTTTATCAAGAGCGCCGTAAATTTACCACAGTAATACCAGTTCTCACAGCAGTTTGTTCTCATTAAAATATTAGTTATATATGTATCCTTTTAATCAGGAAGGCGATAAATGCCATGACGGGTCCCACGCTAGCCGGTATAACGGCCGCTATGGCGGACCTTGCAAAACCTTTTACGGAATCTGGTATCGTGTAATACGGGCTTTAGGGCCGCACGATCCTCCAAACTCCTAACACTCCAAACTGTCGACTCGGAGGTCCATCGCAATTTAAGAGTCCTATGTACTGAAACGTTTCCTGTGAAATTCCTTATTTGTCGTAAAAACGTATATCGGTAAATAAAAGTTCTGTAAAGATGACTTTTTTTGTCAGAAAAGATAACAAAAAATTATGTATGGCTTTTTTTTTTTTTTTTTTTTTTTTTTTTTTTTTAATTTTGTCATATTAAGTGTATTATTGGAGAAAATAATTCGTGAAAATGGTCAAATATCGCATTTTCAAAGATAGCCTATGCAGTTTCCTTAACCGGCAAGAGAAGAGTACAAAGATACGGGCGTAGTTTAATCTGTGGTCTTTCATGGAGTGCAATAAAGCCGCTATGTTACAGATACAATTTGCACAGTACAGCGTTACGACGGAAACACTGCACGCCTCACGCGTAAGAGCGATGAGGCGCTAGGCGTGCGTGTAATTGTCGCCCGTATCGCTCTCTTGCTTCTTGACATTGGACGTGCATTTATATAGTCCCCCTTAAGAGCCCGCGTCACCCACTATATCGAATTTTTTAATTTATTTATTCCTGATTCAAATTTTGGAGGATTTATGGACAAATATAACAATAGAGGCTTAGCTAATTACATTATCCAACATTACTGACACAATATATAAACTACCAATGCCTAATGCACATTAATGAAACAATTAACAAAACAAAAAAATTTATATATTAATTCATTATCTCTTTTTAATGACAGCCACGAACCACATATTAAAAAATCAGGTACAAAAACTTGCACACAAATTAAATGTGATGCTTATATCAATTTCTAGGCTTATGGGTTTAAGCTGCCTAGTGGATTTATTCTCCGACGTTTTGGCAGTCATTGCAGCTGCCAATTGAGGACAGTTGAAGGAAGAAGCCCTTATATATTCTGATTTGAAACAAAATATGGGCAAATCTCTTCATAGACGACCCGAAATCCTGTGATGCGAGAGCAGAGGACACAGACTCGCCAGGATTGGCCGACCGCCTCAGTCAATCAGGAAGAAGACAGTCTGCAATTGGCCAGAGAGTCCAGCCAATCAGGATAGAGACTACACCCGCACAAGGATTGGCCAACTACCTCGGTCAATCAGGAGGAAGACAAGACTGTGATTGGCCGAAGAGCCCAGGCAATCAGGAAACAGTCCACTAGAGATCAGAATATATAAGGGCCTCTGCCTTCAACTGTCCTCAATTGGGCCGCAGCACTCGAGATCCTGGTATCGACGAGTGAGGACGTGTCTTCAAGGAGTAAGGAGTTGGGCCTGCCACTGTAGGTTTGTATAGCTTTGGCTACTTTTGAGTGTCTGATCGTCGGCTGTTGGGTCTAAAAACCTAAGTCATCTCGAGCCTAGCCCCTTGGGGTCAGCGGCGACAGACTCTCTCGCAGCGAATAGGCATACTTAATTCTTTCTTCTTAACGTTGCTTTCCTAATACACTTCCCCCCCTTTATTTTTTTGGTCCTGGACGGGCGTAGCTCTGTGGAGGAGGTTGGGCCCCCCAATGAATCCGACGATAATCATCGTCATGTAAAAAACACAGCACCCGGTGCAGAATTTTATGAACCCAACCTGAACAATAGGTCTTCTGTTTTTTCGAGCCGGGAAGTAAATTCTAGTTTTCCCCTCTCTTCCTCAGACATGGAATTTGAATTCGAGCTTCAGGGTAGCAACCTGAAAAGGCGCAACTCTTATGAGAACTCGGAGGATGCCAGAGCCGCTCTTCGTACCCAACTGAGCAAACGACAAGCAAAAGAAAACATGGAGTACGAACAGGAAACCCTGGGTGAGTCCAGGCAACAGGCACAATGTGCCCCTGGCACGGCACTGGACGTGCAGCCGAACATTCCGGTTCGAAACCGGTACGCAATTTTGAGGGAGCAAGTGGCTTCCTCCTCGATCCCCGGCTCTTCAAGCCAACCACCAAACGTGAACCTGAACCTGCGCAACAATGCGAAACACAGAAAGCCAACTTTCCGCCTCGTGGTGCGTGACACAGGCAGGTACTCTTTCCTCGTTAGACAGCTCCGAACCATCCATCCCTCAGGCTTTACCATCAGCATGGCCAGGAACGGTCTGCACATCGTTGCAAGCGACCTGCAAAAATATGAGGCCGCGACAAACATGCTGAAAAACACTGGCATTCCATACTTCACTTGCAGTACAAATATCGATCCACCTCAGAAGGTCGTGTTTGATCTGCCGGCAGACACGGACCCTAATACCATCGCAGAGGAGCTCACACAGCGCGGGTACCAGGTGGCTGAAGTGTATCAGTTTAAGTACAGAAAACAAAACGATCTAGACCCCTCCCAATACCAGCTCGTACCACAGAACCGCTTCTGCGTCACTGCAGCAAAGAATGACTCTCTCGACCCTCTTATCTCTGTAACCCGGCTTAACATGACAATTGTTCATCCCCGCCAGTACCAGAGGAAGCTCAGTGACGTTGCTCAATGCAAGCTCTGCCAGGCCCTGGACCACACAAAGAATTACTGTAAACTGAACGTAGTCTGCCCACACTGCACCGGGTCACACACTCTGGATGCCTGTCCCCAGATAGCTGCTGCACCGAAATGTGTTAACTGCAATGGCGATCACCTTGCCATCTCGAAAGATTGTGCCAAATTAATCGCAATCGTGCAGCAGCGACAGCAAACGGCCCTCCAAAAAATGCAATCTAGAATGCAACCGCAAATGGCAACGACATCTGCCCCACAAGTACCAGCTAGGGATATCTCGCAATATCCTAAACTCCTTGATGCAAAATCTATTCCCCCGCAAGCCTCCTACGCACAGGCAGCCAGAGGCCCCGTCCGCCACGTTTCAATCCCAACAAACGCCACGCAGGTGCCCCTAGAACACGAAACCTTACAGATGCCAACCGCACCACCCCGCCGGCAAACCCCCGCACCTGTCCCCAACTCCGCCCCATCGGCTCCTGGCGACCTGGGAAGCACCATGAAGGACCTCGTAGACCTCATGAGGTTCCTAAAAGAGGCTAATTTCCGGGCCATCATGAGCCATTTCCGCGGCTACATGATAGTAGCAAACACCCACCCAGACCCACAAACCAAGTCCATGCTCCTCATGGAGGCGCTCATGACTTTTGCGGAGCAGATGCCCTAAATGGACCCACAATCCCTGCAAGCTTCCGGATCCCTACCCCTGTTGTACTGGAACAGTAACAGTATTTTCTCACAGCTTTATGAGTTGGAGCGAGTGCTGGAGACGTACGGGATAGAAATCGCGTTAATACAAGAAACTATACTGAAACCACGTCGTCGTTTTGCCATTAAAAACTACACTACATACCGTACGGACAGAGTACGAGCAGGCGGAGGTACCTTAATACTAGTTCATAACAAAATTCAACATCACGTAAATAAGGACCCCGACTGTGAAAACATAGAAACCACTACAATCAATATAAACACAAACTCCGGCCATATAACCGTCATCTTAGCCTACCTAGCGCCCCGAGCGAAATTAAAAACCACGGATCTCGATAAATTAATAAACCAGCCCTACCCCTTCATAATTGCAGGCGACTTAAACGCAAAACATACCGATTGGCACAGTAGAATTAATAATGCTAGTGGTAACATATTACAAAACCACGCGCAGCTCCACAGCTATATTATTCAGGCCCCCGACTCACCTACCTTCTTTCCTGCAAATCGCAGACATAATCCGGATGTGCTTGACATAGTTATTACTAACCTACCAAATTTATTTACAGAACTTACAACCCTAACCGAACTAGACTCAGATCACATGCCAGTTCTATGCAAAATCAGCACAAAATCACTTCAACACCCAGAAACCATCTTAGCAAAAATCCCGGTAACTAACTGGGAAGGTTTTAAAAGTTAACTGGCGGAAATCTTTACAGAACAACACTTAACGATTCGCGACAAAAATGATATCGATCCAGCCACAGAAATCCTGGAAAATACTTTAAAAACCCAACTAGCAAAACACACACAATTTTTAAACAGCCCAGAATTTTTAAAGCAAAATTTCCCAGACATAGACATGCTACTTGGCGAAAAACGACAAGCTAGACATGTATTCCAACGAAACAGGACAGAATCAAACAACGCTAAATACAACAAGCTGAAAAAACAATTAAAAATCAAATTAGAAACAAAAAAAATAACAAAATGGGAAAATTTTGTTACCGAACTTTCAGGCAACATAAACCATTTCTGGCGGATATCCAGAGTGCTCCAAGGTACTAGCAATAAAGCTCAATCTACACCTATCCTTTCCCCAACAGGACTAGCTTACGACCCCCAAACTAAAGCAGAAATTATAGCAAATTATTTGGAAAATCAATTCACTCCGAATGAGGACCTCGGAGACATAAATTTTACCAGAGATGTAATAACAAACACACAGAAATTTCTAAACAGAAAACCAAAAAAGGAACCGGAATTAATAACCATGCCAGAATTAATAGCTACCATTAAAAACCTACATCCTAAAAAAGCGCCAGGCCCAGACAAAATAAACAACCAAACTATTAAAAACCTCCCATACGAAGCCCTCTGTCTTTTACTGGATATCATAAACGCCATACTAAAATTCAACTACTTCCCTCCTGCATCGAAATTGGCAAAAGTGATCACTCTCCCTAAACTAGGCAAGGACCCACAATTACCTGTAAACCGGAGGCCCATATCGCTATTCAGCTCTCTAAGCAAAGTTTTTGAAAGAATTCTCTTAGCTAGATTAAACTCGCATGCAATTAAAAAACGCATTATTCCGCAAAGGCAGTTCGGTTTTAAAGCAGGCCACTCCACAACTCACACTCTAACCACTTTTGTTACAGAAGTTATAAAAACTTCCCGCATTAATAAACAATATTCAATAGCTGTATTCCTGGATGTGGCTAAAGCTTTCGACAAGGTTTGGATACCTGGCCTCATTCAAAAACTCGTAAATTTTAAATTTCCCGATTGCTACATCCACCTCATAAATAACTACTTCTCCAACAGAAAATTCTTCGTAAATTTAGAAGGCGCAAACTCCTCCCACCGTCCCTTAACTGCAGGAGTACCTCAAGGCTCCGCAATATCTCCATTTTTATATAATATTTACACTGCCGATATCCCCAGCACTTACTGCACTCTACAGATGTATGCTGACGACACCATCTTCTATTCAAAAGATAAACATATAAAATATGCACATTTGTTTGCACAGTGTCAACTAGACGAGCTGAGTCAGTGGTATAACCGATGGAAAATTAAAATTAATGCAGAAAAAAGTCAAGCACTCATTATCACGCGCAGGAAACAGCCAGAAATTAAACCATTAAAATACAATAATGTAGACATTCCCTACTCAGACACAGCTAAATATTTAGGCTTAACAATAGATAATAAATTAAAATGGTCCGCACACATAAACGAAACAAGGAAAAAAGCTCTAGGAAAAATCCCCTTAATTTACCCTCTACTAAAATCGCCTCGGCTTCCTAAACAGCTAAAACTTATAATATATAATTCTCAAATCCGCTCAGCCATGATGTATGGAAATGAAGTATGGGGAACCGCGTCTAAAACATTAATTAAATCACTTCAAGTCGTCCAGAAGAAATATTTAAAAATAATCACAAATGCACCGCCGCGTACACGTATTTCCGACATTCACGACGCACTTAAAGTACCTTATGTAGGCAATAAATTCCATTCTCAAAACAATAAATTCTATGATAAATTATTATCACACCCAAACCCCGTACTCAAAAGGATAGGGCAGTATCAACCAGACACGCGTAACCACTTAAAAAGACCTAAAATGCCGAAATTAACACAGTAAACGAAACTGCAAATTACACATTAAAACCTCGGCAGAGCGAGGAAATTCTCTGATCAGTCCGGGACGGAAATTCGCAAACTTTTAATAAAACTACTTCCCTGTGGCTGTTTCCAGTGCACTTCTCAATCCTCATCGGAGCTGCGCACATCTCCCCACCCCACCAAAAACATAACATGCCTCCAGTATTTGCTCCTTCTCATTCAGCTGCAATTTGCGCCTATTTTTCGCGCCGATTATTATAATTAACTTATTAATTTTCTCCATAATGGAAATATCTAAATTTAAAATCACTAATTACCATCTCACGCTTCACCCTACCATTTCGCAATTCATGGCAAGCAGAACTCACGAACCTTGAGATTAACTTCACGGGAATCTTGGCTTAATTAATAACTTAAAAAAAAAAAAAAATTATATCTACTGCAGGCATATGGATTCTTCGAAACCATATGCCAGCTTTGTTAATATTTAATTTCACAAGACCTGTATTTTCAAAATTGATACCGTTACTGAAATACAAACTTGGGCACTCGGTTAAATGTTTGCCACCCACACAACCCCCCGCAGGCAGGGAAGGACAGGGTTAGGGAACCGCGGCTTTGCTGGTCTGACTGGCGGGCTGTCTGAGTTGCGCCGGGACGTGCAGGGCGTCCTGACCTCAGGGCTATGTGTTCTTTGCGGTCTGGTGAGGGAAACTTCCTCAGCCCGCAGAGAGATACAATTGCTGCAACCGTATGGGTGGTATAAGGGCCCGAGCACACCCCCCGCTCTGAGCTTCGGCAATGATGAGAGAGATGTCCTCAATTGATCCGGCATTGTTCCCTGACGATGGCGGCTGCAATGACTGCCGAAATGTTGGAGAAGAAATCCACGACGCAGATCAAACCCAGAAGCCCAGATATTGACGACAAATACCGCGAACTATTTGTAATGCTTATATAATGGAATATTTTCAGTAATGGCCCTGACTCTTCTGTTATGGCGCCAAAACGAGTAATTTCTGTAGAAGGGGAGATACCGCCACGTAAATCGTCTGTCACGGGATCTGGAATGTCATCTACACGCCGAGACACGCTGAAGGAGCAAGCGCCAATGAACCAGAAAATTCTTTCAAATAACTACAGACATTCAACCTGCCCAAGGTCAGGATCGCGTGCGTTGAAATGAGCTTATCGCGGCGGCATGCCGTTTGTAATGATCCTTGGGTTGAAGACCATAAGCGTGAGGAATGAAAGGATGGGAAGTGGAAGTAGGTGATTTAAATGAGAAGAATTGCTTAAATTAGAAATTGGCTAGTCAAGTTTTCTAGATTTTTATCAACTTACAGTTTATAAGCGGTCCTGGTTAGTAAGAGGCCAACAGAGTGAAGGGAAGAAGAGAAAGTAGGATTTAAGAGTAATTAAGTCAACTCATGTTAGAAGGACTCGCTGGGTCTCGCACCCAGGACAATCTGGCTGCGCTGCCGCTGCCTGGACCCCTGGCCGCACTGCTCTCTGGCACACCGCCGACTGCGTCTTCCCTGGACCTCGTGGCTCGGTCCACACATCTCGCTCTACCAAGTGTGTTAGTTACGTAAAAGATTATGATTGCTCCCCATCGTTTCTTGCGGGTGGAGTTTGTTGAAGGATTGTTGTGCTTTCTTTAAAGTTTACTTAGTTTGCCGGACCCACATATTTCGTTCCCATCGGCGCCTTTCTTTGGTAATTTACTGATTGCAAATTTGGCTCTGTATTTCCGATTTTATGTTTTATAAACTTATGTGTCCTCGTTGCCTGCTCGCGATGTAAACTATGGCTGTTCAATATCTTAAAAATTTAATATCGATAATTTTCCAAACAGTTATTCGGTATTTTCGGTACACTTAAATCATCGATAATACCTAAATGGTCGATAATACAGAAATTATTGATAGTATCGAAATAATCGATAATACTTAAATAATCGATAATGCCGAAATAATCGATAATACAGAGATATTCGATAATATCGAAACATCGATATACCTTAATTTTTCAATGTTGGATATCGTTCGATAAGTTATTTTTCATATCGATAACTATCGATATATAGATATTTCTAACAGCCCTAGTGTAAACAGGAGCTTTTAGTAACAAGGCGCAGGATGGGGCTCTCGTAACACTTCGAAGATCGTGGTGCCCACTTTTTACGGAACCACTCTGACCTTGGTGCACAGTTTCCTCGCTCCAGCGGGACGGGTCATGGGAATCGATGCAAGGTATCAATACGTAAACAGTACTGTAACACCAGTTGTACAGGTGGAGTTAAACAGTTCCCGGAGAACTGCCCTCCAGACAAATCGAAACGGGTTCCATTCCCGGTGCGGTTTAACCCGGATTCGGAGAAACATGGCGGATGTTTCCGATGGCCAAGGGGTTTTATCGGGGCAATCCTTATTCCCTCTGCAGTAAATTCCGTCGCTGTTCCATCTTGCATACTCATTACGCTTCACACATTACGGATTAATGCAGGTCTCCTCAAAAAATTGTCCCTCGGTCTGTCCGTGTGTTTGTACCCCCTATCCTATATATATATATATATATATATATATATATATATATATATATATATATATATATATATAATATATATATATTATATATATATAGTCCATTCATGGTTTCTTCGGCCTTTTTGAATCAAACCTTTCAAAAACCTCCCCATGTATGGCGTGTTTAGTTATTTCCTAAATACGCCCTGTATCACAAATGTTTTATGCTTGCGTTCATAAAAGTTGCTTTTTGTTTCCTGTCAGATTGAAATGATATTCATATTTTATTTACAAATTATAATGCTTCATTTATAAATAATAATGTGAATAAATAACAGGGAGAAAATAGGTATGTTGGCAGCGCCTAGTGAGAAATAGTCCTTATAGAAAATACTGTTACACTTAGTGCGCACGAGTTCAGTGCGGTGTACTTTGGTGTGATTCTCCAGGCAAAGTTAGGCTTAGTTAGCACGAGGCGGAGGAATATCCAGTATGTAGAACTTCAGCAGAGCTTCAGAGAAAAACTGAAGTAACCATGATTGGATTATATGCAGTATTGTTACTACTTTTATTCCAATTAATATTATTACCAACTTGGCGCATAGAAATTTGAAGGCTTGCCTGCTATAAAAAAAAATATAACAAATTCTGTAGTGAAAATCGCCTGGACACCAGGTTGCATTTCACCTTGTAGACATAGTCAAACTTTAGAATACAAAACATAAGAACAGTTTCAACATGTCTTGCTAGCAAGAAACTGGTTGCTTTCACGAAACCATAAAATTGTCCATTCGCCAAAAATCCTAGGTTCACTGACTTGGCGACTGGTGACTAACCCTTCGGCCTAAAACTTCACCAACACTAACACTTCGGGCCTTTCGGTTTTTTTTTTCCGCATACATTTCGAACAGTCCTGAGCGAAAGTGACGTCAGCGTTTTTTTATTTTATTTTATTTTGATCTGTTGTATTCTCGCTAACTTTTTTTTTCTGTCCCCGCGCCAGTTCACAACCCCCGCGATCTGATCGTATACCACAGCGTGCCTTGGAGTGTGAGCTCCCATTTCCACGTCGAGATGATCTGGGGAGATGTCCTCTGGCCATCGCGCTACGCTGCACCCAATATCGCCCTCGGATATTTTCAGCTGAAAACAAAAAGTTTTCTGCCGACCGGCGGATAAAAATGTTTTTAATTGTCTGTTTGGAACACCCATACCTCGTGATTTGAAATGTATGTCGGGATGATTATAATTACTACGACGAATACGCGGGGCGACTGCTCGCGAACAGTACTCGGGGCGCTAATAAACGCTTGACTGGGTAACTTAAGGGGGCCGCCTACCTTACGCGACATGGCACAGGAGCGAGCGAACGCTAAGGGCGACACTGGCATGCGCATCAAGTGCCGCATCGCCACTACGCGTGAAACACTAACACTAACGCGCAAGGTTTTTTAGTCGAAGTGTTTTTTATATGGGACTTTAAGCGTTGGCCATATTATTTTACTGCTGGAAAGTCTGATCCAATGTTCAGTGCAGAATTGTATCTGAGTTTCACGTAGATCCAATCAGCACATTTTGACATACGGCAGTCTGAAAATGCTGTTTTCAGCTACGTTGGAGGGCTTGGATATAGTGGTTCTAACATGCGTAGTGTCATGAAAGCGACATTCCGTCATCACCTGAAGTTTGTTTTCTTTTCGTAAATTAGCACATGGGCGCATGTGATAGTTTCGTAAAAAAACTGGTCTCTCAACACACTGCACCACATTTCAAGCGTCTAGTAGATGGCCCCCTCAAGCGAAAGCAAGATTTGAACAATTAAGAAGCCGTAAACCTAGATAATAGTTATTGCCAACCTTGTAGCAAATACTTTACCAGACCAACACACTCTTTTATGCGTAAAAATAGCTCTACAATAATGATGAGCTTAACATGTAAATTTCTGCAAAAGTTATAAAGTTACTGTTAACTTAAAGTGACAGTTTTTAAGTATTTAAAATTTAACGGTTGCTGGAAGTATGTCAAATTTATTATTACAGCCTACTGTCGCGGCCTAAATCGTTTTACTTAAATCTAATCGTGACCGTAACACAGCTCTATAACCCGGTCTGACATTTTGTAGCTTCCGTGCTTCTGGGCCAATAAAAGGAGAAATACGATGCACACAGGCGGGAACCTTAAGTTTTGAGACTTTAGCGCACTGCAAGACCTTTCCATAGGCCTTAACAACGTATAGGCTATTCACGGTAAAGTGAGTACTTTTTGAAGCCGTCTCAGTTGGAATAATAATAAATATATTTTATTATAGCCTTAGACGTTAACTTCTGATTCCAGTCAAATACATATGCTGTGTTAATTACTTACATGGTACCATTTATCAAAAAATGAGGTGGAAGGATAAAAAAAACGCCTAAAGTAACAAGAGCCTCTAAAGTGCTCACTTTACCATGAACAGCCTATACGCAGGAGTACGCATTGCCCTCTGCATGAACTTTGCCAGAAATCAACATTGAAATTAGGGTGATAAGTTTATGAATCCTTCATTCGTGGAGTTTGCTTGAAGATATTTACGGTAAGCATATTCATGGAAAAATTTAAGAATGAGTATTTATGGATAACCTACACATCACGTGGAATTCATTTTTAAATGTTATCTTTCAAAATAAATGACTAGCTCAAAGTCATGAGCTGAATGTCACAGTTCTGCAAAAATACGGTTTCGTGTTCCATAAAATGTCTAATAGTTTACTAACATAATTCATTGCCTGGCTTAAATTTTTTGTTTATGACCAAATTCTCACCAAAGTTCACATCTTATAGCATCAAGAAAATTTCGCCATGTTGTTTCTTTCTTTTTATCCTTACTGTTTGAGTTTTTCCTTCTATAATTTTATCCTAGATTTAAAAAAAAAATATTAATTTGATATCTTGACGTTCACGCCTAAAGAAAATTGTATTTTGAAAAATTTGCTTTTTTATTTAAAGCTTTTCACGAACGTGTTTGTAACACTCAACTGGTTGTTAACATACGTAATATTTTGAAAACTTTCCGAATGTTGTGCATAGTCACTTATTTGCTGTTTTACATTACGAAATATTTGCTTAAATGCAAAAATCATAAAAGAAATATAGATTTCAATATTCGCAAAAAAATCTTAATAAATATTTCCATGATAAATATAAGTTTATTATTTCAAATTAAATCAAGAAAATTTTACTTTCCTAATATAATGCACTCGTTTCTATTATATCTTCATTCTTCATAAGTACTCTCATTTTAGGCAAATTTACTAAATCCTCACTCAAGGTTATGAACACAGATTTTTTTTTTTTTTTTTTTTTTTTCCCCGAGACATGATTTGCATAACAGTTTGTATTCTAAGAGGACGCTTCATCCTTTAAAACGAGCATTAACAATAGAATATATGCAGACTCACGCCGTTTGTTTCGCGTGGAAAATGTTGAGTTTTTGCGTGGGATTAAAACAGGAGGAGGAGTTAATGACGCAGTTAGGAAATCCCCTCAAGGCAGAAATGACGGAGTTTCACAATACGAATCATACTGAATACTCAAGTACTAATCTACGCAGCTAATGACCCAAATAAAATTAACGTGGGGATGCGCCAGCCCTCGTATTTTTTATTATGAAAATTGAGACCAGTAATTCACATGTAAATTTCGTAAAAGTACAGCATCGTTTATAAACAGCGTTTTGGATGTGACATCGCCTATATATAACTTTGTTTCTTTTAGATTCTAACTAAGCGAAGTAGAACATACAGACAATGTAAAAAAAACCACAATATACGATAACGCCGAACTCTTGTGACGCAGTCGGTCGCTGCGCCACCGATCTGGGGTGCGTGAGGCTCTGGGTTCGAATCCCGGGTAAGGCATGGGTGTTAATTTAAGGTAGTTTATAAGTTACTGTAAGCCGTCCCCTGCTAAGCTTTCAAGCATAAAATCGGGGGACGTTAAAAAGCTCTTTAGTATACAATACAATATACGATAACGGACATCAATCAAGTCGAATAAATTACACGCAGTTTTCATGTCGGCTTTAGGAAACCCATAGAGTACCTAAAAGTCATAACCGTTTACAAGTTATGAGTGCGCAGGGTGTTTTCGGATGCACAAAGTAATCACAACACATGTGAGAAGATAGACACCTAATCTCCGTAGTGAGAGCTTCAAGGAATATAATGAGTAGATAATTCGAAAATAGTTAGTCAGCGTGGCATGATTTTGGTTTTAAACATAGTGTTGTTAACGTGTCTACAGTGAAGTAGATTCACTGTTTGGTGAACTTTATTAGACACCTTCCTAGGCCCATAATTTAAAAACGATTAATACGCATTAGTAAATTGGTTAACATAATGTAATTACTCGACTTGTTCGAGCAAATACAGCTGGAGAACATCTTAGAGCTAAGTATGATCAAAATTGTCGCATTTGAAATGGTCAGAAAGTTATCGCAAGATACATATTTGGTTACGCATATCATTAAATGAATTTTTATTTTATGGATATTATGTATATCTCACTTTCCTTCACTGTGGGACATTCATGCATAAACTTCATATATTTTTTGTAACTACACAATATTACGTCGCTTATTCAAAACAAATGGAATTATGTAAGGCCTTATAACAGTAATACGGAAAAAAATCCGCATAAAGATGAGTCAAACAACCAAACATTTTATGTTTGTTGGTAAAGTGATGAGTTTATGTGTAATTAAAACGCGTTGATTATGGCTTAATATTTGCCTATAATATTTTCCTCACTACTAGTTGAAAATATTTCTCCGCATATCGGCATATAAAAAATCAAATAATGTGAAATCTAGAAAATGTTATGTTATGCTACCTATCATACATATAAGAATATATCAAATTTATAACTTTTCTCTCTACTGATGTCTGAAAAATTGTCGTGGAATGGAAGTCCTCAAGAAAACATTCTGCTAAAACAATTTATTAGAGTTTTTTTCATACATGTATTTAAATTTAATACAAAATATGTTAAATATTGTTATATATCTTATATTTATTAATTTGTTGATATTTGGCAGATTAGAAAAATTTCATTTTGAAATTACAAATTAAATTAGGGTCCACATAATTCGTCATAATGTTTACTTTGATAGCATTTAAGAAAATAATAGTAATAATGTAACATCATTTTTATAACCAACTTTATTTACGCCAGTTTCAGCCGTAGTTGTTTGAGATAAATGGACGCACATAAAATCAATTATAAAAATTATTTCCTACATTATTTTTACAGTTTCCTTACACATAATTATAGTAAACATTGACTATATTCTATGACGAAGATTTTCTTGCAAATTCTTCTTTCTAAAGCATCCAGAATGGAAATATGCTAAAGTTTTGTTTAAAATACATACCAAATTAATTGATAATTTTTTTTGCATTTAAATAGTGTATTTTAGTAAAATATTTTATATTGTTGCAAAATACGTATATTTTTTTTTATATACAGCAAAAATAGCACTTCACTGACAATTTTTATGGTGACTGTGCTACTTTTATTATGAGTTCTTCACCTTGTGTAGTCGGGTGCAGTGCTCCATAGGCAGTTACTTAACTTCAACCTTAAGGGTGCTGTCTATTGCGGACCACCCGAACGAAACGATAGGGATAGGGTAGTTAGAGATCTGAAAAAATTTTCGGATTCATTTCGAGACAAGTTGTAATTCATAAATTTGTGCGCTCATGTTAGTTTTGCAATTGGTCGACGCGTTATTTGACACCTCCTAGAAATAAATGAGCCAATAACAAACGTGCAATAAATTGTAGGCCTAATCGTCTCCTTGTGCAGTCACAATAAGCAACCAATACACACTCGATATCTGCGTGAATTTATATAAGACCGTGAAGCCTAGTCTACAGGTCATTGAACTCACGCATTGTTCAGGTCTCTAGGGATAGGGATATGCTCGACATGTTGTAAGATGTTGACGATAAAGTGAGGACTTTTAAAACTGAAAGTAGTTCAGTGTATTAACGTTGAATTAAAACTGTTAGGTAAACATTTCTGAATAATGGAATTAATTCTGTTGTTTTCTGGTTTTAAATGTCGACTAAGTCAGAATCTCCGATTTGGGGAGGCATTTGCTTTTCTAATAATTCCACACTTTCATTTAACCCCTGCATGAATAAAGTGATCAGGCCGATATAATGTTAAAATTACATATCGTGGAAGAATACACAATCTGCATGCAAGTAGATCTTAGGCAGGGCTTTCAAAAGTGCTCAGTTTACCGCGAAGGACCTATATACGAAATCGCTATCAAATAAAAACTCTTGCTGCTCTTTCAAGACAAAAAAAAACGCTGCAAGAGAACAAGTAGGAGTAGATTAGTACAAGATTTTGTCCCTAACGTATTCGCAATTTTCTGGGCATTAAAACATTTACAAAATATTCTTGTAGAAATACGGTCTGGACAAAGTGGTCGAGACACGCTTAAAATTATTTAAGGGTCCCGCTTGCCTGCACTGTTTATCTCTTCTTCTTTTTTTTTTTTTACCGGGAAGCGTGGGAGCTATAAGGGTCGCACTGGCACGCGCTACAAGAGCACCATCGCCTCTACGCGCAGGGCTCTGAACTGGCGTGCAGTGTTCTCGTAGTGCTGCGTGTACCAATGGGACTTTCAGGGGTGAACACTATCATTTAATTGATGAACAGTGTGACGGTGGGTCCGTCACGTGTTTGTAATCAGTTGTGAAAATCCCGTGTATTTGTTACAGCATGACCGCATGAACCCTGGTGGCGAGACTCGCCCGCCGAGCGAGTGTGTGCTGTAGGTTGCGGGATGACCAGGGATCAGTCTTCGCGGGCGCTGGCCTGCTCTCATTGGTCAGCGTTTTCCCACGCTGGCCGAGAATAATGTCTTAATTGTAGATGGAGCGCCGATCGCCAGTATTGGCGGCGCTGAGGCATGGTCTCTGGGAAGGGGTAGGCTCGAGGAGGGGATGAGGAGCAGTATAAATACTGGTGCACTGGCTAGGATCGAGGTATTCGTCGGCCCGCCGAGTGTGGAGCTCTAGAGCAGAATAGAAGCTGACTGCAGTGTTGAAGCTAAGTATTGGTTTCTTCGGAGATGGTAGTTGTGGGATTTAGAAAATTTTCTCTTCAAGTAATATTCGTGTGTCGAGACTTTGAAAATTGCGTGTTTGTTGCAGTAGAGAACTTAGTTTCGGGGCCAAGTGTTTTGTGAACTTGGAAAATTCCGCTTCAAATAGTGCTCGTATGTCGAGAGTTTGAAAGTTTCGTGTTAGCAGTAGTAGAGGACTTGGGAATATTCGAGGCCGAGTGTGAGTGAACTTATAAAATTTTTGGCACTTATAAAAATCCTGCCCAGAAATGATTTTCCGGACTTATAAAAGTTACACTTGGTAGTGTTATGATACTTTGTGTTCCCGCTTAATTGCACAAAATAACTTCTAGTGCACCGCATGGACTTGAAATTAATTTGTTTGACCACGGATTATTGTGAAATGTTGTGGAAGGAACACTGGACTTAGTAGTTTTGCTCTCTTAAAGGGTCGTATGGACAAGCAGATTCAAGTGAGGATTGGAAACAGGGCGTGGCCTGGAAAAGGGACTTTTTTGTTTAAACATAAATCCAGTGACCGTGTGAGCGGACATTGAACGTGAGCGAATGTGTTTGTACGGGTAAATGCAGAAGAACTTGGTCTGATTGTGAAGCACAGCTGGAAATTGGTCGTTTTACCGCTAGTGAAATGGAAGTGTTTGCCGGGAATGATGCGACCCTAGAGCGGAACTTAGGCAGTAGTGTTTTCTGCTATCCTGTACGGCGGCTTCGTGAAAGTAAGATTTGAGTTCGTGCCCAGCGATTCCATGCAAGTTATTAAAAGTCGTCTGCTTACTTCGCGAGGGGAACTTAGGAAGAGGAGCCAGTGCCCCAAGCTCGACAGGTCGTTCGAAGTGGAGTGTTTGGCAAGTTTATAGTAAGACTTCCCCAGACCAGAGACTATTACCTAGGTGTTTTGTGGTGTTTTTGAGAGTTGTAATAAATGAGATAACAAAGAAAACAAAGGTGAAATTCGGTCAGGAAGATGGAGCTACTATAACTTTAATGTTACTGGAAAAATAACTAGTGTCAATGTATGGTATTTTGTGTTGCGTTTTTAAAAAGGAGTTCAATGTATTCTCCCGGGGAGAGTGGGTTTAATATTGTTTGAGGATGTGTTTAAAAATGCTTTCAGGCATATTATTGCAAGTGCTTGGTGCGCATAGGAAATTAATTGAAGTTAGGTCATGGGCGTGATATTTGATTTGGCCAATGATTGTTAATTGATTTAAAGTTGTCAAAATAAACTTCTATAGTAGCTTGGAAATAAGTTTGTGAAAGAATATTGTACTCATGATTCTGAAGACTAAATATCATTGTGAAAATATCTTGTACGAATATTATGAATACCAAAGTAAATAATTTATGGAAACGAAATGGTTTTGGCTGTGTCCTGAATGCTGGTGGTGAACCCTCTTTCCAAAACTACACTCAAATTTTGAGCCTAGCACAAGTTGCCTAATTTAACAAAAAATTTCTGAATCTTTTTTCTGATGTGTTTTGAGATAGTTAATGGAGACCCCATCCTTCTCCTGAATATAAGCTTGGGCAGAAAGGGAGAGTTGGGGTAGTGGTTGGGCTACCAATGCCAAGGCACTGAGGGGCTCGACAGTCTGTAGCAAAGTTCAATACAGGCTCCTATCGTAGTTCGGCTCGTATCCGGCTGGTATGTTTAAATATCCGTCAGTATTAAAAAAAAAAAGTAGTCTTTAACTGTATTGGAGAGCTCCAAAATAATGTTTACAGCTTGCATATTAACTTTAGATTACTAGTTCTTCATCACCTGGGATACAATGGCAGACAAACTGGGGACTTATTTAATAGTTTCGTAAAAAAAAAACAGAATTTTAAACACTCGTCAGCGCAGTTTATAACTCTGCCCTTTCACCCAACCGGGAACCGCACTATGCAACCTTGCTAACGTTTCAATACACAACAGTAGGACGTCTAGCACCATGCAGCATACTTAGATATCAATTACCGTGAACGAAGTGTTCCTCTGCCGAAATGCCAATTAGTAGCACGCTACCGACGTGCTAACATAAAGCTTCTTCAAACAGCCACCGCTACAAAGAGACGGGAATGACGCGGTAGCAAATTGCATTAAATCGACCTGAAAATCGATTACTGGAACGACGACAAGTGATGTGTTATTTGTCAATTAGTTCTAATTGCTATTCGAAGTGTTTGATCGCTTCTATGCTTGTTCTTGTTAACGGCTGCAACAGGGAAAACTTGAAGTAGTTCACCAACAAGCAATGTTGAAGATTATTACTGTTACAAATTGCCTACGGGCATATCCACGTTCGTGACGTATGGATCTCTTGATTAAATAACTATTTTTAATTCACAGATTTTTTAAAGCTGTATAAAAGAGGCAAAGATATTAATTACAAAACACAACTAACTGCCTACCACTATAATTAACGTAATTATAATATTTCTGCTAGTGAGCGCACCTGAAATTATAATTAGTCATTTTCATCATTTTTGTACTAGCTATAGTCACATAATCTTCACTTACTGTAGGCTGTTCACTGTAAAATGAGCACTTTTAAAAGCCCTGCTTAAGATTGTGACGGCATCCCAATACAACCCCGTTTCAACACTTCGCAACGGACTGCAGTGTTCATTTCCTGTGAAAATACCTTGTGTCGCATTTTTATGGCAATATTGCCATTAAGCCTAAAATTGCTGTCAGCATACCTGTTTCTTCGATGTCTGGATGTTCTGGGTGGCTATAACAAAGCCTGATTCGTCACGCAAATTTGTCGGGGTGGGGCGTGGTAGAATCCTGCAGTTGTTCATCAGCACGCACGGCGCACATGGTGGTTAACTCGTCTCTGCTGTGGTAGTTGGTTTTATCACCACCCATAGTTGATGGCGGCGCCACCTTTAGGGGTACAGCTAATTGCTTTAGCTTGGTGCTGATGTGTCTTTTCAACCTGCCGCGCATGTGCGCAGGAGTACCAACTTTGGGGAAAACATAGCTACCCACGAAGACACTTCCTGCAAGCTCGTCTGCTCGCCGGACGTGTGTCGACATGATGGTGACGTGGATAGCCATGTATTGACATAATTGCTGGGATTCGTCGCCAAATCAAGATCCCCCTGTAAGATCCAAATGAACAGTTTGTCCCAATAAGGCCATTTGTTTTGCTATTAGTCGAGCCTTCATTTTTTTTGTTACTTGGCCCTGATTGTCCATAATTTCTTTGCAACCCCTCTAAGGGGAAAATAAAATAAAATGTGTATATAAAAGTGTGCATGGACTCACTAGAGGTTGATCATCGCCCCGAAGGAGCTCCACCTGCACTGAGTTAAGTAGCAAAAATAGAACATGACATAAAACATATCCTTAAACTTATGTCTTTATGGCTGGGTTAGGTCAAGCACATTCGGTGCCCTTCAAGTAAGCACCATGATGGCGAAATTTGCTACTTTCATGAGAATACTTTGATTTTGGCATTTTGGCAAAATATAACATATAATTTAACATCAAAGTTGCCTGCCAAAAATTTAAAATACGTATGTCTTTAAAAATATATTTTAATATCTTTCCTGGAAAACAATGATACTATGTATCTTGTTGGCCCATGGGTTAATTTGAAACTGATTTGTAGTTTTCTCATATTTTGGCCTTTGTTCGGCCATACGGCCAGTAATTTGTAGTAAGTGTTTTGAGAAGTTCAAATATCAAAGGAACTTGGTAAAATGAAAACGAATTCTAGTTTTCCAAAACTTTTGGTCATTGTTCGGCCATATATCCAGTACTGTTCATTAAATTATATAAAGTATTCATCAGATATGGAATTAGTTAAACATTAAAAAATTTTAAATGAACATTTTCAAATAGAGACCTTGTCGTTGGCTATGTTGTCATAATATTAGACAAAGAAATCCATTAAATAAGTCTTAAGTCTAGCCATAACCTGTGAGTTTGGCTAAACAATCAATATTAGTTTTGTAATGTACTATTCCATGATTGGAAAATTAATTTTGGAGATGAAAAATGTTAAAAACTGTTATTTGTGTCATAAATGGCAATGTAATTTAAATGCCAAATAATCTAAATATAAACTGTGGGATAGTAAAGAACCTGTGGGTTCTGGTGAAATCAAGTAAATTTTGGGGGGACAATTACATTCTTTATTTGCATGTAGCTAAAATATTTCTATGTGGGCCAAAAATAATGTGAAATTAGCTTGGCCATTATTTATAACTATTGCAACCTACCTGTTTTTGTATTAACCTAAGCAATATAATCATATTTTATATTGGCTGAAATAGTATTGGTAACGTAAAAGGCCTGAGCCATGATTAGTGCAAAATTAAATAATTTTGTATCCAGGGTTTTCTTTAATGAGAAAAGGATGATTTTAATTGACACTGTGAAAAAACAAAATCTAGTCAATTTTTAAAATTGTTGTATGTTATTTTCTGGAATAATTGAAACTTCTAGAGTCACGTGTATTGAAAAACATTGTATGAAAAAAGTAATGAATAAAAGAACAGCTCAAATCATATTTCCTGTGTTCTTTGTTCATGTCATTAGTTCTCAATATATTATGCACTTTCTGTGCTCTGCTCAATGAAGGTTTTTTCTAAACCTGTTGCAAAAGTTAATTTTTTTTTCTAGAAGTCCAATTTTTCTGCGTCTTTGAGTTCGAGGACGTAGCAAGATCTATTTGAACGAAGCTTGTGTATTATTCCGCCTTATGTAAGTTTAACATTGCCATGGGTCTCATTACTTTACTCATGTGTCGGTCAAGTGAAACTGTGAAATTATTACAAAAGTAAATGCTTTACAAATCTGCTTATTTTTAAATTTCGATGAATTGAAAAAAAAAAAAAAACAGAAAGCGAAAGAAATAATTTAAGTTATCACAAATGGACACCTAACAACTTTTATTCGACATTAAGCTATGGAACTACTTTCCATACATCGTTACCAACTTTACTGTGCACATGTCGCTCAGTGCAGGGCAGTGACTTTTGTCTAAGGTTGATTTCAAAAGTGCTCACTTTACCGTGAACGGTCATTACCTCAAGTTTATTCTACGCTTGAATGCTGCGGCGATTACCTGACGCCTGCCAGGAATATTGTGTCCATTACCTTGAAAACAAAATCGCCCATAAAATCAGAACCACTGAACCGAATTCAGCCAAACAAACAGCAATTCATCGCAATTACGCCAGCAGTACAATTATGACAAAGAAATGCAAACATGAAGCAAGAATAATAATATTCAAATATGAAGCAAGAATTATAATGTTGCAGTCGTCACAAACAACCACCAAATACAGAATTAATATCCTCTATATCGGTTCAGAAATCAACTATCAAACTACAACCGTGATACACCACAAGGGTGTATTCCTTCTAATTAGGCCCCTTCATGAACTCTAATTTCACTGTCAACTGTCAGTCACGTAAGTGTGTGTTTATTGGTGCAGGTGTAAATTCATTTTTCTGATTTGTTTGGTGCAAGGGTAATGGCAGGTAAGTTAATCGGGCTTCCTTTATGGCACAAACGATGAATACTTTCGTCATAATTGTACTGCTGGAGTAATTGCGACGACGTTGCTGTTTGACTGAATTCGGTTCAGTGGTTCAGATTTTATGGGCGATTTTGTTTTCAAGGTAATGGACATAGAATATTTCTGCCAAGGGTCAGGTAATCTAGTATTACTGTGACCTGACGCGTTTAGAAGTTTTAACCTTGATTGTTTTACCAGGAAGAGATATGGAGCCAAACCTTGGCCTCATAAGGGATCGGTGCGATAAGATATTGCTTTTTTTTTTTTTTGTGCTTTTATATGCAGCGCTGCTATTATCACACTGGCAAAAGAGAATGCACTGCTATTCAAACTGAGAAACTCATTTAACATAAACGCAAAGGCCACTGCCTACCGGCTGGCAGCTGCTGCGAAATGTTAATAGGAAATCTCATTTTAAGGGAATTTCGCCTCAGTGCGTTAATTTAAAAATAGGAGTTTCAAACAAACTGTGTTATCCACGCATTTTTTAGGAGAATATCTCCGCTAGTGTTCATATTCAGTATAGATAGGCCGTATGTACTTTTTCTGTAAAACATAAAAAAAAATCCTTGCACACAGGCTATACATGTTATGTAAACATCTTCTCTGTAGGGAAATTATGCTAAAAAATTCGTGAAGAATACATTTTGTTTGAAATGCCTATCTTTAAAATTACCTCGCTGGAGAGAAATTTCCCTAGCATAGGATTTCCTATCTAAAATTCGTAGCTGCCAGCTTGTGTGCAGTGAACTTAAGCCCTTGCCACATTGTCAAATACGCCCGTCCAAACTGACGCCAATAAGTTTTGTCAAATTAAGTTTTAAGTTTGTGACGTGTCAGAAACGTCATTATCGCCACAATGTTTTTATCTGGAAAAGTTCGACGGCACTAGTTTCCAAGAAACATTTTGAAGATTGGTTGGGTTCTAAAATTCCTTGGTCGTTTTGACGGGCTCAGCCAATCATAATCGTGCATGACAAAAAAAAAAAAAAAGGCCGTTTCCGACGTCACAAAACTTTAAAATAGCGTACAATTGATGGAAACAAAATTACGTAATGGAGATAATTAATTCATGAAGAACCCCTTTAAGAACGAATGCTACATGTAGTGATAATTCACAACGATATAAAGAACTTGGAGGCATTAAATTCTATGGTTCAAGAAATAGCTCTGATAAATGAAACTTAAATTTAGTACAGAAGTGCCCCAACATTGGTTACATTTCATCCTGTAGTAGATTGAACTCGACCACAACAGCAATATCTCAGTTTGAAAATAATTTTTACTAAACATTCAGACGAGATCATCCCAATAAAACGTTTTCGCGGTGTGACACTTTTTTAAATACATTAAACATTGTTTGATCCAATCGTTTAGTGGAAAATATTAATGGTCGTGTTTTTACTTTAAATTTTATTGCCAAATTTATTTGAAATCGAAAATTAGACTGTGTGACAGGAAATTTATTTCATCTCGCTTATATCCACTTTGGCATACATACAGGCTCTGCTGTGCAGATTCCCACGCTAGGTAGTTTAGAAACGCCGTATTTCTGACTTGGGCTGTAGGATTTGGTGATCAATCGATCACGAAACGGTAGTTCTGAAATGTCGTGACGGCAATATGGCCCAAGAAAGTAGAAAAATTTATTGCATATCGTGGTATTAGCAATATGTGATATTAGCGATATGCGATGTTTGCTGTATGCGACATGTGATACAAGCAGTATGCGGTGCTTGCCATGTGCGGTATAAGCGATTTGCGATGTTGGCTATATACGATATTTGGGATATGAATATGACCGATAGTTGAGATAACTCTATAGTTGGTATTTTCGATATATTGTTATCGATTTTCAATACTCTGAGATTGATATATCGCATCGATACCTACATGTTCGACATGTTTAAAACAATATTGAAAAGTGCACACTGTCCCGGTGTTTTGATTCAGCCTGTACTCTGAAATAAAATGTGATAGTAACGTCGGCTATGATTCGGGCTTTTGTGCCTAAGCGAAAATCTTTTGCATTTCGTTAATCTGTTTTTCGTATTTTGTAAATAACAGAACTCGATAAATCTGGAGATTACCAAATACGAAGTCGATAAATAACCGCCATATTTGTTTTCGTGGCCTTCGAAATATGTACGAGAACATGCAATTCAACTATTTAGAATAAGGAACTCTCACAGTAATCTAATGTGTTCCAAGCGTTAATGGATATAGGCCTATCAGTAACGTTAAATGGTAACGATTATCATGCAGAAATAATATTCTGCTGTATTAATTATAATTTTTGAAAACAATGAGTTTGATAAAATTTTTATTTAAACATGGGTATAACGTTTGTTTTTAAAGTACTGCAGAGTATTAATGCATTTGACAACTTTAGGATTTAAGATAGCGGCGTGTTTCAAAGCCAGAAAAGAAATTGCCGACGATATCCGAACTGAAATTTGCCGAACGGAAAGTACAAAGTAACGAATTAACCATTCCGAACATGGTCTCTCGGAAAGTAGTTCAGTGACTTAACGGTTTATTAAGAATCTGCGGCAAATTATTATTATTTTTTTATTTCGCGTCAGTTTCAATGCATTTCGTAATAATAGTATCGTATGTGTGTGTATTTATGTTCGTAAGGACTTCTGAACCAACTAAGCCCACCGTTAAGTAACCACAACGCTATACTGTATTGCGTTGCAAGCGCGACGAGGAGCAAGGATGGTTTCTACCTTCAAGCGTGATGGAGTAATGTATCTTGTTTCGCGTCTACCAAACCACCGATGCGCGCATGCGTGTGTGTCATGTCTCGTGTCTCTTTCTCCAGTTCCCCAATCCTCCCTTCGACACTGGAAGTATAAATCCCGCAGTCATGTCGTATCGGCTGGCGTGTTCGCCCTCTCCTACCTTCCACCACCCCCACCACCACCAGTGGATATTTATAGCCGTGTTAGCCTTTCTCGTGTACAGGGTAGCAATGCCAAGGCCTGCGGGTTTCACAGCGCACAGACAGAGGGGGTTTCCAACACGTGGAAGTTTTCCCCCTTTTTTTTTTTTTTTTTTTTCTTACAGCTTCGTCTAGCTTACGTCTGCTGCGAGGGTGGGAGCTTTTGACGCTCCACCCACGCTTGTCCTCTTGGCTTACGCCAAGACGAGATAATTCTGAGATGGGGATTGAAGTTCGCTCTTCGGTACTGAAGATATGTGTGTGATTGTTGACTCGCAGCACTTTGTTATGAATTTATTTATGAATATTTAATACCTAAAATATAGTACAGAGTTATGCAGAGCAAAACAATAAAAAAAAGGGGGTTTATTGAATATTTAAGTTAATACAATAACTAATTCCGGTGGGGGGGGGGGGGGGGAGGAATTTAAACATATAACAGGATTTAGCTGAACATACACCGTGAACAAATTTGAGGTAAAATTTCCTTATATGTAAGGGAAGCTAATCACATCTACATGTAAGGTAAAATTACTTCTTAAGTGTAGAGTACATTTTAATAACAGGTTAACTACTATCCCCATATCGTACGGGAAACGTACATGACAAAAGTGGGGGGGGGGGGGGTGGGAAATCTCATACAAGTGAGGGAAAATTACCTGTATTGTATAAAAATAATATATTAAAAAATATCCCGGAGCATTAACTTAATTTCTTTTCTTGCCTATATCCTCTGACAGTAACCGAAACCTCAACACTAAATTCCCCGACACTTGCTGGTGGGTGGGAGTGAACCATAGTCTTCTATCACAATAGGTCAATGAACTATCCATTACACTACGACGACAGCGTTAGAGCATCGGTGAATATTACGGTGTTAGAAGATTGTTTCTTCCGCCCGTCCCTCCACTCAGTTGTTGAGAATTATGAAGAGATGCACGCGTCGTAAGGTAATTTTCCCATCCATGTATGGGATTTTCCACTACCAGGTACGTGAATTTTAATCCAGAGTGCGGCAATTTTACCTTACCTGTAAGGAAAACTATGTTTATTCCACAAGTTTGCGAACATTACCTTACACTTGTCAGGTAAATTGTCCATTTGTTTTACAGTGTACTAAGAGACTACGCCACTTAAGGTAACTGGATAGTCCTCGCCTTGCCCATGTTGTAGGCTGATTCAGGCGGAGGTTAGCGACGGTCGGACAGACCCATCTCCAGGCGCCCTCTTGGCCCGATGCCCCGATGACAAAGGACTCCGTTCTTATCGTTACACTGCCCTATATCAGATGCGTTGTGCAAGTTTCCGGCCCCTTTTAATAAAAGGCCTGTGGAGGGGGTTTCTGCTTGGCCTTTTGAGAGGTATTTCGGCAGTCCGGCTCATGTCCTGGAGTAATGTTTATTGAAGGTGATAATCAGGAAGGCCGTCCATCTAAGGCCTGATTACAGTACATTACAACTGGCTGGTCTGCAGAAGGAAAAATTGCGTAGAGAGCGCATTCTAACTGCGCAGGAGCCATTCTTATTGTTCCAACATTGAACGTCTCTACATCCAAACGGCATTTTCAAAAAACATGGGTATAATTTTATGTTAGAACCTTTTTCTGTCGGCAAACATTCTGGTTTGTCTGAATTTATCCTCCGATCTAGTTTTAAACCTATAATTCCCTAGTATAGTTTATTCGCCGTTTCTTCAAACTTTTTGGATCAAACATTTGAAAAATCACCACATGTATGATGTGTGTGGTCGTTTCATGTTTAACAGGCGTTTAATATTTCTGTTAACATAAACTCATCTTAGTTTTGTTTACATTGAAATGTTTATTATATTTTATTTTTAAATGAAACTGAACAGTCAGAAAATAGATATATTGGCAATGTCTAGTACAACCGAGTTATTATGCAAAATATTTTTACAAATGAGTGCGCACGAATATGGTACGTTGTCACTTTGATGCAATATTTCACACTTAAGCCCCTGTCAAAATGTCAAATTTTCGCCTTCAACTATATTTGACAATAAAATTTGAAGACAAAATACGGCCATCAAATGTTTCCTTCCAACAAATTTTAACAAATAATCATGAATGTGTTTGAAAATGTCACAATGTAATTTTTTTTTTTGTACTGGGAGAATCTAGTTTGAATTATTATTTAAACATTGTTCTCATAGTCAAATATTTCTTTTGTTTTTCCCAAGTAGTCCATTACAAGAAGAAATGTAAGGGATGTTGTAATTTATTGTCTCTTCTTTACTAAATTTAAAATTTAAATAGAATGTGTAATATTATGTGCAATATTAATTTCAAATATCATTCTTGCCCAGACAGTTTCTGCATAAAATAATAATATTGATAACCTACTTCGTTTCCAGCAATTATCCGTTATTTTAAAGTTACTTAACGTGCATTTTTTTTCGTGCGCGACTTTTGATTCGCCGAGACCGTTAAACAGCAAAGAATTAAAAAAAAAAAAAAAAACCGATTCAATCTTCAAATGTTTGATGCGAACTGAAACCATCCAACTTTCTCAGGCAAAACTTGTGGGGTTTACGAAGTTCCGATGACGTCGTAATTGCCCAACTTCATTCGATCAAACTAATTGGAAACGGTCTGATGGAAAAAAAATTTGATATGGGACAGGGGTCTTAAGTTAAGCTTTGTTTGCACGAGGCGGAAGAATTGCATGAAAGTAGAACTTGAGCAGGGCTTCAGAGTAGTTAGAAGTAACAATGAATGAATTATATATTGTATGTTGTTATGGTACTTTCACTGAAAAAAATTGGGCGTGTCTGTGTTGGGGACTCGACCGTTTGTTTTTGCGTGAACGTTGACGCGCTCGTACGCCTTGATGAATTTTTTACGTTCCCGGCACCGTTTCATTCGATCATATGGGGTTTTATGGGTATCACTGGATTGCTTTTGAGATACTCGTTCCAACCGTATACGATTTCCGTATTTCGACTTGGTTTTTTTTGACGAGCGTAGGCAGACATTGTGTTTAAGTTTTCAAAATTTTTTTTACATTAAACTCTTACAATTTCAACATAACCACGCCACAAAAATGTTTTTATACACGCAATAGGTTGATTGACCTTGACAAGAGCTGTCAAACATTATACTACGCCGAAATTATGAGAAGCGGCGAAACGAACTCAAAATTGCGGTGCCTAACCCCCCCCCCCCCCCCAATCCATCTATGACCGCGCGATGCTTCACAGCCCTCACTCAACAACGTGAGACATTATTTGATCCTTTGGCAATCGAGTGCTGTAATTTAATTTTGAACGTAGACCATTGATTCGTAGCGGCTATGCCAAACTCTATCCCCCCGATTTTATCATCATCGAATTTTCTGGATTACCCCCCACTACGGTCGCAAATTTAAAGATGGATTCACGTAAAAAATATCGTCTTGTGGCTGCTGCGAAGTCATTCGTTGGTATTCTCCCATCCAAATTTTTTTTCTGATGAACGCTTTTTAAGTGTCGCCCCTAGACTTCTGTGGCCACTTAATCTTTATTATATGGTAATTATAAAATGTTTGGAGGCTCCTACCTACCTAGCGATCGAACTGCGTTGCCGAGTCTTTTAAGGATGCGTATTTCAAAAAAACTATTAAATGTGCGTTCAATGTGCTGATCTGCGAATAGAACCCACTCTTCGAGAGAGGGCAGCTGAGGACTTTCAAGAAGTCACGCACAGTAAAAATACCATCTTTTAGTACTCCTAAATGGTTAAAAACGGGCTTTTTTTTAAAGCGCCGTATCTCAAAATATGCTTAAAAGCTGTTCACGATAAAGTGAGAACTTTTGAAATCAACTTTTGAAAAAAGTCACTGCCCATATCTGCATATATTTTAACGGGCGCAACGAGTGACGTGTTCACAGTAAAGTTGGTAACGATGGAGTGGAAAGTAGTTCCATAGATTAACGTCGAATAAAAATTGTTAGGTAACCGTTTCTGATAACTTAAATTATTTCTACAGTTTTCAGATTGTTCAATCCATCGAAGTGTAAAAATGAGCAGATTTGTGGAATATTTACTGTTCTAATAATTTTTCAGTTTGACTTGACCGACGCATGAATAAAGTGATGAGGCCCATGGCAATGTTAGTTTTACATAAGGCGGAAAAACACAGAAAGTGTATACAAGTAGATCTTAAGCAGGACTTTCAAAGTGGTCATTTTAGCGTGAACAGTCTATACCCAGGCGTCAGATACATCCAATTCTACTCGAGGGCCTTCCATTGAACCTTCCTGCAGACTTTCTATCAATAAAATGTCACCGCTGAAAGTCCCATAGGCACATGCAGTATGACTAGAACACTGCACGCCAGTTCAGAGCCTTGCGCTTAGAGGCGATGGAGCACTTGATGCGCATGGCAGTCTCACCCTTATCGCTCCCGCGCTTCTCAGTCTCAAATGCAGGGAAGGATCTCTAGTTAGGCAGGAGGCCTAACTACAAGAAAGTTCGGAATAATGAATACCTACAAAAGGGCCGCCACAAATATGTATTAGCCAGTCTATCGCTCAAGGAATACTGGATGAATTACGATAGAAATGTTTGATTGTTTAAAAATTGGTGGTAATCCAAAAATGAAATGATTTAAAATGTATGAGAACGTTATTCGCGTAAAACATATAACCATGAAAAAGAATATTTCAAAGAAAACTACACTCAACTTTTTACTGCTCGGCTCCATATTGATATGGATATATGTTTTACGCGAACAACGTTATGACACATTTTAAAACATTTCAATTTTGGATTACTACCAATGATTAATCAATTACGCCCAGTTAATTAACAGACTTGGACGCAATTGTATAGGTGAATGTTCTATTTAGTTTCAAAATGCAACATATGGACCCATATTTCAACGAGAAAATGTAATACCGATTAGCAATAGCCACGGGGGAAAATTATTTTTATATTGCACACAAAATTCATCAAGAAATTCAAATTATAGACAACCCAAGCTAGGGCATCTGTTTTTTATTTTCTATCTGCGAAAATAAAAAAATGGCATTCTACCTGCCCACATAAATACAGTCTCGCACTTTGTTAAATTTTTTAAAAAATTCCTTTATTCATATGGACTGAACCCCACGCAGCGAAAAAGTGTGTTTATTAACACTTAAAAAAAAAAAAACGAAAAACCTGCAGCTCTAGCTACATCTCTTTTCCACTATTTTCCATTATTGTATGTAATAACTTTATTCCGTTCGGAATCCCCGCCCTATCGTGTTTCCCCTTACATCATTTCCTGTCAATCTATCGGGGACACTTAGAGCCAAGTAAAATATTGGGCGCATTCATCATCTTACATGTCAGTGTGATCCCGCCTAATCCAGACACACTGTGACCAGTACGAGACAGCTTGTGTATTCATTGCAAGAACGTCAACCTGTTTTATACCTAGTGGACTTTCTGTAGTGATACGACATGGCTTCAAAATTTACATTAAGTCCGCAGTACACGAAACGTTTTTTTTTTCTCTCGCGTTTTGGCCGAGGTTGAGAACGCAGTGCACGAAATTACATACGCGAAAATATTGACAGTTGGATAGTAGTGATGGACTTCCTTTTAAAAACTATGCCAAGGTGGCATTTTACAATTTCCGCTGAAGTGTCACCTTACCGCTCTCAAATGCCGGGCAAAATACCAATCTTCTTTATTTTTAATTACGTTGTCCACCACTTTTTATAGTTGTCTTCAAAGTATTTTGTGTATTTAGCTACTGCACAGAACGTAAATGAAGATGAACATTATAAAATCGACAAATAGTTGCACGCTACAACTTTGGCGTGTGTACAGAAACATGTTTGAAATTAATTAAATACTACAGAGGGAAAAAAAGGTTGGTCAAATCTGAAACTCTTTTGTATTATTTTTAAAATTTGAGAATTTGCTGAATAGGAATTTCTGTTATACAGACATAGAAAAATTCTGGTATGAATATTAAAACCATTCAAATACTGAAGGAAAATCAATGACCCAGGCAATATTTGCTCATTTTACCGTGAACAGCCTAAAGTTGTATTCACTCATCGTTAGCACTTTCGAAAGCCCAGCTTAAGATAAACTTGTATGCACGTAGTGTATCCTTCCGCCTTATGTAAAGTTAACATTGCCATGGGCGTCATCACTTTATTCATGCGTCGGTCAAGTTAAACTGAAATCCTTACGAAAGTAAATATTTTACAAATCTGCCCATTTTCCTCTTCGATGCATAAAAAAAAAACAGAAAACGAATGAAATAATTCAAATTATCACAAGTGGTTACCTAACACGTTTTATTTAACTTCAAGATATGGAACTACTTTCCCTCCATCGTTACCAACTTCACTGGGAACATGTCATTCAGTATGACCATTAAAATACATGCAAGTAGGAGCAGTGACTTTTTTCTAAGATTGATTTCAGAAGTGCTCATTTTATTGTGAACAGCCTTTAATGAAGATATCACTTATCAGGAAGATTGCGACAAGTTCAGTTACTATTTTTCGATGGATAGTTTCGAAAAATAGTACTACCTAAATATAATGATTTCTAGTGACTCTTTGGCCCAAGCGCGTCCATTTGAGAACACTTCACTTCTTTGATTATTCAAAGACTAAAATTATCCATACATATCAAACGTACGCAAATTTGTATTGTAAATGAATAAAAAATACGCTTATATTGCTACTTAAAAATTTTGAGGACTGGAATGATTTATTTTAGAATTACAAAAGTATTTTTTCCTGTGTTTGATACGTTCAATATCCTTCTCCCTTGCGTTAAGGAATTTCTTGTGCTCTCTTTGACATGAAAGTTGTCTTTCGAGTGGTGTAAAGAGAAACCCTCTTTGATATCTGAGAATAGCAGCTCGGAAAAGAAGCCTTTCTGTTGTCAACACGTCCATATCTCCACACGGCACCGAGGTAAACACAATGATACCTATGAGACGTCGAAAATGCCGGTCGAATTATATTTTTCTCGCATCTTTGTTTTCTCCCAACGGACCAGCAGCCTCGAGAAATACGCTTAAAAACAAACCGGGAATAGCATCATTTCGTTGCGAATGTACGGAGATTGTTTCTGTGCTTGAGGAAATATGAAATGCTTTCAGGTTTTTGAAAATGCCTAGCTTCTAATCGCTTTCAGCTAATTCAGGCTCAAGGAAAAATTAGCAATTCCTTTGTTGTCGGGGGGGAAAAAAAAATTCAATGCAGGCAAATTATTTGCGGAAAATTTCTATAGTACAGATAGTGGATATTTGCAAATGTACGAAGGATTGTGTTTTACTGAGTACCAGAAATTTCCCTTAAAATTACGGAATAATTTGGGACAGTCATTTCAATTGCTTTATGCACTCTAAAATCTAGAAAGTTTAAATTGCCCAAAATCAGAGATTTTGACTGCAGAACTGTTGAAACTGGCCCACGTGAAATCAGTAAAATTCTACAGATATTTTAATTTCTCGGTATTCACTGATAAAATACTGATTTGTTTTTATTGATTTCAGTTGATTTCACTAGCATGGCAGTGATACCGCTGTGCATTACACTGATTTGCCAGTAGATAACATTACATTAACTGAAGCATCAATACAATCCTGATAATGATTGGAATCACTGATTCAGACTTAGAGTGTAGGATTCAGAAATCTGACACAGTCTGTTGAATTCAAAACGGCAATATACATAATCTTACTGAATAGTCTCTCGTGATTACATTTTCCTTGGTAGCAAAATTATCAGAACTTCTCCGTGAAATAAACGGACAGCGGTAATTAGGTTGGACATCTATTTTCAGTCAACACATGTTAAGGTGGAACTTTTCGTAAGTTCTACGAACATGCCTGGCGTTCACAAAAATGTTCAGGAGTTCCTTGGCGCCAGTAGTCATGCTGCAGCCTCTCTGAACATAATTGGTATCAACAGGAATGTTCAGGATATTCTGGACACCCATAGTTGTATTCAGCTACTAAACCTGTTCATAAAAATGGTAAGGTCTAAAAAAAAACTGCAGCATGTGCAATGACCTGGTACTCGCTTCGGCGGTACATATACTAAAATTGTGCAATGACCGAGCTGTGGGAAATACATTTTTCTGTGCAAAAAATGTTTAATTAGTCATTTCTTTCCCCCAAAACGTTGTTGAGAAACCAATTGCTCGTAGATTTGTACGTTAACACGAAGCAGGCGCGTCCTGTCGTGAAAGATGAAGATTTTATTCTATCAGCGCTTATGAAGTAATGTTTTGGAATACTACTGCTCAACATGTTCAGAGTCAGTTATAGCATGTGCACAATTGAAAGCGAAGAAAGAATAAAATATAGTCCTACAAATATCAGTTTATATTTGTAAAATGTTACGGCTGTGCAAAGGCTTGTCATTTTCAAGTAATTAAAAAATAAATGTATAGTCTATTCTCGGTTTCTTCACACTTTATGAAACAGAGCTTTGAAAAATCAACCCATGTATGACGTGTTTTATTGTTCCTAAATGCGTCACGTGTCAAACGTTTTATACTAGTGTTAACATAAAAGTACCTCATTGGTATTTAAATTGAAACTTTATTTATATACTATATATAAATAAACACTATTATTTCAGATATAACTTCAGCGAATAAAAACAAGGAGCGAATAGGTTTGTTGGCAATGCCTAGTAAGAAATAGTTCTTATGCATAGTACCATTACACTGAGTGCGCAAGAATACGGTGCGTTGTCCCTCTGGTGTAATTTTCCGGCGGAGGACTAACCTGGAAGTAGGAACATCAGCAGTGCTTCAGAAACGTTTGAAGTAAAGGCTGTTCACAATAAAGTGAGCACTTTTGAAGTTAACCTCAGAAAAAAGTCACTGCTCCTACTTGCATGTATTTTAATGGGCGTACTGAGTGACACGCACCCTGTAGCGTTGGTAACGATGGAGTAGTTAAACATCCTAACGTTAAAGAAAACGTGTCGGGTACCCACTAGGGATAACTTGAATTATTTCTTTCGTTTTATGTTTTTTTTTTTTTTTTTTTTTTAATGCATCGAAGTGGAAAAATGAGCAGATTCGTAAAATATTTACTTTCGTAAGGATTTCAGTTTAACTTGACCGACGCATGAATAAAGCGATGAAGCCCATGGCAATGTTAATTTTACATAAGGCGGAAGAATACACCATGTGCATACAAGTTGATGTTGAACTGGGCTTTCAAAAGAGCTCATTTTACCGCGAACAGCCTATGCTACCTAACTGTAAATGGACTGCATACTATAGTGCGTGCGTGTGTTCGAGCGCACGTAGTAAATAAAACTCGCATCTGCTTCTGCGAACCTGTGTTCGCGCGAGATGCCGCGGTCCGCAGGTGACTCGGCAAGCTCAGCGGGTGCGTTAAGGGGGCCCGGCGATGAAGGGGGTAGCTTAGTGGAACAGGAGAAGAGGAGGGACGACCAGGGGGTGTATCGGCTCTCCCCCGGGTACGAAGTTGCGCTTTGACACGAGAAGCGGACAGCAATCACGACCCGGGGCCGTCGAGGAAGGAGAGTGTGTGCTGCCGCATCCCCCAATACCTCGCCGTGGACCGTCCGCTGCTCTGCGGACTGCTGGCGCTTTCGAGGAGCATCCGCGATGCCGGAATTCGCGCAGCCCCGGCCGACACGGCACGAGACGGCCGAAAACGAAACTTCGGCACATTCCAGTGTGACGACTTGAATTTACAGCACGACTAGGGTGGTATCCACTCCATCTTCAAATTTCCCTACAAATCTTCGTAATGAAAATGTATGACCAGAAAAAAAAAAAATCAAAGTTAGACATGACGTGGACGACTACTTAAGGATTTTTTCTTAGTTTGTAGGGATTCAAATATGCCTGTATTTTCCCATGTGGGACTGAAATTATTAAACAATTAGATAATGTTTTATTACGGTCACAGATGTGACACTATTCATGTGAGGGATTTAGAAATAATTGTTAAAATGCTTTTTATGCCATGGCTAGCTTGGTTATTAAATATCGACTCCGAAAATAAGTTAATGAGGATAATACGTAAATCCAAGACATGCTACGTTAGTTACAAAGGCGGTAAACAAGAGAGAAATTTGTAACATATAATGGGGACAAATTGGTATCGCTAATGCATACGAAGCTAAAATTATTATTTTTAAGAGTTAGACACCATAATTTTCAATTCATTTTTCTATTAAGTTGCGTATTTACCGTTGTAGGGAAGGCTTGCAATACAATTTCATTTTGCAATGTTGTACATTCTGTGCGTCGTGCCGCACGACCCGACGAAGAATAGAAATAATTTCTAATCCAGAATTGCTGGTCGGACGACAAAATCGGTCGGGGTTACGACGATCTATCTTGCGTTTCATTGGCTCTTGGCCGTCGTGTCGTGCGCGTCGGGGCTATGTGATTCCGGCATAATAGAACGAGCGCAACCCTAACGAAATCGCCGGGGCCCGCGGTGGCGGAGCGGTTAGACACTGCTCGCCTCCCGCCGAGGCGAACCGGGTCCGATCCCCGGGCGCTCCCGGATTTCCGCAAGTGGGAATCGCGCTGGACGATTTCGCTGGTCGGCGGCGCCGCGTTTTCTCGGGGAACTCCCGTCCCACCCCCCCCCCCACCCCCCCGGCTCTGGCATTCAGGCGTTGCTCCGTTCGCGCCTCTTTTCATCCTCGTCGGCCCTCGAGACATCACCCAAATCTCCCCACTGAACGGTAACTCCATCAAGGGACCCGCTTACCTGGTGTTTGAGATACAAGTTTTCCCACGAATCTATTACTATAGGCTATTTGCGGTAAAGTGAGCACTTTTGAAAGCCATCTCATTTGGAATAATAGCCTATAAATGTATTTTATTTTACACTTAGATGTTAACTTCAGAGTGCGGTGGAATATACGCAGTGTGTTTATTACTTACGTGGCAATATTTATTTTTAAAAGGCGGTGGAAGGATAAAAAGTGGCCGAAAGGAAAAAGTAACTAGATCCTCAAAAGTGCTCACTTTACCGTGAACAGCCTATAGTTGAATGTGTGGATCTACAAAAAGGAGCCGACCTCCCTTGGCGCAGTCGGTTGGTGCATCATCGATCTGGGGTGCGGGAGGCTCTGGGCTCGAATCCCGGACAAGCCATGGGCGCTAATTTAAGGTCGGTTATAAATTAGTCTGTAAGCGGTCCCCTGCTAAGCCTTCAAGCGCAAAACCGGGGGACGTAAAGGACGCACGTTTCTGAGAGGCCTACTGTGTCATTTTAGAACGACACGGACATCAGGAACACAATTTAAGGGTCTCGCCTGACTGTTGCTTGAAAGTAATTAGAGTTTTTTAAATCCTATGGTTTTTTTAACGAAACTATTAAAAGTGTCACCGGTGTGTTTATCTACCAAAAAGACATAATGCCCCCGATGAGGAAGGAATGGTACTTTAAAATTACCACTTAATCTGTGAATATTATTTTGGAGCCGTCCAATACAATTACAAACCATTTTTTCAGACTGCCGTATCTTAATACTCCGAAAGGTGCTTGTATTAAACTTTGTTACTGTTTTACCACCATTAAAATTAGGTCGTGCTTTTTAAAGTCCAGAGGAAGTGGGGGGGGGGGGGGAGGCACCCTGTGAGAACGGCTATGTTGGATGGATGTATGGTTTCAAGTTGTACCTAAAATAGTACGATGTAAAACAACATATATAAATTTACACATTCCATGCTTTGGTTGATTTACATTTCTGTATGTGTAAGTTTGAAAAAAATTTCAGCATATGTAATTCTACACAAATGTTTTTACGGTTACAAAAAGGCCTAAAAATCTCTGTTTAAAATACACGGATGTATAGATATACTAACTCGAGAGTTGGTGTTAGATAGCACGTTTAAAAGTACGTGTAAAAATATATCAACACAAAAGTAATAAATATCTCATTACTAAATATGTGTGAATTTTACTGACAACTTGATGTAAAATACCTTTATTATAAGGAATCAAAAATTAATTTACGTACATAAAGTCAAGCACCCAATGGTTGAGCAGGCAGCCTAAAGAGTTTTGTTTTATTGAAGAGATAGGTTTGAACAGTTAAGTCGTCCCACGGACCTACTCGTTATCACTCGTATAACTCGGCGAAAATAAGCATGGCGGCGAATAAAAACCTTTTTTGCAAACATCTAACAGTGGACTGTTTGAAGGTATTACTAGATTATGTCAAACACAACCAAGTCTTGCATCTATCACTTGGCTCTTATACCATAATACCTCCCACCATTTAATACTCTATGTAACTATAGTAAACGATCACGGGTTGCAGGTAGTCTAGAGGTTACGACCCAAGGCGACTGCTGCGCTCTAAATCGGAATCGGTTATTTGTTACTGATTGTCAGTTGAAACTGCTCCACCCTGAATCCGTAGAAAAAATATCACTAATTCATCAGTTAAAAGAAATCTACTAATTCAAGCAGTAGGGAACTATTTATTTATATTTGGTTAATAAATAAGCACAGAGCATTCCTACGTAATGTAAGTTAGGTAAAATTTATTTCGCGTCGCAGAACACAAATATTGTCTACACAAAAACGTTTTTGGACGTGGTTGGGCTCGAACCTCCGCCCATAAAGCAAAACATGCTGAAGCTTTCATCATCAGCCATATCCACTTTACTACTGCCAAATGTGTGCTCGTATAATGGGTGTACTGAACCACAAAGTGTAATGTCAAATATTGCTGTAAGATTCGTCATGTGAAAGTATTTCTTGTTGTCGAAATATATAGATTTTCTGCGCAAATACTTAGATTGACTTCCGACCCTTGCAAATACATCTTTAGTTTGGGATTACGTGCTTTCAGAGATAAATATAGTGGTTTCAATTTACGAGGTTATCGATGTCCACTAGTAGCCGCCATTTCACAATGCAACGAGACACTACAGATTAAAACTGTTATTTTTAGTGACAGATCAGTGATAATCTTACTGACTCGATAGTGCGGTGATTCAATAAGAAATGTGGATTTAAATCAACAAAAGTTTTGTGGTCTGCAAGTTAACCGATCACATAACGAGGAAACGACGAATTTTATAAAATATTGAATTTTTTCTTACGCTTCACTGTCTAATTAGCACAGTTATTACTGGTTAATCTGTCTCTTCAAAATAACAGTTTCATTCTGTATAATCTCGTTGCATTGTAAAATGTCAGATACCTAGAAAACGCCATTAAAACCACTACATTTCTCTTTTGAAGCACACAATCTGAACTAAACTTAACTTAAAATGACTTTCGAGCCTTACAAATACGTGTACCTACGAACGCATAATATGTGTATATTTCGACAACATGAAGTATTTTCAAATTACCAAACTTACAGCCGTTCGCCATTGTAAGTTTATGTTACTGCGCAAATGCGAGACCGTTTATCTCAGTGGCAAAGTAGTAGAGTTGGTAGAACGTCAGCCAAAAGAAACAAGAGAATGTGTTGCATTTTAGGGTGGCGGTTCTATACCAATATACCACTTCGAAAATTTCCTTGTACATGTAATAATTTTGTTTTGCGACAAAATAATTGTACTTAATTTATTTCAATTCGTCATACACGGTTTTTAACCCTTGTGCTTTTTATTAATCGACTATAAAAAACTGATTTTCTACTGTTTGTATCAGTAGATTTCATTTAACTGAAGAGATTAGTAGTTCTCTTTTTCTACTGATTCCGGATGGAACAATTTCAACTGAAAATCAGTAAAGAATAACTGAATCCGATTTAGAGTGTGCGAGGGTCATAGGTTCGAATCACGTCACACACAAAATTTCCGGTGGTGAAATAAGCAGGAGTTGATCTTCTAAGGCCGCAATGTATAATTAATATAGTCTGTTCGCGGTAAAACGAGCACTTTCGAAAGCCCTGCTTAAGATCTAATAGCTTGTACTTTGTTTATTGCTCCGCCTTATGCAAAATTAACATTTCTATAGTCCTCATCACTGTATTCATGCGCCGGTCAAATGAAACGGTAAACTTATTAAGAAAGTAACTACTTCACAAATCTGCTCATTTTTATACTTTGATAAATAACGAAAAAACAGAAAGTGAAAGAATTAATTTAAAGTTATCACAGATGGTTATCTATCCCTTTTTATTGGACGTAAAGCTATAGAACTATTTCCCATCCATCGTTACCAACTTTACTGGGAGCATTTCACTCAGTGCACCCCTTAAAATTTATGCTTGTTAGGGCAGTGACTTTTTCTAAGGTTCATTTATTAAGTTCTCACTTTATCGTGAACAGCCTTTAATTACAATGTGTGTGTGTATATCGCGTAATATGTGCGTGCAATTTTTGGAAAAAAAAAAAAAAAATTGCACTTGTAGTGTAAAATTACACAAATATTTTTAATGTGTGTTTTGTTTCTAGTGGTGTGTTATTTGAACCAAAAGCTTGTATTAATACAAGCACGGTGGCTTGATTGTTTTGCTTGTTTTAATGGAATTCTTACTGCGACACAAAAGTGAAAACACACGGAGATGGTTGAAGTAGAATTAAACGAACGTTGGTGGAAACTCTGCTGCCACACACGTCCTGTGTAAGATTACACTACCGTTTTTTTTTTTTTTTTGCAGCGTATACATGACAAAGAAATGCTTGCAGGCAGGGTGACTTACATGTACTCGATGAGCGAGTTGGGGTACTTGCCGTCAGGCCACATCATGTAGCACACGATCCGCGACTCACCCGACGCATACCTGAAACACACAAAAACAAACAAACACCGTCAAACCACCGGGGGAACTCGTCCACCAGAAGACAAGCAACACGAGAGCACCACACCGAGCTAGGACGCTCGTCCATTCACCAGTTTGCAGTCTTGTGGCCTGTGGAAATTTTCTCCAATCGCGCCAATTCCCAAACGTAAAATCATGAACTGAATTTGAACTACTCGATGTATTTCGATGGGGTTTCCTTTATTTAATAATTACTTAAATTAACAAAACCACCACGTGCACCAATAATTGATACAATGTACATACATTTCTCGAATAAAACTTTGTTGACTGTTTTTTTTTAAATAACGCGTATAAACCACACAATCAATATATTTGCAATAACAATTGATATGAAATTTTAAATTTTAGAACTGTATGGTAACATATTGAAAATCATTCTTGATTCTAATCGCATTTAACCTTCTTGAAAGCTCCTATTAAAAGTTTTAGTCGAAAAGTGTATCTTTTCTTTGCGTTATTAAAATTTTAATATTTTAGAAATGCAAGTAACATAAATTTTGTTAAAATGAAGACAACTATTTCAGAGTATTTACTAATTTTGTGCTTTCTATCCTTAAAACTTTCGCTAAAAGTGGACAATTTCTCAATCTAATTCTCCAGAAGGTATTTAATAATGGCATATGCGATAGTTACCAGAATTAATTAATGTTTATGGAGTTAACTGCATTGGGAAAATTCTTTAAGTAGTGCAAGGTCTCCTGTCGATTCTGTTTGTCGAGAGAAATAACTCACTGTGGGGTATATCCACAGCCTTTATATCCGCACGCGCTATTTTCGTGATTTTACTCTCGAACGTTAACACTGAATTTAGCATAGAACCAACACTCGCGACTAACTTGTCAACCATCTGCTTCGTATTAGGAAGCTATTCGAGAAAGCGCGAGAAATGTGGCTTACAACATGAATTATTTTAAGGGCGCCATCTGCCCAGACACCCGAATATAGCGCGTGGCTTCAGTCATACTGCTGTCATTTAAAAACTGCTCACTGTTATAGAGCAGAGTTTATTAACGAATAACATTCCAGAAATTCCTCATTACACGGAATGCTTACTTTTATTTACTGATTCCGTACTTGATGTTTTTTTTACAGTGAAAAATAGTCAATACCAGTGTTCAGTCATTGATAGATAGTCCATTCACTGTTAGTTAAAACATTTGAGAAGTCCTGCCAAAGTTCTATTTCCAGGATATTCTTCCGTCTCATTCAAACAAAGCTTAATCGAGTCTACAAAATTACATTGACTGTACAACGCACATTTTGGGTAGGGCCTACACAATTTTTTTTTTGTACTTTAAAAGAAAATTTGTAAGACTACAAAAAGTTTTCTTGTAAATACTACAAAACATATATTTGTAATATTACGATTGATAGCCCTGTAATACAATTTACACTATCGAGAAGGGTACACAAAATACATTTTTCTTCTTGAAAACAAAAAAAAAATGTAATTAATTAATAACAAAGATTAACTAAAAAAAAAAAAAAAAAAGTCCCAATACAATTGACGAAAAAAGGAATAGGTTTGCCAGCATGGGAACTAGAACCCAGACCCCCTTTGTCAGTAGCTCACCACCTTAACCACAAGACGGGCTAGACTTGCGTACTGACGACTTATTTTTATTTCAATATACTCCTAGTACTCACACAATGTTAAGGAAACTACTTTATTAAAAATAATACATTTATTTATTTTTCAAAGTTTTGTGTAACTAGGATATATTAACCGTTAATGAGTAGTAGGATCACGTTTTATTGAAATTGTCGTATTATGATTATTTCGATTGTTTTAGTGTTATACGGTTTTGCGTTGTTCGGTGCCCACCATTTTGCACGAGTCGTTATAGTACAAACGTTTCTTAATGCGTCTTACAAACACAGTCCTTGTAGTTCTACAAACGAATAGTTTTACAAGGCAAATTTTTTTTGTGTTACAGTCATTTGTAAAATTACGAACAATTTCTCATTAAAAATTACAAAATTTTTTACAGTGCAAGAACCATTTCATACTAGGTATTACTAACACCCTTATTTTCTCCCGGGTTTATTCATGTTAATCATATATTAAATTATATAACTTATAGAAATAAGTAAAAATTAAGATTTAATAAAAAAGAATGTATTTTTATATTAACACAAATCAAAGACGCTTGTGATCCATGGCAAATTTTGGAAAAAACTGAGCACATAATATATGGGGTGATTATTCAAAGGCTTTACTAATTTATCGGAAATAGACTAAATAAGACATTCGGTACAGGCTGCTTAACGTAAAATATGGGGCATGCAGTATATCTTTGTGTTTATTATTACACCACAAAATTGTAAGTCAAATCTGAAGGTCCCATAAAGGAAAGTTTACGAGAGAAAGACTGCACGCCAGTTCAGTTTCTTGTGCGTAAAGGCGAGCAGCTGTTCGATTCGCGTACTTAGGTCGCCTTTAGCGCTCCCTCGCTCCTAGGCTTAGTACACGCTAAATTCCTCCAGACAGAAGGTGCCTTTAATCTCAACTCCCAAAACGGCAATAATACGTATCCATGGTTTATCCATTGTAGAATAAAATAGTTCCTTCGGGCACGCGGGATGTGGCTGAGGACCTGAGAAGAGGGACAATGACGTCGCGTGTCGGACATATTGGCTCAAGATTTGAGGCATTCCCTCGAAATTTCCCATTTTCCCCCAAAAATGCGCCTTTTTTTCCTTGAACATTACTCGACAATAACACACGAAAAAACTCGAAGCTTCAAAAATCACTCAAACTTCAAAACCGTCACATCTCTCCGAAAAATCAGTAAATTGAAGTTTCTGAGGGTATATCAATCACTCCGTTATATTACACATCCTTGACTTTAACCCCGGAGGCCTTAAACAAAACAATGGAAAACATTAAAAATTAATCAAAAAATAAATTAAAAATGAATAAAAATTACACTATTAACACCGACCAGCATACTAGATATCCGTGACTTCGACCTTGACCCTAGGCCATATTAGATATTGATAAATCGAGAAGAACCGCAACAAATCACAGATATCGTAAAAAATCCGGAAACTGTTGTAAAACATTAAAAATATAAAAATATGATACGAAAAATCGTGGAAAATTTTGGAAATTTTAAATTATTCTTAAGAGATTCTCACAAATATTGTGGAGCATGCGTCCTCCAAGCATGGCGGCCAACATACGACTGACACCCCACAACTACATTTCATTGGCTATTCGGTCGAACGCCACTCAACTACACCCTCCAACGAATCGTTCACTTTGTTACGTAAGACATCTCCCATTCTGCCTCAATCTGCTTCAGTATCTTACCCACGATAGATCAACACGCCAGACGACCGCTAGGGTGTGCTGATGATGCGATGTCACATTGATCGATCTCAATTGGCCGCTGGTCGCGTAATAACCGTCCTCTGCAGATAAGTCATATGATCGAAGTCATGCTACTCCACAATTAGTCGTCTGATGCGAGGGTTGACATAGTTATATATATATCCTCTCTCTCCTCTCTCTCTCTCTCTCTCTCTCTCTCTCTCTCTCTCTCTCTCTCTCTCTCTCTCTCTCTCTCTCTCTCTCTCTCTCTCTCTCTCTCTCTCCACTTACTATTCAGTCTGATTATTTACTCTATGTGCGACTCTTACATTATAGAAGTTTGCGTAATATATATGGGTCGTGCTTGTAGTTAAATATTCATTTTCCCGCCAACGTAATAAGTCTGCTCAAATTTAAAGTACATTTTTTTGACCGACAAGCTACTGGACTTCGTCTTTGTTGTGGCCATCGCTGACTCTACGCTGTCGGCGACGTCATTAGTAAACAGTTACTAAAGCCCACGAATGAAACTTCGAATGTACAAGGCTAACTCAGTCGATAGACAGTGTTATCTTCCATGCTATTCGAGGCCGGTGAACAATTTTCCGAAGTTTGAAACCCCGTGGAAAGTGAGTGTGTATGCCGACAGACTGAGACTGTGTGGACTGGAGCGACTTGCCTGCCCGGTCGACGTATTTGTTACGTTCTCGGTTATTGCAATATAATTTGCGCAGTGTACGACGTGGTTTGGTAGATTACAAACGTGATGGAATCAGGCGCCTACTGCGGCTGTTTCGTTTATGACTCCGGTAGACATCGGCAACCGCGTCAAGGACCGTCAACGTACACCGTGGGAACTGCGAACTGTTACGGTGTAGGCAAGCAATCTGTTTTAACTCTTTCCAAGGACACACTGCACGCGGAGGCGACAAACGACAGCACTCAGGGCGAGGCCACGAACAGCGATAAGTTTCGAAAAAAAGCGTCATAGTTTGTAGAGGCTGTTCACGATAAAGTAAGCACTTTTGAAATCAACCTTAGAAAACAGTCACTGCTGCTACCTGAATATATTTTAACGGGCGCAATGAGTGACATGTGTCCAGTAAATTTGGTAACGATGGATGGGGCAGTAGTTCCATATATTAACGCCGAACAAAAAGTGTTAGGTATCCATTTGTAATAACTTAAATTATCTATCTCGCTTTTTGTATTTTATAATGAATCTAAGTGTAAAAACGAGCAGATTTGCACAATATATACATTTATAATATTTCGCAGATTCACTTGACCGACGCATAAATAAAGTGACGAGACCCGTGGCAATGTTAATTTTACAATAGGCGGAAGAACACACAACATGTATACAAGTAGATCTCAAGCAGGGCTGTCAAAAGTGCTCATTATAAGGTGAACAACCTATAAATGGCGGGAATACTTAAGCGCCGCCAGGGCTACGACGTGGGGTCTTCCTGCACCAGCCACCAGCACGTCTCGATGGAACGAGGCAGGGAGTATCGTCAACCGTCGTAGCTAAGATGTGATGTAGTCTTCGGCAACGGACAAGGTGATGTCAGCCAAGCGGATCACGTAGGGATCATAGACTTTAAATAACAAAACTTCAAGTAATTCAGTAGTTTAATAATAATTTATTATAGCGTACTGTAACTTGTCGTAAAGAGATGTATTTGACGTGACGTAAATGACGTGAGTAATTGTGTTAAACCAAATGACGTAGTGAAATGATATTGTCGCCTGCCATTCTCGAGCAACGAACCCCCAATAGCTTATTTGGTAGGCCATCAGGCTTCTCAGGACTAAAACGTAAAACGTATCCCGTTCACGGGTTCTGCTCTCGGCGTGGAAGTTTTATTCGGCGGAGGCGCGACAAGTCGGCGCCGCGCAGTCAGCTGGCTGTGAGCGCCTGCTGGCGCCGTCTTGGAGCGACGGCCACTCTAAGAAAAAAATTTGTAATTTTTTCCGCGAAATTCTTCGCAATTTTACAAATGCTTGCAAACAGTGCAAATATATTTTTTTCTCGTAAAACTTCATGGTCCGTGTTTGTACTATACTGAGCCGTATCCACGAGCTTCAGCAATAATGCGGACTCTCGACAACGTAAAACGGTAAAGGCCCGCAGCTGTTCGAGCAAAAACCTGCCATTGGTGATGTAAAGTGTAGCTGCGTGCAGAAATTAACGTATTTCATGTTTGAATTACGTAAAACCCCTTAAAACAACTTAAATATTCATAATAAAACGACAATTTCAATAAAACGTGACAGTATTATTCATTATTTGTTAGTGTTTTCTTGCAACATATAACTCTTAAATCGGATCTTAATACCCCGTTGATAAGAGGCGTCCAAATCTCTAAACTCAACAACTGAACTCTTAAAAAGAAATACATGTACCTATTCTTCTTAACCGTGTAACTTCAATATTATTTTGTATGTATTTGAACTTATATTTACAATAAAAATAAGCGTTAGAATCGTAAGCCGAGTTGGTCTTGTGATTAACGGTGCGGGCCAGCAATGCAGGAGATGTGGGTTCTTTTCCGTATCCTGGCCGAGTGTAATGTTTTTTTCCGTAAATTATGTTTTGAAATATTTTTTTTTTTTTGTTATTCTCTGTTATTAATTCATCACATTTGTTTTGTAGAAGAAAAAAAATGTACACTTCTCAATAATGTCAGTTGTAATACAAAATAATCATTTGTAATATTACAAAAAAATGCTTTGCAGGTTTTACAAGAAAATTCTTTGTAGTTTTACAAAGGAATTTCTTGTCAACTGGGTTTCCAAGGATTTTACTTGTAAAAGTACAACAAATTTTTTTTGAGTGTATCCATAAAATTGCTGTACGATATAACTGGATACTTTACCATCGTGTTGAAATTCTCTTTTTGGAGACCTTGGCGCCGTTTGATTTTGGGGAAATTACGCTTGTGTATATTATACAGGTTGCGGCAGACTTGGAATAATCCTAATCTAGCTGTGCGGGGGGGGGGGGGGTTGTCTCAGAGGCTTCCCTTTCCGTTTTCGTCATTCTTCAGAGACTGTTTGTAGTTTTTTTTTTTTTCATTATTATCAGGAGTGTGTTACTCCTGACTCCCCTTGTTACAATATAAACTCTACTAAAAATGCCTGCCACACATAACACGCGTTGGTTTACGTACCGTAAGCAAGTGCATTACTTCGTGAAATTCTGGTGAGAATCGGTTGATTTATCCTCGAGATATGGTATAAAACCTCCATAGGTGCCATTCAGAAAATAAGAAACTTAAACACTTGAAACATAAATTAATATAGCTTGCCACAGCACAACTCCTTCGCCAAATTTGAAAGAAATAGGTTGGTTGTTTCCCGAGATATGGAATAAACTGTTTTATTTCACATGGAACTGTCTTGCAGAACTGCGGAGAAATGAAGCTTTGCATGTAACATTTTGATTGATATAATTGATACTGTCGGCATACTAAGTTGAAATTTGTTTTGTAATTACGTAGATAGAAAATTCAGAGCAAAAATGTCTATATGACCGCCATTTTGAAAATATGTGTGTCTGATCCTATTGAAGTTTATAAGTTTACATGCCCTGCCATGTTGCCACCTGATTGCCAAATTTAGCAGATAACGGTTGTTTTTTGGAGATATCGGGTAATTTTAATTTGCCATGTGATAATTTGCCATTGAAAAAAAAAAAAAAAATTGCGTGGACATATTTGAATGTTATATATATCAGCCAGCATACAAGGTTTCATTTGAATTAAGTAAATGATTTTGACGATGCAGCCTTACAAAATTAAAACAGCTTTATGGCCGCCATTTAGAAAATAAGTTTCTGACATACAAAAAACATATCAGTTAACAACACCTGCTTGTTTGCCATATTTGGTAGGAATCGTTATATTGTTTCACGAGATATGAAATACGAACTATTTTTATTCGTGTGGCACTATCTTACAAAATAGAGGGGAAAAAGGCTCCGTGTAGACACATTTGGTATATATACTCCCTGCTTACAAAGTGAAGTTGGAATTGATCATATGATTTCTAAGATACTTCATACTATGCTAAATTGGCTAGTTGCCGCTATTTTGAATATAAGAGTCTGAGATACTTGAAATATTTGTACACATCAACTGCCGCAGTACTAATTCTCTGTCACTCTTGGAGGGAATCTGTCAATTGTTTCCCGAGATATACCCGAAAACTTTAAATAATTCGTGTAGCACTATCTTACAAAATGGCGAACAAAAATTTTTGTTTTCGGGGTATATGTTTGCTTGTAATAGATTTTTCAGCATAAAAGATTTAATTGAATTTAGTCGGACTGTATGGAAGTTATACCAAATAAACCTGAAATACTTATATGGCTGCCATTTTTAAAACAGGTGCCTTATGAAGTTAAATTACTTATATTTATCTCTCCTATCATAGTATTACTTATGTGCCAAATTTGGTATAAATTGGTTCAGTAGTTTTCGAGATATAACGTAAAAACTATATTTTTTTCATGTTGCGCTATCTTCCAAAATTGTGGGACCACATTATTCACCTCTCAATTCAATGTCCAGACCTTGCGCTTTTAGCATACAAAATTTGGTTTAAATCGGTTGAGTGGGTTCGAAGAAATTACATATCATCTTAAACTTAAAAATAGTCGCCATTTTGGAAGTATGTGCCCGGATTGGTCAAAAACTATAAAAATCAGGTGTCGTTACATAGTAATATATGTGTACCGAGTTTGGTGAAATTCGGTTCACGCTTTCAAAAATAGATAAGTATACACACACACCTATGCACACATACACACACCTAAACAGACAGGAAAGTGATATCATAAGCCTTTATTTCCTTCGGAAAGTAGTATAATAACGGGGATGAAGTAGTTGTGTTAATAATGCCTAGTAGGAAACAGTTAAAATGCAAAATTATTCTATAAGTATTTAAGCTTTGTTTGTATGAGGCGGAGTAATAACATGAAAGTAGTACTTAAGCAGGGCTTCAAAAAAGTTGGAAGTAACTCGGAATATATTTAAGGCTTGTTTTAATTCCCAATTTAATCATGCTTGTCTCTCCCAAAATAATCACGTTTTGTTATATTTTATAGCTTATTTAATATAACGAATCGTTTCACAATGTTTGCAATTGGACTTCAGGAAAATTCTGTAAAATCAAAACACAGATACGACGCAGCCAACGACAGCCGAACGTACAGCAAATATTTTTTCGTGCAATAGGTGTTAACGATAAAGTAAGACCTTTTGATGACCTTCTTACTTTTCCTTTCAACCATATTTTATCCTTTAACCACCTTTTAAAATAAATAATGCCATGTAAGTGATAAACGTGGTGTGTATATTCCACCGCACTCGGGAGCGAATGTCTAAGGCAAAAATATAAATGTGTATGCTGAGTATTGACCTAACGAGATGGATTTCAAACGTGCTCACTTTACCGTGAATAGCCTATAGAAAGTTTTTTGCAGTAGTAACACGTATTTTACTAGACACTGTGTGTCGATAAAACAACATGACCCTTCGGCATTTCGCGTCTGTATATAGATTTAACTTTCGGCTCACTGTGGCTCGATGATTTAATATTTTACCCCGTGGGAAACAAATATATAAAGTTTATTTTCGTACATACCAAGCGTAGTAGTAGGGGCGAAGGGGTCCTAGTCCACATGGATTGATTGGGCTTCATTGATGGATTATCGATTTGATTGATTGGATTTATCTTTAATCCAATCTTAATCCGATCAAAATTGATCGGATTTAGGATTAATATTAATCGGATAAAATGTGATAAATGGAATTTGATAAAATTTGTTAGATGAAAAAATTTGATCAAATTTATTTGATGTATTTTTTGTGCATCTATAGTTATTTATTTTCTTTCTTTCTTTTTGGGTGGGGGTTGCAGCAGTTCTGTAAGATGTTGAAGGCGTGGTGTCCTGGAGACGAATGATCAGAGTGGTGGGTTGCAATGTCTTGTATAGGCGTAGAGTTGAATGCAAGAGTGGGCAAAGTGTAAATTTCTGTTTTTTTTTTGTTGATATTGCTTGTAGATGGTGGTGGGAGATAGGCCGCTTTGAAAAATGCGATTTATGTGTTAGTAATGACAATCTGTTTTCGGAATGCAATTAAACATAAGAGAATTTCAGAGTGCTCTACGTATGAATAAATCACCTGCATCGAATCGGAAATTACAAACGACTCTGTGAATAATAAGTGCAATTACGTGAGTCTTAAAAGCAAAGTGTGTCTCGAGCTTAGAAATATTATTTACATGAGAATTTTTACTAGGTGAATAATATCTGGTGTCGACAAGAGCAAATTCACTAAACGATAACAATTATGTGAGTGTGGAATTAACAATCTACAAGAAAATGCCTCTATAAAGTAAACGAACATGATATAATTATATTTATATATATTATATAACCTCACATGCCCATCTGTCTATGAGACTGGCAAGGAACAACGTAATCCACATGTAAAAAGAAATTAATTGATTAACACATGTACTAAAAATTGCACCTCTCCCAAAACATGTCTGCGAGGTCAGAGAAGCATTGTTTGATTATAGACTACAACTCTGAAATTTTAAACAAAACGAATGTTTCCAAATAAAACACTTAATGAAATGGCACCAAGAGCTCCCCGAAATCGCACCTTTGCCCCCCTCGAAGGATGGTGAAGGCATGGTATCAGCGTATGATGTGCACCTGTCTATATATTCATAGAGCTTGAGGGCGAGTTGAAATTTTCGACTGACAGAATATATTTCCCTAACAATTTACTTTTAATGAGTTATTATCTACGAACAATCTCATCACATCTTCCTGAACGATTCACATTAAATAAAATTAAAAAATCTTACCCCACTGCCATGAGTGAAATTCACAATTAAACTTCCCCGGGAAAAATAAATAAATAATTCGCTCGCATTATTTAACGACGTATCCAGAGAACTGTTTTAGCACTGCGAATAAATGTTCCTATCATAAGAAGCCATATTTTAAAATAAGTCACTTATAACAAGTAATAAAACTTTCCATTAATGATTAGCACGATGTTCGGCTCGTGTCGAAGCCGATGGTATCTCGGTTTAATTATGACGAAGATTATCTCAATAACGGAAATCGCACATACTTAATGAGAAAATACAATCATTATGTAACCGAACGATTTGAGTATACAAACTTTCTCGATAAGAAAATAATTTTTTAAATAATGGACATACTACAAATTTCTGTAAATAGAGAACCCTTGTTAATGCAAACAGTAATTTCGTCTACCGAACACACAAATTAATTACTTACCACAAACACAGTTAATCGATCTGAAAAGAAAAAATAAGTTAACACACCAAAAATTTATATTTTCCCGATAAAATACTTTTATATTAAATTGTGGCTATCACTAATGATGGTCTGTAGCTGTGGTAACGCCCGATTGTAAGCTTATCGGCTGTCAAGTGTCTAGAGGTGCAGTGTTTATGAAGGATCTGACGAGTAGCAAGTCTTGTCTCCCACAAACGTTGATGAACGACTGAAGATGACGACTAAGATAGCTGAGGTCAAGAAACCAGCTTGCACCCCCTTTACCTTCTCCACCTTCATGAGTGCGCGCTGCCCCGAGCTGCCCACGATAATAAAATGTTTTTGGTAATTTCTCAAGATGGTGTAAACTGCCTACTTGCATGCAGATCGGGAGAAACCTGCCTGCCACCTCCTCACACCCCAACCACCCACCCCACCCTACCCTGCACCCCTCAGAACTGGCCCAATTCCACTATGCTAACCACCCCTACACCCCCTACCACTCCTCTGCGAGGTCCTGGGAGTCAGTCGCCCATCTGTCTTCTATTTTCATTTTTCTCCACTGTTCCAAGATGGCGTGAACTGATTAGTTATCTTCAGAGCATGCAGCTCGGCTAGTCATCTCCTACCCTCCTAGCCTACCCTGCACCCCTTGTCCAGAAGGACACGACCCCTACACCCATTCAACCCCTACTACAGAAGCTGGCTTTGTGCAAAAAGTGAGTTCTTCTCCAAGACCATGGATACACAACCCTCCCCTACTACAGTATTCCGAAACTGTATTTTTCTAGTATTGGTTTCACTGCTTCGACTCGCTAGCCCTTTACCCCGCATCACTGCCTTGGCTATGAACAAAGCTTGCTTCAAGGCCAAAGTGGTGGTTTCCCTAGGGAGGCAGCAGTGGATTTTGAACTTATCTGGACTATTTCCCTTCGCATCTACCAAATGTCATTTTTTTGCTCCGAAACTGAAGATTCCTTGTATATTTTGGACGGCAAAAGCCTAGCACATTCTCAGCTAATTAAAACATCACATCTCCGCAGATAAAACTTTATATCCCTGAAATTTTATATCTCTGAAATGTAAGTTTTTTAATCCTAGAGATAATCCCTAGATTTAACATTCCAACAAGTGTATATTTGAATCAACAAACTATGATTTTTTTTAAATTACACAAATACAATACATATTTTTTTTTAAGTAATAAAACAAATATACCTATTTATTCAAGTTAAAAATTTTTTCGATGTAAGCAAATACTCAAGTTCAACAATCATTTTGGAAAAATTATTTTAGTTTCAATCCAACGTATATTTATTCATCTAGCAGACAAAAATACGTATTTCAAGCATAGTTTTTCATAGCTGAGAATTTTTAGAGAGCATTATCATATAGGAAAATATAATATAATAATGTTAGAGTTTATTTGAGAAAGGTAGTTGACTACAGCCATGTGTTTTTATAAAAAGTTACAGGGACGAGAAATTCTAAAATCTCGTGTACAATACCAGCTAATTGATAGTCGAGAATTAAGTATATGCAGGAGTAGGCGATATTTAGGTCTCGAGAACCAATGAGGGTGAATCGCGAACGGGGGTTGGAGCAGCGAACGAATTTTATGCGGCCAGGCCCAGACCAGGTCGCGCAGGCAGGAGATATGCACGTGGCCCCATCGAGTGAGGGAATGAGAGAATGCTTCACTAAACTGATGCTGCCCGCATTATGCACCACTATCGATACCCGACTGCTTCCATCCACCCGACAACTTTCCCTTCATGAGCACAGTCTGTACAATAGGAGTAGGAGAGAGAGAACTTCTCCATCCCTCCGCCTCCACTGCACCACCAAACTGCACTTCATGATGCGTGTTGCCCCGGCTGCAGCTCACAATCACTAAACACCACACTTTGTGTCTTGTCTGGCCCTCGCCTATTTTTTCCAGTGCACAGATTTTGCGTTTTGTAAAAAGCGAGCTGAATGTGTTTACTATATTACATTTCAGTTTAAGCCCAGTATTAAAAACATAACATTTTAAAATGCTCTTTTTTAAATTTTTTAATGTTACACTGTTAAATTTCTACACCATAAAAAAATTCAAATTTCTACACCTTCAAATCTTTTTAAGTAGTTTTACACCATCAAAAAGTTTTTAGCTTGAGGACTATTATTTTGCTCTCTTGAACTAACTGATTTCCAAGAACTGTATCGATATGAGCAAAGAAATATAACCTACTACAAACAATTATGTGGCCCAGAAATGAATTCCGACAAACTAAATGATAAATTATGTCATAATTAAATAAAAACATGGGAAACATTATCCATGTTAAAGAAATATATCAAGTAATAAATACATTCTACATAACATTAAAACTGAATCGAATCCCAATTGCCTTAAAGTTGAAAAATTTCGCAAAAAAATATTTTAACTCCAGGAACTTACAGTATCAAATTAAACAAATCACGTCTAAAATGTCTTTAAGCAATAAAATTCCACGATATTTTATCCCGATTCCAAGAAATGTAACATAAAAAACAATCAAATACATCACAATTAAAAGGGCTTAATCACACTGGATTACCATTCTAATGTTAATCCAATGAAATTATAATCTAATCAAAAAGGGATTCATTATACAGTAAATTGTGCATCCAATCCCCATCCAGAGGTTTATTAAATCAAATAACTCATACATATAATTAAAAATCTTTTGTTTAGTATTACAAATTTTTAGAAACATTAAGTTACAATCTTTTAAGATCTTCATTCTTAACCCAGGAGTTGTGTGCTTTTAATAATCCTCTCCATCAAACAAACGACATATCTTTCTTCCTTTTAATGATTTTATCAACCAAATATTAATTTGGAGAACTGACTTTTTGCAGTTCATGTTCGTGAAATCCATCTGTTATTGGTTCATTGTCATATGATTCTATTTAATACATTCTGGGATGTTTGTCTAATCGAAATAATTTTAAATATTTTAATGACCAATTCACCATAAAGTTTTTCTCAAGTATTCCTTTATGCTTCGAGATACATATAAATTCCCCAACTTTGAACTTTGGTTTCCTTTCATCGATCACTTTAATGAAAACTATTTATAATAATGTTAAACTATCATGAGTAACTTCTTTGGGAGCCATCTTGATAGTGCTATGATAACTGGAATTATAAAATTGAGCTATTTCAGGCAATATGTCAATCCATTTGTAAGTCCCCACAATGTGAAATGTTTATATATTAACTGCTTTATCGATTTATTATATCATTCGACAACACTGGATTTAAACCCCGAATACATTGAGTAGTGATTAATACCATATTCAGTCATTAGTTTCTGGAACAGTGTAGAAAAAAATTTAGATCCTCTCTCAGTTTGGAGTGAATTGGGCTTTCTCTCTTTCAAAACGATCTTCATTGCATCTGTAACCTATTTCCCAGTTTTGTTTTTCGAAGGTGTTCCCCAAACATATTTTGAATAAACGTCAATTATGGTTAAATATATTTGTATCCCTTATTGTATTTTGAAAGAAATGTCATTTCACACAAATTGGGTTTAAAAGATCATTTAAACCATGAGTTATAACTCTTCTTCTTGGATATCTTATTCTTGCAGGAGCATGAACCTATTGAGCAATCTTACTAAACTTCATTTATAATATAACAGTCTTCTGTTAACTCTTCAATAATAGAAACAATTTCGTTTGTATGTGGATTATTCCCAGACTCTCTCAAGGCGATGAGAAGTTTTAATCTATCGACCAATTCATGAGCATGATTCCATTATACAGGTGAAAAGCAGTTGTCAATTTAATCTTTATATATTCCACTTCCGACTACATCTCCTATTAAATATATTTTTGGACGGTTTTCATTTCCTGAACGAATATTATCATTCGTTCGACGAATAAGTTCTTTATATTTCTTCAAATCGGTGTCAGAATATCCATTTGGAAAGTTTTTAAACAATAATTCAAATAATCCTTCACTAACATCAATTACTTAATCACCTATTATAATTTTATTCTCAGGCAAAAATTTAACTACCAAATCTCCCAGGAACCAATTTTTTTTTCATTTCGATAAACATCCAATGTCGTATCGCATATAGACATAGATAGTTTAAAGGCGATATAACTTTGTGTTAATTGAGAAAGGGATTGCTTTTTCTTTGTTAAAATTTCATTTTCCATTTTAATTTCCAAAGTTGCTTCCTTAGGTTTATTCAACACAGAATGCAATGTATCCATTCTACTCATAACAGGTTTAAATATTTCTTTGTTTAAAACATTCTGCTCCATATGGGCTCGTTTTGCTTGCAAATATTTCTCTTTCACAGCAGATATAACGTTATGTAAATCAGAAACAGAGGCAGACATGTTTAATTAAGTTATATTAAATTCAAAATATTTATATATGAATTAAGTTGTTGCTTTTCTAACTGATGTAGAAGATCAATTACTTTGTGCTTTTTCAATCTTATCGACTTAATACTATATCTTATTTACTGACAATTTTAGATTTCAAATAATTAATAAAAATATTGATTTGTGTTTCCAAATCATTATTTTGTTTTCACAATTCTGTTTACATAACTAAAACTAATCTTTTATTAATCAATTCATCACTTATGTATTGTGTTATTTTTTCATTCGTGTTTCAAGTTGTTTTGCAATTTTAATATGTACCTCTTCATTAATTATAACTCTTATATTTTCTTGCATTTCTGTAAGATGTGATGTGAAAACTATGTTTGTCATATCGTTAAAATCTATACTGAATCCATTTAAACATTCTTCTATTCTAAATTCATTATTCTGCAAATCAGTTCCTAATATTGCTTAAAATGTTTGTCATTACAGTCGTGTTTTTATAAACATCATTCAAATCAACTAACCTTATTAATTTCTCTTGAATATCGTTTGATTGCGATTTAAATGCTTTTAGCATAATAGTGTTTCAGTCTTCCACGTAACGTTTATTTACCGCATTGCTATATTTCACAGCCATACCCATATTACGTAATATATGTCCGTTCAAATCACAATGGAACTAACATATCGGAAAGAAAACGTAAAGTCAAATGTTACGAGTTTTCAATTGTGAAAATGCCTATAGTCTCTCGGGCAGCCGCCATTTTCGCCATTGGCGTGAGCAGAACGTGAAAACGCCGCCATTTTGGCACTGCATTCCTGAGGACAAAGTGAGCGAGCTTCCCCCCCCCCTTGCACTATCTTAATTGCTGCATTCGAACACCCCTTGGGACAGCCGTGCCACCTGCTGTAGGGGTGGGAGAGCATTAACACTTCACCCCTGCTCCTATAGGCTGTCACGGTAAAGTGAACACTATTTAAGGCCCTTCTAAATATTTCCTTTCATCCAATTTCCGTTTTCCTGCTACTTTTTAATATAAACATCGCAATGTAACCAATAAACATAGTGCATACACTTCACCACCCTCAAACTTTAATTCCTGAGGCTGCATTGAGATATACAGAATGTGTCTAAATTCCTGTTACACATAGTAAGGGCTTGTAGTGGGGACCAAGACGGCTACGTTGACCTCTCCCACGTCTGCAACATACTGTACGTTGTTTTTCTTCTGGGTCCACTTACAAGAAGGGCTCGATGTGATGATCAGTGACGTCTACGTACTATGTTCTGGTACACACGATCACCAATACCTGCAAGTTCAAGATCCGCCGCAGTCATAACCCGCACCAGCAGTTTTTCCTCTGATTCCACAGATGTCTGGTAAATCAAGCCCTTCATGTGTCCCCACAAGAAGTAGTCTAGCGGAGTCAAGTCAGGCGACCTGTTGGCGCGGATTATGGCTGCGGTGGATCTTGGATGCATGTTGGGAGGGCCTTAAAAAGCGCTCACTTTACCGTGAACAGCCTATAATTGACAACCACCGCCGAAACAGCTGGCCACTCGCGCAAGCGGGAGGGTCATAGCCCCTGCGAAGATTGCAAGTACGATCTGTCGCCCAACATTTGCCGTTGCCTTCCAATGCCAACGTACATATGCCACTTCAATGCCAACACTACTTGGTCCACTAGCCGAATGCATATACTATAGCTGGACTCACAACCATCCATTTCATCCGTCAGTCGCCCATCCGTCCGTCGGTCACGTGATCTTCGACCAATCGCAGGGCTACTTTTTTTTCTTTTTCTATTCGTCAATCCATCAAATATATCTTAAACAATAACTTTCGATGGACCGACGTATGGTCCACCGCCTTGTAATATCGTTCCTTGAACATGGCTGTCGGAAAACAGTCACTTGTCCAGTTCTCTGAATATTTTTCTTTTTAAATACACAAGGCAGTGAAGTTGTTTGCTTTTTTACGTTTCACCTTTGAATTGAACTGAAGATGACTTTTAGATTTTCGGAGGAAATGCTGATAAGTTACGTTAGGGAAAGCGAATATATTTATTACATCCATTAAAAACATTTGTCTGTGCGCGAGAAAGTTAGTGTTGTTGGGTGGTAACACTGGAAATTTTCTGGCTCGACGGACGACGGACTGTTGTGAGTCGCTCTCTATTGACAGAGGAAAAAATAATTTGATTTGTAACTACGAAATGTTTTGCGGAAAATTTTATGTAAAATGCATATCAAAATACTGACAAAATTCGTGTTACAACATTAGAAGTGCTACTCTATCAGCAGACGATTAAACTAAAAAACCGGGTCATGTTTTGTAAAAACATTTTCATTACATTTCTTTATAGGAAACATTTTGCTAACATTATATAATTACAAAACAAGATCTTTGGTGCAAACATTATGCACTAACATAATGAAAAATAATGTAATTCTTTATCAATTTCCCGGAAATTAACACTGACATAAGTTTCATAATCGACTGAAAACGAATTCACATTCGTTCCTGTTTGTTCAACAGTAACCTTACCGTTTGACATTATAATCTCGGGCAAACAACTCAATCGGCGTATATAAATAAATGTACAATTTGTATTGCCATAATTGTATATCCACTTAAAAATTACGAATCTTAATGCTCCCAACGACTGTAATCAATAGTGAAAGGTTTACAAAAATGTACTATTGGCTTTCCAAATGTGCATATCTTCCATACTGGCATCTGTGTTGCCATAATCATGGTCGGGAGTACAGCTAACCCTCGGAACACGTTGTTATCGCACAGAGAAACAGGCTAGAAGTGAAGGGTCATTAGAGAGAGGTAAGCGGATTGCCTAACACTCTGTGGTTCAGTGAATGGATGACGTGCTGTCTGTTTGAGGAGGGAGGGAATACGACTCTGGTGCCATCTAGCGGATTGTTTGGAAGTATTTACAAATCGATAGGCAGTGCGCTCTGGCGACTCAGAATCACACCACCTCCAACCTGACTTTTCCCTTTAGATCGTACAGCCCTCTAAACTGTAGACTGTCGGCTCGGTCCGCCATTTTACATCACTGGGACGCTAACCCCTCAGCGCGGGGGTAGATCGGTCCCTTGTGAGGGACCTTGGCCACCCAGTTGGTTGTCAGTTAGATTGCGGAGGCGAGGAGAAGCTAACCCCTTCCTCCCTCCGCACCCATCAAACATATTTTATGCTGCAAATCTAGCATTCTTGTACAGGATTCCCAGGGTAGCGCCTGGGAGCTGTTTCCATAGCTGTATTTTACTCTCTTTTTACCTGCCTGTACGGGATAAAAGAGTGGTGAAGTTAATTGAATTTATCAGCGCGGAATTTTAAAGTTCAGGACTTGTGAAGTACTGTCACGAGCTCCCTGTGAGAGAGCTAGCGACAGTTTGGTATAAAAAGCGGAGGTTAATAGCCAAGTGAAGTTATGTCGGCTCGGTGACCCATCGCAGGTTAGTCAGTCTTCCTGGCCCGATCTAGAATGTTTACCGCACCCCGAGCCTGACTGAGAAGGGCTAGGGCGATGACCAGAACATTGATAATCCCAGAGAGATTCAATCCGTTCGAGGTCTGGAGCACCCTAATTCCGATAAGATTGTCTGGCGCACGCGGCAGCTCGCCTTTATAAACCTCCGCGCACTACTCGGGTTACAACTCGCTCAAGACACGCAGATTCTCTCGCTTGAGCGGGAGGACATAGCGAGGAAAGCGATACAGAGCGACAACCATGTAAAAATATATATAGTTAACATTGCCCCGAGCATGATTACTTATGCATTGTCGTCCAAGTGAAACTGTAAAATTAGCATAAATGTATGCCGTCTTATATATGCCCAAATTCATAGACTTGAGCATGTGCGTTGGAAAAAGAAACACAATGTTTCAGAAATCACTTTAGTATTGACAAATGTTTATCCAACAGATTTAATTCAACGTTAAGACGGGGACCTAATTATCTTCCACCGTTACCAACTACGTATACTGGGCGCATGCCAGTTACAGCGTCTGTTAAAATATGTGCTGTTAGTGTCGGTGACATTTTTCCAGAAGTTTATTTCAAAAGTGATCAGTGAACTGTGAAAAGAACTTAAGGTGCAAAATAACGTGGCAGCACAATGTCGACATAACTCCAAGTTGTTATAACGAAGGAAGGAGCACGCCCAGTCCTTTGTTAACGACCCAGGCAGGCAGCCAGCTAAGGGGCTTGTCTCGCATGACGCGACCTACATCCATGCGTTATGTACAGTCAACTCACACTTAATTCGGGCTTCTCTCAAGCCCTGCTACATTTCTACTTCCATGATATTCCTCCGCCTCGTGCTAACCAAGCTTAACCGAGTCTAGGAAACTACACCAATCAAAGGGACAACACACCGCATTCTTGCGCACTCAGTGTAATACAATTCTGCATAAGAACTATTTCTTACTAGGCATTACCAACAAAAGTATTTTTCTCCCCGTTATATTCATATTAATTAAAGACGAAATATTATAATTTATATTTACCAAATCTCGATTTGAGATCAGCAGCCAACACATAGAACTACGTTCGATTGTTTTCTTGGGAAATTAAATTATTATACTCGAATATTATTCGGTAACATTCCTACAACAATAATTCACTTTGAAAAGATAAAACATTGCACATATAGCCTAGTTCTATATATAGTGAAAAATACGCCTACTTCTATGACGTAATATATTACGAAACAATAGCAAAATTTGTCTCCTACTTAATCTCGATCTCTCACGTTGGAACCAAGATCGACGAATTGGAGAACCAGAAACGTGAAATTTCGTTGGTGCAACACTTTTACATTGAAACCAAGATCAAACTGGATGCTGGTTTGGAACTGTGATCATTCGACCTTGGATCGGGAAGATGTTGGTGCAACCGAGGATAAGTTATACAAATGAAAATATTTACAATGTAAAGTAATGCCGTGGGCTACTGCTTGGCATGTAATCACCAACAGTCCGAGAATTTTTTTAAATGGTTAATAATATGCAAAATTAATTTATATTTAACATTTTTTTTCATATATATGGGCTTTTATTTGATTATTACTTATGTGTCACGTGGTAACCCACAGCATTAGTTTACTTCGTAAATTTTTTCATTTGTAAAACCTATCATAATGGCTGCAGCAAAACAGGAAAATTTGGAATTTGATATAAAATTATAAAAAACATTATAAAGTGTGAATATTTTTTATTTGAGGAAAATTTTATCACAATCAATGCGTACATGTTGAACAATTAATATTATTATTTTTTGTATGAGATATACTTACCGATCAGTTCTCCATGTTTCGTAACGTTCGCCTCACTGGCAGTGTGTCAAACACCTGCGTTCTCAACGTGATGAACATAGTAGAGGTTCTAGGAGTGAACACTACGGCCATCTTGGTAGTAAGCTGAGTTTCATACCTTCTTCGAGAAAGAGGCAAATATTTCCTATTCCGTCAGGCATTCGGCGAATAAGGCAGTAAAATATTTCATTTGGAGAAACATTTTCTCCTGCGTATGTCACTACATAGGGGAGAGTAGCTGAATGCGTACCGCCTCCTAAATCGTACCACCTCCGTATTTTAGGAAATGTGAATACTACTGCGCTCTTGTGGCTACAAGATGAACCTGTTGCAGTTCTCGGCCTGTCCAAAGAATAACGTAAGTGTGGAACCACGTTTAGCGATGTTATTGGAGTTTATGATTATTTGCATTTCTGGATGTAGTTTATGAACCTCAGTAGTAAGCATGTACTAAATTTAAAAGTAAGTAATTATTGTTTAAATATATATATTATTGTAAATACAACTCTTCTTCGCATTTTGAACTAATTTATATCTGACAAACAATTTGAGGTTATGTTTCATATGTTTGTTTTGTTTGATGACGAGTTGACTAAGTCGTACCACGTCGTAGTTTCGCAAATCGTACCGGTACGACTTAGGATACTACTACATGGCAAGTTACAATGAAACCCGGTTATTGCGGACTCTATGTGTAAACACTTTGAACAATCTAAATAACCTTTTGCATAGTTTTAACAGTGACCTCTTTTTATTACAAACTTCAGTATAGGTTCCGCATTAAATATGTGCATTGTTTACGGAGCATTTTTATTAATGGTTGTACATCAACATCCGAGGACAATGGGTTTCAGTTGAACACGCCTTTGCAGTTGCCGAGTTCCATATTTACCATGTGCAAAAGTATTTAATAGTCACCGTAAATGAAAGATTACTAAAACACATGCCCGTTGTGTGTTACAGAATGACGAAAAGGAAATGTGAAGCTTGGTCTGAAATGGAAGTGTCAATGGCTCTTGCGTCGTATGGAAACTGGGACATGGGTTTTAATGAATGCTGTCGACAATACAACATTCCAAAGCCAACATTGAAAAGGCACTTAGACAGGAAGAATGTTGTAGCTAACGAATCCTTAAAAGCCATAGGCCGTACCACCACACTTCCACACGAAGTAGAGCAACAACTTGTTGATCATATTTTAAGATTAGAAGAGCTTCTGTTTGGAGTAACAATCATTGACGTCAGAAAGTTGACATTCCAAATTGCAAAGCGCAATGAAATATCACACAGCTTTAACAGATTGACAGAAATTGCAGGGAAGAAATGGTTTTATGACTTTAAAACCCGTCATAAGAAATTAGTGCTACGTGAGCCCGAGTCCACTTCCATGGCACGTGAAAAGGGGCTCAACAAGAAGAATGTGTTAGGATTTTTTGATATCGTGGAAAGAGTTATAGATGAAAAAAAATTTGATGCTGCTCGTGTGTTCAATGTGGATAAGATGGGTTTCAGCACTGTACAAAAAAGGTGCCAGAAAGTGTTGTCTATGAAAGGAAAGCGTCAGGTGGGAGATATTGCAAGTGGGGAAAGAGGTGTCAATACAGCAATAGTGTGTTGTACTAGTGCGTCGGGGATGTATGTTCCACCTACGATAATCTTTAAACGCATGAGAATGGTGCATGAGCTGCAGGTTGGTGCCCCTCCTGGAGGTATTGTTGACATATCGGAAACAGAGTACATTGACAGTGATCTTTTTGTAAAATGGTTACACCATTTTATTACTGTCATCAAACCAAACATCGACAACAAGGTTCTCTTAATTATAGATGGTCATTCGACACATTCGAAGAATGTAGAAACTTCGGAACTTGCAAGAGCCAATGGCGTCCTAATGTTGCAGTTGCCTGCCCACACAACTCATCGGCTACAACCTCTGGACAGGTCCTTCTTCAAGTCATTAGAAACTTATTACACCCAGGCAGTTGAAAAATGGCTTCGAATAAATCCCGGTTTGTGCGTTACTCAGTATCAGGTTACCCAACTTGTAGCAGAGGCCTATGCAAGGGCAGCAGCTATTCAGAACTCCATTAACGGATTTCATGCTTGTGGAATCTAGCTGGTAGATCGTAATATTCTTAACGATTAACGAACCTTTTAGCAGCTGCAAATATGGAAGGAAACGAATGCCACTGCGATTAAAATGAGACGGATACGCCTTCTTGTTATCCTAGAGGAAACATCAGCGATCCAACAGGTAGTGAAATAATTAGCCCTATTGATAGGCCTACTCAGGAGGAGATGATCTCGAAGTTGAATTTTTCTATTGAAGCTATTTCTCCGATTCTAACATGCCCCAAACATGTGTCCATACCAACAAGGCGGAGAGCTCAACGTGCTGTTGTACTGACAAGTAGTCCATACAAACGTGATTTGATGGCTGCAAACGATAGAAGAAGGAAGATGACCAGCAAAGTAGATAATAAATCTACAAAAGGGAAGGGACGTTCTGCATGTGCTAACAAGCGTTTAAGAACAACTCCAGACAACAATGCACCTGCTACTTCGTTCGCATCCAATGTAACCATAGAACTTCTGCAAGACGATTGGTTTTGCTCTGTATGTGAGGAAAGTGTCGTAGAAAAGATGGTGCAATGTTTACAGTGTCACACTTGGGTACATGAAAACTGCGCAGAGGTTAAATCAGGCCTTAAAAACGTTTTATTTGTGTTGCATGTAAATGATTTATTTGTTTGTTTTATTTAGGATGAAATATGTACTTGTATACAATTAAAACATCGTTATAGCTGTTTCCATGGACAACATTTAGTATTAGACTATTTCTGTTCGTAGCGGTACGATTTACGATACTGGCTGTACGATTTTGGATACTGGTTTCCTATATCGTACCGATTGCAGTCTTACAATAAGAAATTTTTTCTGGGTCGCTATTTCAGCTAACTAGAGATATTAATGTAGATATGTATGTTGCTTCGTACCAAATCAATATTGGAGCAGTACATTGAAAATTGGCCCAAATTCATGCAATAATGTTAAAAAATGGTACGCCTTAGGTAAGGTTGCCCCAGAGAAAACTGCGCGATTTTAAATACGTTCATTTGTAGTTTGTGTTCTCTTGCTCGAAGCCAAGATAGGAGTCGTGTTTTTAAGAATTCCCAAGACTCGCTGCGTAATAGGCTACTTAAATTATTATACCGGGAACTAAACACTTTCAGCATACAGTATGAAGCTTTCTCTGATTGATGAACCCTGAATAAACGTCAATCGGAGTAAGTATCACTTGTGTTGAATAATTTTGATTCAGAACATATTAGCGAAATTAATTACAGGCCATTGTTATTTTAGACTACTATTACTCCAGTTATACTACAGTAATGTTATTAAAGGCTGTTCACGATAAAGTGAGCACTTTCGAAATCAACCTTAGAAAAATGTCACTTCCCCTGCCAGCGTATGTTTCAACGGTCTCACTGGGTGACATGCGTCCAATAAAGTTGGTAACGGTGGATGGAAATAAGTTCCATATTTAACGCCGAATAAAAAGTGTTAGGTAACAATTTGTGATAACTTAAATTATTTATTTCGCGTTCTGATTTTAATACATAAGAAGTGTGAAAATAACAAGATTTGTAAAATATTTACTTCCCTAATAATTTCACAGGTTCACTTGACCGACGCATGAATAAAGTGACGAGGCCCACGCCAATGTTAATTTTATATAAGGCGGAAGACTACACAATGTACATACAAGTAGATCTCGGGCAGGGCTTTAATAAGTGTTCATTTTACCGCATACAACCTTTAAAGAGAAATACTGTCAAATGGCCTGAAGTGGAGAGTTGTGCTTCATAAGAAACAGGTTGTCGTAGGGAAGTGTTTTCAGGCAGCTGCGACAGCTCGAACATACTGCAGGGTAAGAGGCGAAGAAGATTATATAACCACGGCCTTCATTGTCTGCTGGTCGGATAAAGTGTCTCCAATCATTGTTCCATCAGCCTGTCGGCCTCATCACGTAGCCACAACACATTTGTGTTGTTGTGCAAAAGAATCGTTTTCGAAGTTTTTGTTTGTAAGCCCCTTCAGAGGTAACAGTTGGTTAATTCCGATAAATTAATCTGCTGCCGTGCACATGGTTCTATTCTCTGTTCAAATCAACCAAATTAATATTTGCTGGGCAACTGTAAACAAACAGCCGTCCAGGGTATTATTGATGTATGTTCGTTGACGAAGATTTTTAATTTTTCTCGTCCATGTATCACGTTTCGTTATAAAATGATATGTAATAAAACATAATCTATAGACATGTGACTACTGATAGTCACAATTCGTTCGCATAAATATTTATTTTTGTGCAGCCTTTTTATTTTTGACTCGGTTAGCTACTAGTATTATGTTACGAGTTACCCTTAAACCTTTTTGCACTTACCGTGCTCATTGCACACTAAGACCCCAGTTACGAATCTCACCGCAAATTATTAAAATGCTGAAACATAATATGAAGTAACACATAAGAACCGAAATAATCCTCTTAACTACTTCAGCCACTCTTAGAGTAGGAACAGTGGTAACCATTTCTAGGTTTTTTTAATTATTGAAAAATTAAATCTGACTTAGCTACAATAAATCACTAGATCTAGGTCAACATTAGTGTTTCTTGCATGAAAAACAGCAAATTATTATTCATTTAACACTTTAACTGCATTCTCACATGCAACAACTATATAGAAAACTGGTATCAAATGAGAAACGTCAAAATTATTGTATATTTGTAACTTCTGAAAAGAAAAATATTTAATTATAACAGAACTAACGATTTGTGGAATGACAATACCGTTTGATTACTGAATTAACTGGCCCTTTTTAAACATAATTATCTCTTTCAGATTAATAATCTCAAACCTTTTTTCTTTGTGTAAAATCAGTTCAAAAGAGCAAGACTTTTCGTTTCTTATGACAAATTGAATATGCAGTTATAGCTGCACGCCGTTTAAACATAATTTGAAATGTACAGCTGCAAATTAAATCGCTGCAGATGTGATGTAGGTAGCTGGATAAAATAGTAATTTTTTAGTTTCTCATAGCCAAATGTTGTTCAGTCTCATCGTTTCTCTGCAGTAAATACAACTTTTCTTCGCGTATTTTCTGATATACAGTTCCCAAGCTTAATCGTGCTAATTAAAGTTCACAACACCTCATACGAATAATCTTCAGTCGCAGAGGAGTAATTTAGCTAGATATGTCTTGTTTCTTCAAAAATGAATGGTCACTTAAGACTCGTGAGTCGTAATGTTGTCTACTCTTCTCTGCACATTCCAGAAATCAAACAAAATCTGTTTAAAATACCCAACATACAAGTTATGTTTTTTTTTAAACATAAACTTATTCCTTCAATGTCTCTCACAGATATGTTGTATTAACTAAAATATGACAGCTGAGGTCGCAGAAAACAAAAAAAAATGCAAATTAATCCTAATCGTAACTCAAATACTACAGACAAAAAGTTAATTTATTTCATACTTTATGAACTGAAAGATTACATTTTTTTTTCCGTCATGTGAAACAGCTCTACAATAAAATGGTTTCATTGTAATTAATAAGATAAGTTCGTATACAAGTAATCAACAATAGGTTAACAATGGGACTTATTGCGTTTGGAGGAAATTTGTTACAATTAAGAATCCCTATTTTTTTTTTCTTCAGAACATAACGTAATATACTGAGTGACTAAAATTCTCACTCGAGCCCGAATGCTCGCGGAATTCTTGTATCGGAGGTGGACATCTTCAGGTGTGCACACATACGTCTTGTGGGTTGGTCTGGATGGCCAGGAGCAGCCAGAGGTTTAAGGCGACACCTCACATGCTACAGTGAACACGTGTACCTAAGTTAGTAAATGCTCGGGGAAAGCGACTTGTTTCCAGGAAACGCAGCTACAATTATCTGCAACCGTCAGTGTATACTTTTACCGTAGTTAATAAAGTTGAAGATAAATAAATAGTGAAAATTAGAGACGACATTTTAAGGGATTTCCTGTGCCGTAATGTTATGGCAAAGGAGGAAAGTACACTACTGCGTATGTAGTTTAATGCAGTAGCTTATATGGCGTGCAATATCATCCTGGTTGTGATGCGCGAGGAGTCCAGCTTCTCTGGAATGTAGTATGTCGCAATGCTTCCTTATAGGCGGATGTTACCTCGATGCGTTAAACCATTTCTTCCCTGGGTATTCCTCTAGGAGACTTCCTGGTAAACGTCCTACAAGGTCACGCCAGCTCATAACAAAGCAAATTCCGCATGACCTTCCTGAAGGCGAGGCCTCGGAAACTAGTGGAATATTTCTACACGCTATGGAAGTAGCCGGATACCACTCAAGACGTCACTTCCTCTAACAAAAGTAAGCCGTGGCAACTCTTTGTGTACTTAAATTAGACCTTTCAGGAGAAAAAAAAAACAATCCTTCTAAAACGTGTGTGTAAACAGGAGTTGTTTCGAACCTGCAGTTGTAAGTTTGCACAACCTAGAATCGTTGTTTTATTTTCTTTTGGTCTAGTCACGATTTCTTCACATTTGTAAAATCAAACCTATGAAAAATCACCCCATTAATGACGTGCACAGTTGTTTCCTGGCTACATCATTTATCGCAAGCCTTTTATCCTTATGTTAATGTAAAAGTATTCTCCATACTAGTGTTAATGTAAAAGTACCTTTTTATCGGTTTAATTGGCCTTCCGCTTAATCTTATCTATAAACTGTATTATGTCATTTATAATTAACGTGGATAAAAACAGAGAAAAAAAGTGTGTTGGTAAAACTAGGTAAGAAATTGTTCTTATGCAAAGTATTATTAAATTGAGTGCGGACGAATGTGGCGCATTGTCTTTTGGTGTAATTCCCTAGCTTGGTTAAGTTTTGTTTGCACGAGGCGGAGGAATATTTAAAAAGTAGGGGTCTGTAACTTTAGCTGGGCTTCATGAAAGTTTGATATAATCGTAAATTGAGCGAGTGAAGATATTTGGGTGGGTCTTACCATCGAGGTCTTGAGAGCCGATGAGGGTGCAGCGAGGTGAGGTATGGAGCAGCGCCGGAACGAAAGTACGGGGGGGGGGACGGGAGATCCCCGAGAAAACCCGCCGACCAACGGCATCGTCAGACACGATTCCCACATGCGAAAATTCGGACCCGCCGGGAATCAAACCCTGTTCGCCTAAGTGTGAGGTTAGCAGCCTACCCACTGAAACTCCACGGCACCCTCGTGAATGAGATATGTTAGAAATAACCAGCTACAATAACCTTTACCAATTACACCAACAAAACTACTATTTTGAGGGTTGGCAAGTTGCCCATGAAGGTGCAAAGCAGCCACAATGTACGGTATTCATACGGAGACACACACACACGCTTAAGGAGCATCTCCCACTGCCATGTTTGATCATTCGTTTCTCTAACTTGTCCGTGTTTATACAGAGAAAAATAGCCTTACTCTATACCCAGCCAGCTATTGGTCTTAACACAGCACTACAGGCATAACATCTGAACAACGAAATCATAATTACAAGCTGTTCGCGGTAAAATAAGTACCTTTGGAAGCCCTAATATGCTCATAGTGTGTTCTTCCAACATAAATATGTATAACAACATTGCCATGTACCTAATCACTTTTTTCACGCGTCATTCAAGAGAGACTGTTAAATAATCAGAAAACAAATTATTATTACATATATACTTATTGTTACATTTATGTGCATTAAAAATAAAAACAGAAAGCGAAAAAAAAATTTGCAACAATGCAACGTTGAAACATCGAACTACTTTCTCTCCTTGCTCCTTGTTTACCAACTTTGCAGGGCGCATGTCAACCAACGGGCATCTTGTTGTGCTGTTGATTTCAAAACTGATCAGTTAACCCTGAACAGCAGCGTATACGTCACAATATTGATTCTGCAAAAATCTGGCAAAGTAATTATTGCGACGTAAATACGAGTTTGTAGTTATATCGTTACTCCTGTACTGTCCAGTTGTGATGTCTAGTTGGGTAGGTACATAGTAGCCGCATTCTAGGAATTTTCCGTTTGTAAATATATAGAAGCTAGGAAAACCAATAATGCAATACGCGGCCCAGGAAGAAGGTTATTCTGAACAATTAATTTACCTTCGCAGCGAGATTATTGAAGGAGTTAGTATTTTCCTATCAGTTAGTCCGAAATGTCAAACCTACCTCTCGGAGGCCGGCGATGCGGGCCCTCTCAAGCTCATTCAGCTGGGCTAAACTTGTCGAATGCGAGGTTGGGCATGCAGCGTGTTCACTGAGCTCTGCTCTGTGGCTCACAAAGCTGCTAAGGCCTTATCCGGTGTCTATCAACAATGAATTATCAAGGGACATGTAGTACATCCGCGCAAGAAAACCGCATAAGAGACGCATTTCGGACTATGGCAGCCTTCGTTATACTCCCGTAGTTCGTTCATGGTGATTTTTTTCTCTCCAAATGAGCGCATATATTATAATTTATACAGATAAATAAAATAGAAGTGTCTGTCTGTGATTTTCGAATTTTCCACTTTTCGTTATTTATTCATATAGTATAATTGATTACTAAGCCATATCTAATGTTAATTTTTTCATGGCCGTCTGTCTGTCCAATCGGATTTAACTCAAAATTCACTGAACGTGTTGACATTAAATTTACATAGTCTATGGATAATAACACCCGGACTAACTTAGTCTTTGTTTCATCGAGGTATCTCAAACGGTTCCGAAAATATGATGCTGATCAGGGATGTACATAGGTACTGGATTAAACTTCTCTTAGGATTACTGCATAAAAAAAGAATTGTTAGAAAAAGTTCCGTCATTTCTCCTTTATTTTTTTGTCTATGGGCGGTCCTCCTTTCCTTCCCAGTAGCCATAGGTCCAGTGGCTAGAGCTATTCCAAGTGAGGCAGTAGTGGCTTAGTGGATAGAGCTATTCAAATTGGGGCTTCAATGGCCCAGTGGCTAGAGAGATTCCAAGTGGGGCCTTATTGGCTCAGTGGATAGAGCGATTACAAATGGGGCCGCAGTGGCGTAGATGAGATAACTATATCAAGTGGGGCCGTAGTGGCCCAGTGGTTAGGTATATAGGTATCTGGATCATTAAAAACCATAAAACATGTGCGAATCGATGACAGTGTGTAATTTATTAACTCCATTAAATCTGAAAGAAGCAATATTACTATTTTGAATATAAAACCTTAGTGAAACTATGGTGGGCTTTGTTTTAATAACTTCATAACAACTAACAGAAACGTAATTTCTATTTTAAAAATAAGGTCTAAATTTCATGGGAACGAAGTTGCATGGGTCAGCTAGTATTATAATAGAATTCACAGCGTATATTAAAGTGTGTTGTATTTTGTGATACACTATACTCAGAATTGAAATGCCTGTGCTACTCGAATTCTACAATAGATCGTTATGCCACAGAAAACATTACCTGCTGCGCTGGTTGACAACCTGGAGTTTGACGTAACACATTCGCACCCTTCACGACACATTTAGTAGTGCAGTGTCCAGACCTACCCAGACATCGTGACTTTGATACTGTCTTTCAGGGAGAGCAGTTCGCGACGCCAGTCGTGATCTATCTTGGTCAATGGCAGTTTCGGCATCAACGCCCGCGTCCTTCCTAAAATGCAGCAAGCTGTTGCCATGGTAACGTTTACTACTTTCACGCGTGTATCCATAACGAGGCCGTGTGATGTGGGACAAAGTACTAGCCTAGTACCGTTCATGCGTTCTCGCCTCGAGTGTTTATACTCCAAGTACAATGTAACATGTTCCCTCCTCAATGAGTGTGAATTATTAATTGGTTTTATTGAAAACTGACCGTTGTTAGAGAAATAAATCTTTCTCCTGCTTATAAACGCAGTATTCTAACCCAGAACTATGTACTATGAAAATGCCTTAACAGAGTTGACCGTCAACCTAGCCCAGGATACCCTTGAACGTAAACATGAGTACTAGTGATCAGTAGGGTCAAATATGACGAAGATTCAAGGTCACATGAATAGTGGTATGAGTCGAGAAATAGCGAAACTTTAACTTTAATACTATTATTTGTCAGGGAATATTCAGGCACGACAACAAATAAACTACTGTATGCATATAGCTTTTATATATAATTAACTTGGTACCTAGTTAATGAAAATAATTTTTTTTTTTTTAACTAAGACTTGTCTATATATACCTACGATTCGTCTCTTCCAATCTGCACCTATTTTTCGTGTAAATGTCAAAACACTGGTGAATATTTGTCCACAAAGTGTGTCTAAAATGCTGTCGTAGCTTGTCCTGAATGTACAACACGATCAAACTTATCTGAAATATTGCTCCCATTTAAGAGCGCGTCATTCATCATTTCATCAGTTCCTTGTAGTTTATGACTTCTACATCGACAACAGTTCAGTGTATGCTTGTGAGCGATTTTTATGAACTTTGGCATTGCGGACAAGTGTCTGGCGCGAAAACGTAAGATTTTGTGTGAGATTCCACGCCACAGGCACAGCAAATGGTTCTTGGTCACACATGTAAAACACTCTTAAATAAATATGGTTTTGAACTTTTCTTTAAAGCTTGTGGTAGTAATTTAGAATATCTTAATGCTTGCGATTAACACCTGGACAGAAATTCAAGGTTCGTATTAAGAATTATGATAACTAAAGAATAATTTCTCACAGTGAATTTGAGAACCTGGTGCAAAACAAGAGCTCCACGAGGGGTGAATTCATAAGAGAGTCACAGGAAGACATAACACTCCTTCCCCAACACTTGAATAATAAAGAAACTTTCTTGTGAATGTTTTGAAATTAAAATGAAATAATATAAGACTTAGTAAAATTGCTAATTTTATTTAATAAATTAAATATCGTTTCCTAACATTACGGCGAGATAGTAAAGCCCCCCCCCCCCCGCCCCCCCACGCGCGCGCGCGCACACACACATACACACATCGAATCGAAGTTCTAGTAGGCCTGTACTTGCACAATGGGGAAAATGACTAACCCCTCGTTTCCCCTCACCAAAATCCGAAATTTTAGATCCTTTAATGCACTTCACTTACGTACCAATTTTGAAAAACTCTGATATTTCTTGCAGTGTAAGTTTTTCAAAGCATGAGAAAAATATGAACGGTCGCCATTCGGCCAGATGACTGTACGATATCGGTTAAAAATTTAAGAACACTGCCTAAATTTACTAACAATTTATATCAACTCTGAAAATAAGTTTTGTCAAACAATATCTTTAACCAAACAGCATACACTCTTCTAGTATTGAAATGTTCTCGATTGTGTCCATGATCCAATCTTGCCTGGAGCTGTTGCTCTCGGCCGACCACTGCACGGCTTGTCGATAACACCACATGGCGATTGATATTTATCATATTCGTTACTTATTAATTAACTGCTTAGTTATCTCTGCGTGATATGTTGCACTTCTACATGACAACAACTTGCCTTAACGTCGGTGGACTCGCTTTTTCCCCCCATTGTTTACGCAATCAACTTGATAACTTCAACGTTACCTTGCACCGCAGACTATAAACGAAGCTAAATTGAAACACCAGTGCCGAAGCTAACTGTACGTGTATGAAATTTTTAGAGAAGAGCGACAGCTTACTCCGATGGATCGTTCAACAGTTTCGTAATTAAATAACATCAAAAACGAAAAACGATCAAATTTTAGTAAAAAATTTAAAATACAGTAACTTGAAAAAAGTACAGTGTCTACTGGAACTTTATTTATGTACCACAGAAAAATGTTTGATGGTGATACTCTCAGTAAATTATGTATCCAAAAAGAGGCGAATGTTCATTATTGCCTTTTTAAAATATAAACATGCATAACTTCTTCAATATATCACGTAAGTCAATGAGGTCTATATTCTAACTAAAGGTAGTGACCAGAAAAAATGCACAGACCTCTTGTTGCAGAAGTTTCGGTTTCGCATAACGTGTCTTAAACTTTTGACCTGTACTCTAGCAAGCCATCGCTCCTTTTCCTAACAGTAAAACGGGCCACGGTGTGTGCAAAGCCAAAAGAAAGTCTTTCAGAAACAGAAGGTTCAAGAGATTTGAGAAGTCATATTGTACGATGGTTATCTGAAAGATCTTTCGAAATGATCCCCCCCCCCCCAAACCTTTCTTAATGCAGTTATTAGTTGCCACAGCATCATAGTTTTCAAAATATATATAACACTCGAAAGTCTTAACTGTCCGAATTCTGCAGCATACTAGGCTTTGCTCCTATGTATTTTTTCCCCAGTCACATTGCATTTAATGCAACCTGTATGGCGTGCAGAACATACTGATTCAGTACGAGTGCGATTTATGAACAGGTGAGCGAGTATTGGCACTCTGAATTTCGTTGAAAATAGGGGTCAGACTTGTCGTAAATATATTTTTCTTCATTCAAGCGAAACTGTTAACATTCATTTAATAAATAGTTTAAACCGCAAACTGTGGAGGAAAAGTTGTTTTTGTTCCTTTCGTAGCTTGTAAACACGAATGCAGTATGCAGTGCTTGGACTCTTAATTCAACACTTTGAACCTGCCTACAACACTCTTGTGTTGGAATCTGAGTGTTATATTTTGAAAACTATAATGAATTGACAACTAACAACTGCATTAAGGCGGCACTTTACGAAATATCTCTGATAAAAAAAAAAGATCACCTTAACTCGCACTTATTATTTATACATTATCAGTCTCTCTCTTGCCATCATTCTAAATGTCTTGCACTGTAAAAACATTTCTGGTAAACTTCAAAAACCGTAATGGAAGTTTTTAACATATACACTGTATGGAAATAATACCACACATAAAGTTGCAGATATAGAAATGTTTGGCGTCGCTACTATAGAAAGTTGGGAACTTCCCTATGCATTGACTGTTTCCTGAACAAATGTAAGAACGCTACAATGGATGTATAGGGGAAAACATTACCATTCTTGCTTTCCCACTAAGCGTATACACTTGTATGGTAAATTTCCTAATAATTTCTTACAGTGTACACTGACGCATACAGTTCAGTAGCACCACCCGTCAGTCTCTCTCTCTCTCTCTCTCTCCCTCCCCCCCCCCCTCCCCCTCTCTCCCCCCTCTCTCCCCCTCCTCCCCCCCTCTCCCCCCTCTCCCCCCCTCCCCCCCTCTCTCCCCCTCTCTCCCCCCCCTCTCCCCCCCTCCCCCCCTCTCTCCCCCCCTCTCCCCCCTCTCCTCCCCCTCTCTCCTCCCCCCTCTCTCCCCTCTCCCCCCTCTCTCTCCCCCCTCTCTCTCTCCCCCTCTCTCTCTCTCCCCTCCTCTCTCCCCCTCTCTCTCTCTCCCCCTCTCTCTCTCTCTCCCCTCTCTCTCTCCCCTCTCTCTCTCTCTCCCTCCTCTCTCTCTCTCCCCCTCTCTCTCTCTCCCCTCTCTCTCTCTCCCTCTCTCTCTCTCCCCCCTCTCTCTCCCCTCTCTCTCTCCCCCCTCTCTCTCTCCCCCTCTCTCTCTCTCCCCCTCTCCTCTCCTCCCTCTCTCTCTCTCCTCTCCTCCCCTCCTCTCTCTCTCTCGCCCTCCCGCTCCCTCCCGTCGCGTCGCCACTCGCCGCCACTCGTCGCTTCCGTTTAACTCGCCCGTCTACCTAGAGCTTTTTTCCGCGTTTGAAGCAGAGGCGAGGGAGCGTTAAAGGCGACATTGCCACGCGCATCAAGTCCCCTATCGCCCCTAAGCGCAAGGCTCTGATCTGGCGTGTAGTGTTGTCGTGCTGCGTGTACCTATTGGAATTCCAGGGGCGACCCTTTTATTTTATTGGTGGAAAGTGTGTAGGAAGGTTTAGCGCATGCCCCTTTAATAGTTTTGTATGGATCTGACATGTGCATTTTGAGATACAGTGCTTTGAAAAAATACTTTTTTTTTTTTTTTTTTTGTTTAGTCATTTTGGCGTACTGTGAAATAATGTTTCTAATTAACGCGAGGTCTCGAAAACACTCAACAAATCTCATCTGAAATGTATGTTCTTTTCGTAGGTCAGTACACTGGACGCACGTTGGTTTAATAGTTTAGTAGAAAAACGTGTATTTCGAACAAACTGAAGCGCACTTCAAGCACCAGGTAGATGGGCGTGTTAATGTCCCGCGAAACTCTAAACTCTGCAGCTCTCAGACTGCTCGGAGGACCGTCACGGCTGGAGTAGTCTCGCTGGCACGTTCTAGAAGGTTCACCGCACCACGAGAGTCGCCGAGAGGGACGAGGTCATTGACTAGAACATTCGTTCGATCTGCTCAAAGTCAGGAGCGCACTAGTCGCTGTAGGCTTATCGCCACGGACTAGTTATGCTACTAATCGGTCGTTCGTGCTGTTATAAATAAAAGTAAATGAAAGATTGTCATCCTTATTTACAAACTAGGGGGTTTAGGGGTCGTAGCTATACAGGATGATTCGCAATTACACCGACAAACTTCGGGAGGTGATTCTTCATGAAAAAGTAAAACATATGTGACACTTTATACCCAAACCGAATATTAAGTGAGGTATGAGCCCTTAAATAACGAGGTTTTAAACCGCATTTGTGCAAAATATCGGTAACAAATTAAAATACAATGAAAACTCTCGGAACATTAGTGCATGTTATCGGGACCTTCAACGTAAGAGCCGATATGTTGCACAAATACGGTTAAAAATTCGTTTGTTAAAGGGCTCATACCTCCCTTAATTTTTGGTTTAGCTATAAAGTGTCACATATGTTTTCCTTTTACTTTTTCATGAAGAATCACCTCCATAAGTTTGCCGGTCTAATTGAGAATCAACCTGTATATGGTAGAGCGTAACTATAACTGGGAGGTTTTATTCATGATGCGAGACACAGAAAATGCAAAACCGTAAGAGTTGTTGTAACGGGTAGCTACGCCAATTAATATTAATGTTTTTTTTATAATTTAAGTTAAGTACACCGCACACCATAATTATATATATATATCCAATTCGGACAGTCCCCACCTGAATCTTGATGCCGTAGGCTGTATCTAGTTGTACGGATGGAGTAGGACGGGGACACACTCATGGCTGCTATTTTCCCTGTAGTCTGGCCGGCCGTGGAAATATGCACCGCCGCGCCTCGCGTCGACCTATATCGGTGCGTTGTTTAACGTTCTGACATAGCTGGCCTCTTTCCCTGGTTGGTGGAGGGGGTTATCCTTGTCGCACTGCTTTCACGCAATCCCTGGCGTCGTGGTTTTACTTTGAAGGTGTGAGGTCGGTTTCAGAGAGGGGAAAGTCCATTCATACCAACAGCGCGCTCGCTCACGACGGGTCAAGCAGAGCAGCGGGCGCGCAACAGTTTACCAAGCGGTACGCGAATATCTTTCGCTCACTTATGTACATGCGAAGATATGATGACGGTTGACAGCTACACGATATGCAGCGCTTCAATATTGAAAACCTTGTGTAACATTTGCAAGGAACTCCAACTCCAGCTCCAATTTCAAATGCATATGCTGCTTATAAGTGTCTCGTTAAATGATAAGTCGTAGAGATTTTCCCGGCTTATATTGTCGGGATAAAATTTCAACTAGTGGTTGCGCTGTTGCTCATTTACAACTAGTAGGAGAGCTCAGATTATGTCAGGTACACTCTAGAGCGACTGTGTGTCTGATAACATTAATATTGAGTAGAACAGCAGCCACTTCAAGCCAGAACAAAAATAAAATAGCGATTACACCTGTTTATATGCACAAAATCTCTTTTATTTATTTTTTGTATTTACGTGAATGTGATGTTACTGCAGTAATATCAACACATTCGCATTTTTATTGAATATTATAAATTAAGCTTAATATGGTTTTTTATGAAATAGTATACAATTTTTGTAGTTTGTTAAGGTTAAAGATAGTAGTGTACTTTTGCACGTTATCTTAAATTATTATTCGAGGCACCTGTTAAAACAAGAGACTACTGGTATTTGGTGCTACTTTATGTGCGTACTTTATGGACGTATTAAGAGTAGAATAAATCATTCCATAGTAAAAATTTCAGTTTGCTTTTAACATAGTTCGGACACCATTAAATTCACTCAAATACAGAAAAGATGCTTGAAAGTGATTTTATGCTTTATGAACTGTCGAGAGACTTTTTTTTTTTTTTTTTTTTTTACTGCAACAGCTTCGGTTATTCCTCCAATTGAGTTTTCTGTTATCTGATGACTCGTATCTCTACATTACACCTGGTATAATCGCCATTCTCAACCAGATATGTCTAATAAGTTTTTCAGGGAATCTCAAGTTGACTTTTTTTTTTTTTTTTTTTTGTCGTTTCAAGGACGACTTTTCATCTACGGAAGTTTCTGCAAAATCACTCAATTTTGCCTAAACGATGGTGGAATTTTTTTCACCATTGAGCCATAACAGGTAAGCGTGGTAAACCTTTATTGATTCTGCATAAATACGTGCATGACATTTTCCAGGTTAGCCTGCTCGCCTCCCACCAAGGCGAACCTGGTTCAATCCCCGGCCGGGTCACCGGATTTTCGCAAGTGGGAATCGTGCCGGACGATGCCGTTGGTCGGCGGGTTTTCTCGGGGATCTCCCGTTTCCCCCGCCCCTTCATTCCGGTGCTGCTCCATACTCATTTTGATCACCGCCATCGGCTCTGGAAAAAAAAATTGTAATCGTTCCATCATGGAAACATTATTTCGCGTAGATGTTTGAAAAAACGAGCTGGATTATAGTTCGAATATTTGACAAGAGTCGTGCGAGCGTCAGCCAACTCGGGGAAAAAAATAATATTTCTGGCGTTGTTGAATAACAGAAGTTCCCCCCCCCCCCCACACGTTTTTCTCTTTATCTTCCTTCCAATCTGTTAAACTCGTTCTACTTGCCAGCAGTCCTGCCAGGTTACTATGAACCATTAATTATTCATCAGGTCGTGACGGTCGACCAGTCACCGCACGCCTGTGAATAATTTTTAAAGTAATACAATTTAAAAACACTCTTAAAATTAGGGAGTTGTGACAGTGTAGCACACAACGTACTTACTGTGTTTGCCTGGTAACCTGTTGAATTGGGCAGCGTACCGACCCGTTACGCACGAATTTTCACATACGTTGTTTCAAGGTTTAAAACGCTAATAAAATAGAACTGTGATGTTCTTGCCAGCTTCACGTCACTACAAAATACTTAAAAAATATATCCGAGGTACTGGGAAAATAACTGTGAATGTCCATGCATTACTTTCACACGTGCAGCAACACCGAGGCCTGGCAAAGAAGTGTGCAGCGGACTGAGATTTCTGTGATTCGTCGTGGGAGCGCAGCACAGTCGACGACCAACTTGGGAAGGCGCGCGCGCCGCCGAAAAGGTGGCGTTTTGTTAAGTAACTTCCGGCATCTGGGTCAAGAGGACGGAATACGAGGGCATATTTGTAATCTGATTGGATGTTTTGGATTTCATTGTGTTATACCCCCATTTCATTGTGTTATACCCCATAAGGGAAATTGGTGTTTCACTGCGCCGGTCACCATAAATGGTAATGTTTTCAGCCATTGGCAGTGAATAGCTTGAACCCTCCCGAAAGTAACTGAAAACCACACGATTTCTTAGAAATACAGCTTTTTGCGGGGAAAATTAATTTTATTGGTAGCGCAGGAAGGCGAGCGGTGCATTTAATGCCAGCACGCGCTGCTCTCGGGGTCAGTTCAGCGACCTCGAGGGGGCAAGCTTCTGCCATGAGATAAGTAGTACTTTATTTGAATCGCCAATGTAGGCTCCTAAAGTGAATACGTCACTTTGACGTTAGGCAGGGGTCATGATGGCCGTAAAACAATCCAAAGTTTTTTAAATTTTTCGAAATTTTGGCCTTTTAGCCAAACACCCAATACTGTTACTTTTTGTAACCAAGTTTTTGTGGCTACGTCGTCACCAAGACGTAGAGTGGTGGTAACCACTAGAAACCATGGGTAAACTTTTGCGACCAATTGTAAACATTTTTTCAAACATTTGTAAACTATTACAAACCTTGGTGAACATTTTATACATTTTTGTGAACACTTGCCAATAATCGTAGTCCATGGTCTCATCCTCTGGTATTAAGTAGGAACTATGCGAAACTCCTTGTTTTTAGGACTTTTTAAGATAAACTTTACGAAGTTTAGGGCTTGTTCAAAAATCCAATTTACTCGCTGGATTTAAGGCTGGCATTGGTTAGCAGTTGCTCCCATTCACGTGGGATTGCGAGTAAATTAAAAAATAATTATTGTTTGATGACCAGTAACGTGTTACCAAAATGGGGGATTTCCTAGTGTGGGAATCAAACATGATGTAATGATGTCAATGGTAAATGTAGGTGCGACAGGAATATAGTATCCATTTGTAACTATGGGAAATTGGGGTCACCTGCTCAATATATTGTGTAATGACCATTTGCAGTTTGTATTTAGTTATTAATATGGCCAATAAGGAGCATACATATAACCTATATAAGTATTAGCTGAATACCAGCGGAAGTATTGCTATCTGAATTTGGTTGCATTTTATTCTATATTTTGGCAACCTGGGTTTTATGTAAATGTTTTAAAGTATAAAATTGCCATATAAGGGAAAGGAAATAATAATGTTGCCATTTAATATGACATGCAAGAAAGCTAACCAAAGAAGTTTTCCATGTGTAATATTTGTGAAAGAAATGTGAATGAAAAGAAAAATTTAAAAACATACTTATAATAAAATAACATGACCACACTTCTTTGTTTCCATTACAAATCGATGCAAACATTTAACTACCCTTGCACTGTACAGAAAAATGGTTTTTGCATGGTTTTTGCCATTGTTAGTGTTCTGATTGGTTTTGATAGGTTTTTATGTCAATCCTGCCTTGCCACGCCCTTGGTTTAAGACATAGCAAGGCCAGAAGGTTTTCTTCGTTAACTTTTTTTTTAAATCGTCAACGAACAGTCCGTCACCAGGGATCGTGGCCGGTGCAAATATTCCATTGACTCGACTATAATTTCTTGCAAATAGCACCGAGTGTTACAACAGGCTGTTTGCGATAAACTGGACAGTTTGGAAAGAAGCTCTCCCTACTTGAGATCTGCTTGCATGGGCATTGTGTAGTTTCCCGCGATACGTACACTATAAAAATAGGTGTAAATTTATTCATACAAATTTTTGGTAATTTTTCATCTTGTATGTGTGTTTTTTAATAACTACAGTACGTGTAATTTTTCACAAATGTTCTTGATAACTTTTTACTACTCCGTTTAACTACCAAAATACAAAACGGTGTAAATTAACATGAACATTATAAAAATACACTTACACAGTATGTGAATTAACATGACGCAGTTATATAAGAACGTGTGCCGAGGTTAAAATTGCTTAGTAAAACAGTGAAAAATGTACAGAAATCGTGTAATTACAATAACAGTGAATCTCCGATTTGACTATCTTGTTAGTGAACAAATATCCATACACAGTGGTGAAATTGCAATTGCGATGTCTGTGTAAATTTACTTGCCGTGGAGAGAAAACACACGAATGTTGCAGTTTTTCTGCTACATAGTAATTGTAATTTTACACCATTCTATGTAAAGCTAGTTGTACAAAGTATGTGTTATTTTACTAATTTGTAGGCTAAATTTACTTGGGCGTAGAGTAAAAAATCATTGGCATATGTAGGTGTAAAATTACACTTACATCAGTGGAGACACTGCTGCCACACACATTTTGTAAAATTACACTTTTTTTTTTTTTTTTTTTTTTTTACGATCAACGTTGCCACGAGCCACATCACTTGATTCATGCGTCAGTCAAGTCAAACTCTGAAATTATTGTAAAAGTAAATTTTCTACCAATTTGCAAATTCTTACACTTAAGCGATTAAAAAAAAAAAAGCCACAAAACAATATAAAAAATTTCAGTATTCATGTTCTGCCTGGCGCTTTTTATTCGAAGTTAAGACACGGAACTACTTTCCTTCCATCGTTACCAACTTTACTGGGTTCATACCGGTCAACGTGCTCATTAAAATATACGCGCAGATAGGAGCTGATGTAAGGGACAGTGCCCATAAGGATAGGTTACAGGCGATTCACGATAAAGGGTAGCAGTTTTGAGATCAACCTTAGAAAAAAGTCACTGTCCCTGCCTGCATATACTTCAAAGGGCCCATTGAGTGACATGCGTCCGGTGAAGTTGTTAACGACAGGTGGAAAGTAGTTCCATTAACGTCGAATAAAAAGCGTTAGGTAACCATTTGTGATAATTTAAATTATTTTCGTTCTGTTGTTTAATTCATCAGTGTCTACAAATTTTCAGATTTGTAAAATGTTCACTTTTACAATAATTTTGCAGTTTCACTTGATCGACGCGTGAATAAAGTGACGAGAGCCACGGTAATGTTGATTTAACACAAGGCGGAAGAATACACAAGGTGCATACTAGATGATCTCAGCAGCAGGGCCTTCAAAACTGATCATTTTACCGTGAACAGTCTATACCAGATGTCCGGCAAAGAATGACATGCCCTTCTTGAGCATTTTTACCCAGGCGGAATTTACATACCAAAAATGTCCAGCCATTGTTCCTAATAAAATATAGCATTTGTCTAGTGATTGTTTCAGATATTTTTTTTGCAACAAACTTGCTATAGCTGTGTTGTCAACATTCACTTGGGTAATCGCGTTAAAACGTATGCATGTTCTTTGATAAACCATTTTAATTATGTTTCACATTTTTGAATTTTTTAAAATTTTGATTCTTTTTCTCTACTTCAAAGTGTGTATTAGTGTTCTGTTGTACCAAACAAGTGCAAGCACCAGTTTACTGAGCTAATGCTCATGTTTCATATTTAATATTGTCTTATAATAGGAACATTATTTTGTCATTGCACAAACCTTCGAAAATTGTGTACTTCGAATACTAATAACTCTATAAAACTATTTTCCCAACATTATTAAGATAAAGCAATAAGCGATAATAATTAAATGCGTGGTTCTCCAGTATAAGCAATTGAATGAAATTTCCTATTTTCCAGAGCGAATGTCGTCTTTCTTTTATTCTTGTTGCGAGGTAACCCTACTTGCGGATATTTTTCAGGAAGTGGCCACTGGGCCCAAGGGTACTTGGAAGCAGGGGAGGGAGGGTGAGGTTGAGTTCCTCTCAGCCATTTGTGAAGATAAGTAATTTTTATCACTGTAGCACGTTGCATGCTCCCGCAAGTGAGCTGACCCTCTTCTTGACATTAAAGTAAATCTTTCTGAACCGTCATTTGTAGCTTCTGTGAAACAGTGAGTCACTTATCTATTTATTTACTATGAAACGCTTTCCCGATAATATTTCAACAATAGGCATGATCACGATGATATGACGGCAGTGTCTGATTAATAATAAAAGGGAGGTAATGAGGTCAGATATAGTATAGTTTCTGTTTCTCTCATTTCAGATACTAAACAGTGTACTGTATAATTTCAAGGTTAATTATAAGCGTCTTTCTCGTGTTCTTACGATATCTACCCGCGGTAAACACACAGGCCTAATTAGCAAATATTGCGACGTGCAGTTTAATAAGAAGCGTTTGAACGAGTCGTGTGGTTAATTGTGAAATAATTCCACGAAGTCTAGGAGAGTGACGTAACCACGTAGCGGACACTACTCGAAAGTAGACTCGCACCTTATCTGGTTTTGCATTCCAGTTTTACTGGTCGTATTGTAGTTGGCCATGATATAATGTGATCGCTAGGCTTTACAGGTGCTTCCCCGCGTACGAGATGGGCATTTTCCAACCTTTCACATTGGCAGTTTTAATAAGAGGCATATATATATAAACGTAGTTAGTTTAAGTCGATTGTCTTAAAAAAAATCTTTTTCAGTAACTCGTTATATATCTTGCTCTTTTTCACTTCCTCTCTCCTTCTCTTCCTCTCTCTCTAACTCCCTCTCTCTTCTATCTTTTACTCCCTCTCTCTTACACCCTCTCTCCTCTCTTACTCCCTCCCTCTTCTTCACTCTCTGTCCTCACTCTTACTCCCTCTTAGTAATATATTAACTTTTGTAACCATTTCACAGTCTCGCCCACAACCATCCACTCCGCCGTGGTAAAGTGCCTTCAGAATCCATAACTATACTCGACCACAGGGTGTGACAGCCCTAACTGAATCCACTTCTCACTCGTGAGTGAAGGCCGAGACATGGAGGTGCCCAAAGTACATCCAGGAATCACTCCAGAAAAGTTCGCTATTTGCCGCTCCGCAAGTTAGAGGCAGCCACTCCACGTCACTCCCATATGTACATGACAAAATTCTGTACGAAGGAAATTTGGCTGTAACTAACCTACGCCAGGCTGTATCGCTAGATGAGCTATCTGCATTCATACATCATATTCTCAGTGTTTATGAGAATTCCACGTACTGGCTACACAAGTGTGCTGTTCTGATCTCACCCACCCCCCTTTTTCCCTGGCGCAAAAGCAAGATTGATGTAATTAAAGAGAATTTGGTTTAAGTCCTTCGGAGGGGTTGGAATTAATTAAAAGTCTGTGGACGCGATTGTGCAGATGTAGGACAAATTTCACCACACAGTGAAGTACAAGTCTGTGTACGTGGTTGTGCAGATGTAGGACACATTTCACCACACAGCGAAGTACAAGTCTGTGTACGTGGTTGTGCAGATGTAGGACACATTTCACCATACAGTGAAGTACAAGTCTTTGGACGCGATTGTGCAGATGTAGGACACATTTCACCACACAGTGAAGTACAAGTCTGTGTACGTGGCTGTGCAGATGTAGGACACATTTCACCACACAGTGAAGTACAAGTCTGTGTACGTGGTTGTGCAGATGTAGGACAAATTTCACTTCACAGTGGAGTTCCTTAACAGAACCACCTCGTTTAGTCTATAAGCGCTCTAAGCCATTTTCGAGTATGTTTTCAATAAAAATTTAAAGGTATTTCAATTCTGGATTCTTTAGGAAGCTCATTTTGAAAGAAAACCTTCGTGAAGCAAGATCACAATAATTACTCTGATTCTATGATTGTATATATTAAAAATTATTATATACTGTTCATGATGAACTGAGCACTGCTGGAGATCTATTTGTATGCGTCTTGCATTTAAAACTAACATTAAAGTGGTTCTGATCAGTCTATGAATGCATAGGTCAAGTGAAACTGTGTTACTGTTATAAAAGTAAATATTTCACGAATTTTCTGACTCTTCTCCTATATACTTTAAAGAACAGAAAATAAAATATTTAATCTAATTATTCACAAATGTTCACATAACTCTTTTGATTCGACGTTAATATACGGAACTATTTTCCTCGAGTCGTTGCCAACTCTACTGGGCGCCCAATGCATGTCGGTGTGCCTCCGCAGGTAGCCTGGCCAGTGACATTGCACTAAGGTTGATAACAAGTGCTCAGTTTACTGTGAACAGCTTTTTTATAAACGTGTACGAACATTTATAATAATTGGTTTTAAGTGAGTCCATTTCGGTTATAAACTTGATAACTTCAACATTAAATTATTTTCTGCTGCCACAATTTTGACGAGATTATACATATTTACTTTGGTAAACAATACTTACTGCTCCTGGTAAATATTGTCAGTACTCGGTGTCGATAATGGAGCGAGTAGGATGTGCATAACTGATAATATAATTATTTCAAAAGTGCCTGCTTTAATATGAATGACTTATAACTAAATAAAAATTTATACATTCTGATAATACATTTGAAATAGGTGACACTAGTGAATTGAATTAAGAAAAAAATTATGCTGCAATAAAGCCATTATGTGTGATCTTTGAATGAATAATACAATGAGGGTTAATGACTTGATGGATGTCAGTCGCTGTCTGAAAACTGGAACAGATGGTTCCAGAAACGTGGCATTCTGTTGGTTTTGGAAAACTTCTGTATTTATGAGAGTTTCCTCAGTGTGTTTGTTCTGTTTGTGCAAGTAGATAAATAGCCTGTGTCGTCTTCGGTGTGTTACCTGTTGATCGTATATGGTTTTTCGTATACATGTATAGTATATTAGCTTTCCGCATTTAGCTTGCTGTCGTGTTATATGTGACTCGATTCCTTCATGGAATTTTCTGGTTTTGTGCATATATATATTCGTGACTACAGCATACCTGGCTTGTTTTCTGCCGTGTCTGATCAAACTGCTGTGTTTGGGTGTTTTTCTTTGCTGTGTTGTCCCATTTTGTTCCTGCTTATGTTGTCAGTGATGCCCTAACTTTCTAAAGCATATATATAGAGCTTGTGTTGTTTTCTATGCGTTATCTGTTGAGTCATGTATATATACACATATTTTTCGTAATAAGTTGCTGTTTTGTTTCTTGACTCTATTTACTCCTGGAATTTTGCAGTTTTGTATACATATATTTATTTCTTCGTCCATAGGTTTCTAGTCTTATTTGAGTAATTTTTTGTGCTCAATCCTGTTTTTCCATGACAGACATTGCATCGCAATTGCGAATGTCCAAAAATATCCATCCAGTTAAAACCATTCAGTATATAATATTACAAGTTAAGTTTTGTACAATTACTTCAGTAATATCAAAACTGACACAAACAAGTTTATATATATATATATATATATATATATATATATATATATATATTCTCTTCGTCATTAATCTAAACAAGCATTCAAAAGTATTCAAATATTTATGAACTGGAAAATTTTAGCTTAATTTAGATTTTCAAAAATTAATGTTACTAATGAAAGCAAAAATGAGCATTCCGATTTTTCATTATCATTTTTGTTTAACCTTCATTCACACGCCCCTTGCACTCACTCCCTCCCCTTCATTCCTCTCTATCAAATTTACCTGTTTTTATTTCCAACAGCCTCGCCCCTCTTTCTTTCCTACCATCTCGCTCTCCCTCTACCTCATTTCCTCTCACTCCTCCCGTGTCTCCTATTTGCTTTCCCTCATGTTAACTCCCTCATTTCCTCTCGCTCCCCATAATTTCCTCTCGCTATCGCCTTCGCTCCAGCTTCCTCTCTGGCTTCTTCTCTCCCTCACCCTCCTTCTTGCTGTCTCTCCTCACACATCTCCTCTCCCTGTCGCTATTCCTCGTTCACTCTCGCTCCGTCTTGGATCTGTGTACACGTGATGTGAATAGGTTAATCATAGTAGCAGTGTTGTCTGATGCGGCGTGTTCTTGTGTGTGTTTTAGTCGCTGGGGAACCACGAGTTCGACGACAGTGTGGCTGGGCTGGTGCCCTTCATTACCAATGTGACGTGCCCTGTGCTGTGCGCCAACGTCGACCTGACTGAGGAGCCCACCTTGGCCGCCACCCACCTCTCCCAACTCCACCATACTCGAAGTCGGGGCCGTTAAGGTAGGAGTCATCGGCTACCTCACACCCGACACCTAGGTCAGTGCCCCTTACCTATGGGCATCAGTGGCGAGTCACAGATGTCGCGAGGAAGCAGAGTTCGGTGATGACTACCGTAGTGAGATTATTTTGACTACCGATTATGCTTTGGTTCCTAGCGAACTAAACCATTTATATCATATTTTGTTAGGTCTGTAATATATAAAGTATCTGTATAATATTTTATCATTTTAATGCAAGCATACCCTAAATGCATTTTTTTTAAATTTAATATATTTAAAATGTTATTTGACTGTTTGATAATGCTTATAGAAATGTTTTGCATTCTGTTATGTTTCAGTTACAGAGAAACAAGTTTCCTTTTAAAAAGAAACTGGCACATACATGCAAAATACAATTTTAAGTATTTTTTTGCACAAATGTTATGTATATACATTAAACAGTTACTATAGTCTATGTCCACAAAATTATATATAATAATGTTTCACTATCGATTGTTGCCGATTTTTAATGAGTTTGTATGCTAATTCATAAAACAATTCTCTTAAAGCACTATGTCACATTTCTGATGCAAACCCTGCGCCTTGATTTTTAAAGAGTTATTACAAGAAGGTCGAAATAGTCAAAATGCTCAAATTGGAAAGCTATATATTCAAATTTTTATGGCCGCTTCCATTTGTCCTCAAAGAGTATTTGTTTTCAGCAGCGCAAGAAATATTCTTCCCCGAAATGACAAATGGTCCAATGTTCTATTTCTTATTAGGTGCATTTGATCAGAAACATCTACCTAATGCGCATAAAGAGGAAAGCGCCATTTATTCCGTGACAATGTTTACACGATTTAACTTATACCTTGGTCACTTCTATTGATGAGGGTGAAGCTAGGTGACTATGGAGCATGCGCTGGAATGCAAGGGCGGGGGAAACGGGATATCCCCGAGAAAACCCTGCCGACCATCGGCATCGTCCGCCACGTTTCCCACATGAAAAATTCCGGAGGAGCTGCCACCGGGAAGTGAACCCAGTTCGCCGCGCTGGGAGGCGAGCAGTCTAGATCACTACCACACCTTCTCTGTAGTCCTACTTCCAGGTTAATTCTCCGCCTCGTACAAACAACGTGTAACAAAGTGTAGGAAATTTACACCACAGCGACAACTCGCCGCATTCGTGTGGACTCTCTGTAATAATATTTTGGGCAAGAACGTTTTAGTACTATGCAATACCAACACACCTATGTCCTCTCTATTTATATTCATATTAATTATAAAGGTAGTATTATAATTTCTATATTAATATAAATTAAAGTTCAATTTAACCAACTTTAATGTTTACGTAAGTATAAAACGCTATCGATACACGGAATATTACCAAAATTACCAAAAACATCTTACATGTTGCGAATTGTCAGAAGTTTGATTCAAGATGTGAGATGAAACAGCCAATGGACTAGAGCGCCTGTCATTCCAGAATTTACTTTAACTTTTATTTATATTTTATCTCGAAATTGCAATTACTTATTAATAATTAATATGAATGAAAATAGGGATGAAGTAGGTGCGTTAGTATTATTTAGCAATAAACAGTCCTTTTGCAATATTTTATTACACTCAGTGCGCACGAATACTGTACATTGTCCCTTTGGAGTAATTTTCTGGACTCGGTTAAGTTTTGTTTGCATGAGGCGGAAGAATATTCTTGAAGTAGAACTTTAGAAGGGCTTCATAAAAGTTGGGAGTAATCGTGAATGGACTAAATATGTTGAAAGCGCCGTATAAAACAAAATAATTAATAAAATCTCATTCTCGAAACTTATCGAGATAATGATCTTTTAACGTCACTGATTTCTTCTTTGGGTCAGCATTACTCAATGAATCTCAATTTTTAATTCACTAGTAATAACTCAACTGAAGTTTATCCTTGCCTATTCTTATTGTTATGACTCACGAATCCCGCAAGTTCGCTGCAGCATTGAAGTTATTCTATTAACGAAGACTTGTCTGATCACATTTTTTTCACTTTGCACTTAATACAGAACACATTAGATAAGAATTATATATTAAAATTACTTTCTGTGAGCTTCAAATAACATTTAATACCCATCAGGGGCCGCCAAAGACGACTGCCACATCACAACCTCAGCTAAAACTGTAAACGATGTCCGTCTGTACTATTCACACGTACTTGTTCTGCTGAATAAATATCCAGTGTTTGTCGAGGAATACAAATTTTATTCAAAACAAATAAACATCAGTGAAAATAAGTGATACCCACTTTTATATGACTTTTTATTTCGACAGTTCAATAACAAAACACTTAAAGATGCTAATGCAAATTATAGCTATAAGTAATATTTTCTAAACAGTAGTACACAATTGCTTCAGACATCATGTGATACATATCACGTAAATGAGATTATATATAGGTTTCATTGTTAGAAAGCGATTTTCACATTTTTAAAATCGGTTTTTGTCTTACAGCCGGAGATTCTTTTAATGAGCGGCAAATGCCACATTTTGATTAGTGTTGTTATTTATACGTCACTGTGATATTTTACAGATTCACTTTTGAGCAAGGGAATGCTATGTTTCTGAATACGTTTTTATTGCATGCTGGGGCTGTTATGTTCTGTGCGATATCAAAGAAATTGTACACCGTAAAAAATGCATGGATTTTAACAAAAAAAAAAATATTATTCGGAAATCACAAGTTATATTTATCTGTTTATTTACGAGGAATTTCTTGGAAACTAATTTCCGAAGATATTTTCTGTAACACTACAAATACATTAAATTTCACTGATCCTTTGCGTGGAATGTGTAAAACTAATGATGAATTTTAACAAGCAACTGTTGTAGATTTCAAGCTTATTACTAAATAGAAGCTGCATAAATAATTTTGCATGATTAATAAACCACTTGTTGTTAAGAACAATATTTCAACTGAAGAGTTTCCAAAGAGTTTGGAACAATTAGAGAAGGTTTTTGCTGTGTAGTTGCCAGTAATATTTTTGTAACACTACAGGTGGGTTAAAGCATAATACGAAACCTAAGTGTGGACTGTGTGTAAATATATTTATGAATTTCAACAAGCAAGTAGTGTAGATTTCGAGCTTATCGCAAAATTGAAGTTGCATAAACAATTTTATGTGTTGCAAAGATACCATATTTCTGTTGTAGGGTTACAAGAGAATCGTTTACAAGTAAGTTTCTTGTGTAGAACAATGTTGTGTTGGGTGCCGGTAACTAAGTTTATCCACGTGCGCCCTTTGATGATATGCTACCCGGCTGTTTTGAAGCGCTCTGATAAATAATGGAGGTTCATCTAATCTTAGAGTCCACTAAGATACAGAGAACACTTCGCCAATCAGTCATCGCTGACTCGCCAGAGAATCCTTGGCTATACGCTATTTTAAAGATCCAAATTATTTAGAAATTGACCGCAATGCAACGTCTCGTTCATGTAATAGATAAACACCACCACGAGAATACAAACTATTTTACATGCCCTGTATCTGTTGCATCATATATGAATAACTAATAGGCAAAACCGCCATAAGTCATCTTAAAATCGCCTTAAATGGACAGTCAATCACGCATTTAAACACTTATTTAAAGCCACTCGTAAACTTTTTTATATCCAAAGTAAGTGAAAATTTACATATACAAAATTAATTGTTGATATTCACAAAAATATAATTTCGATAGTTGTTAGGTTTCACCATTATCATTTCGTGGTGAATAAATAAATAAATAAATATATATATATTGTATCTTAATAAAACATATTTATTTAGGTTGCAATGGGTTTTCTTTCAATCCAACCAATATTTCTTGTTAAACATCGGCAAAATAGTCAGAATTTCATCAATGTATTCTTTGGTAATGTGACTGCAAGATAGGTTTGGTTCATTTTTACACGCTTTAGCAAAATCCGCAACTTTGTCTGAACTGACGAATCTGAGTGGCATCACAGCGATGGCTGCGAAAACTGCGAAGAAGTTTCTCTTCTCCATTTCCTCTTGGATGAAGCCCATGGACGGGCATTGGTCACCACAACCCATTCTGGCGAGCGTCTTCGACAGGGATGAGTGGTAACACTGCAGGAGTTGGTCAAAGTGGCGACTACTCACCTCTGAACTCGGGCTGGAGTAGAGGAAATAGTGCAGGTCTAAGGCAGGCGACCCGTAGTAAGAGTATTGGAAGTCCACAAAGACAACGTCAGATGCATTCCCTTCTTCGTCGTACTTGAACATCATGTTGTTTCTCCAGGCATCTCCATGGTTAAGCACATTGAATCCGTGCTCTTCCCTCTTGGCAGCCTTCTCTATGCGACGAAATCCGGTCCCACCGAGATAACGCAATTTCTCGGAATACTGCTGGTCCACATCAGGAAATGACTGCAAATAATCTGCGACTAAGGTAAAAGTAAAATTCAACAAGCTTTCGTATGCATAATTTTTGAGGAATGGGAACTTGAGAAAATTGTCGAACGCATGAGGATCCTGACGATGCAGAGCATAGGAAGCTGCGTGGAACATCCCGATTTGGGAAATCGCCAGCTTGCTGTGGTCCAGATCTAGTGGAAGAGTCCTCGGTACCATCTTGAAGCCCGACTGCCAGAGATCTTCCATCACGATCTTCTGGTGTGGCTTGTCGGTGTGGTAGTAGTACTTCGGCGCGAGGTAAACAAGCCTGTCAGATGTGGAAGTGTTGAGCAGGCGATGGAAGGCTGGAATCAACCTCCGCAGCACCTCGGTCTCTGTTGCGAATGCATCGTTTTCTGTCACAAACTGTTTCGCTTTTTCTGCGTCCGGCAGAGATTTTATTATGAAGGACTCTGTGCTCTCTTCAGAGCTCGAGTCATTGTGTGTTGCGTACTCGAAATTAACTCTGTACAGGACGCTGAAATAGTTGTCACCCGCTGAAGTTGCAGGCCGAACATTTATCTTCCTCACCGTTATATCGTGGTCTCCTTTTCCTTCTCGTATAGCTGTAGTGATGAGCTGCTCGTCGAGCCATTTTGGAGTGTCGGAGGACATCATACCACGTTAGTTTGCCTGTAACAGCGGAGAGGAAATAAGCACTGCGTTTGCTTAACAAGACATTTATCTCTTAAGTGAATTGACATGAGTTTGAAAAATCCAAAAGTTTTAGAAACCAAACATTTTAAGTGCTTAACAATTTGAATTTATGTCATGCCTGTGAACTTAAAAGTCCCATTTTCAGATCTGGCTGACGTCATGGAAAATTTTTTTTTAGAAGCTTTTAATAAAACTATTTTATTATAAAAAATCGCACATTATTTTATGGAATTAAAAGAACGGGAAATACCTTTTTGCAACCTAATTTGTCGCCATCACTCCATTCAAAGTCTCGAATTAAACCCTTAAAAAATACCAACATTAAAAAAATATTAATTTATCTACACAGTACTACAATTATTTCAAAAGAAAATTCAGAGTTTGAACTTCTGTTCCTTCACTCAACTGTTAAATACTCACTAGCTTTTATTGAAATAGTTGTGAATATGTATGAATTCAACCCCCCGTGTGCATTATTACAGCTGCCTTAATAGTTGCAACAAGCAAAACATACATCTAATTCGTCAATGGGATTCATAATCATTTCAAAGACAATTCATTTGTCTGGGAGAATCATTAATGGTAATGTACTTTCTTTGCATGGTTCATCAAAGAAATTTTGTCGGAATAAAACTTACACAATTCAGAATATCTTATACGAGTCCAGGCATTTTAAAATCAAACAGTTCACGTATTTAATATAATACCTCAATTAAATGACTGAAAACGATATACGGAAACTTATATGCACTGCGATCATTTTATTACGTTGGCTAAGTCTGAGGTAAAACAGAATTTGTTCACACTTATTGTTATTTGTCCACCTTATTTATGGCAATAACATTTTACTCGCTTCATTATATAAGATCGTATCTATAGAAACAAAAAAAAAAATTACCGTGGAACATACAGAGGCGTCGCGTTCTGAGCAATCAGCCTTCGATTCCACTTTGTGCGATTTATGAGTACATAATCAGTTAAAATACCCTGGGCGGCTGGTGAATAAATTTGTAGAGGAATGAACAGTTTTCAGTTCTTGCTATGGACTTGTGTGCACAATTACTACGCAGATAAGACCCAACGGAAGTGCACACATTACGCGCCCTAGTTCCAGAGTATACCCGCACAATTATCTTTGTTGTAGTCCGTTCACAGTAATTTCACTCTCTTCGAAAGAAACCTTGGAAAAATGGTCCTATGTGTAACGTCTCCTGTCTTTTAAATAAATCGTATAAAACAATAATTAAATACGGCTTTTGATATTAACGAACTATTTTTTGACTACAAAAATTGTTTTCAAATACCGTTGATAAATTCGATTATTTAATTCGTAATCAATATTAATTACAAACGACGACGATGACTCTTTGTGAGGTTCCGCGATTGGAACTGGTATATGCTGTTCACGGTAAAGTGACTGCTTTTGAGATCGACCTTTGAAAGATGTCGCTGCCCCATGCTGTGTTTATTCTAACGGGCACACTAACTAGTATGATGCGCCCAGTAAAGTTGATAGCGACAGAGGGAATATAGTTCCGTGCTTCGACGTTGAGTAAAAAGTAATAGGTAAACATTCGTTAGAATGGAAACAAATTACTTGGTTTTCTCTTTTTTCTTATGCATATACCCTAGGTGTAACGATTAGCAAATTTGTAAAATATCTACCCATGGAAAAGTTAACTGTACACGTGTCGGAAGAATACATAATGTGCAAACTAATATACCTTAAACATGGATTTTAAGGGCCTGTCTACAATTGGGCTATCCCGACCTATGTCTTAGGACGAGAATGTGCTGATTGGTGCACGTGACCCTCTGACGTCATGGCGCTGTCCCAAACTGCCGTGTTGAAGCATTCGGAAGACTTCAAACACTTGCGCACGCATTCGTGAAATGTTTACATTAATGATGCCAACATGGGATGTGCAAGGTGGGCTTTCTCAAAACAAAGATGATGAAATGGTAGGCGTAATAAATAATTAGGGATGTCTTCGCTCGGTCCGAACAATTTTACTTGAAGGCTAAAACTTTTAGAAAGCAAGTTTAAAAAATAAAATTTGGATGTCTGCAGTTGACGAACTTATTTAAAATAAAACCGCTAAGGCAGTTACTATAAATAAAGATTCAAATAAACAATTTCGTAAACATTAAATAATCAATAATAGAGCGAATTTAAACATCATTACGTAACAACAAATAATATGCCGAATTTAGTGCGATCTAGTATCAGATTCAGAAGGCTCACTTCGGGTAACGCATTTGTAGACCATATTCGGTTCGCGTCAATGTGACGTCACTAGACGCCGAGTTTCGGGCAGTTCCACGTCTATAGAAACGGCCGAGTGTAGACAGGCTGTAAATGTGATCCTTTTGCCGTGAACAGCATTTATCGGGGTATATCACGCTACTACACTATGGAAGTGAATCTCAGATCACAGGGACATCGTTTTTTAGGGGAGGGATACCGTTTTGCAGGAGTTTTTTTTTCCCCCCGAATTACTGATGCTGCTCGTCTCAAAGAGGGATTGTGCGGTGCAAATAGATTAAACTTCACAGCCTAGAAGGGCCAGTTGCTTGCATTACCCTTTTCCACCACTGGCTAGGACACCTTTGACGTAGATGTGATGCATGCTAAGATTGTAGACATGAAATAAACTCTCATTAATATACAGTCTATTTGCGGCTTCTTCAAACAATTGTAATCAATCCATTGAAAAATAACTTCATATGTGACGTTTTTGACTGTTTCCTAAGTACTTGTGATAACATAAATGAACTATATTTTTCGTTAAACTGCACTTGATGTCCACTCGTTTCTTCATTGCACTCTGACACTATAGGCTGTTCACGGTAAAATGAGCACTTTTGAAAGCCGTGCTTAAGATCTACTTGTATACACGTTTTGTATTCCTCCGCCCTATGTAAAATTAACATTACTATGGGCTTTATCACTTTATTCATGCGCCAATCAAATGAAACTGTGAAATTATTGAGAATGTTGATTCTTTCAAAACCTGCTCATTTTTACACTTCGATGCATTAAAAAAACTGAAAGTGAAAGAATTAATTTAAAGTTAGCACAAATGGTTACCTAACACTTTTTATTCGACGTTAAAATATGGAACTACTTTCCATCCATCGTAACCAACTTTACTGGGCGCATGTTACTCAGTGCGTCCATTAAAATATTATGCAGGTAGGGATAGTGACTTTTTTCTAGGCTTCTAAAGTGTTCACCTTATCGCGAACAGCCTTTACCTCTCAAACTGACTGTTTTACCACCTGCAACGGGTAGACCCTGGAGATCACGTGTTGCCGTTGAGGTATCGAACCAGTCGCTGAACTTTTTGGGCACACCTCGTAAGAAAAAAACCCTTTCCGATCACACACAAATCCAGACTCGTGTGTATTTCAGTGGAAGACATCCGGAAATAGTTCGCCACTCTCAATGCTACGCACAACAGTTTGTACCCTTCCGCCATTAATAAAACCCACATAACAATTCTTTATTCGTGCGACAGACAACGGAAAACGTGAAATTTTTGAGAACCTAGATATGATAATTGAGGCCGCGTTCTAAATAACAGGAAATGCGCACTCTTGTGCACTCGCACTCGGCAATGACGCCAGAGAGTAAAGAGTGCTGTTCCAAATGTCCATCTAGAGCGAGTGCGGAGAGAGTGTTTGTTTACGAGTGTGGGCATATGCATGCTCGCTATCCGTGCTCACTATAGCCGTCATTATTTTGTTTGTTCTCTTCATTACTGTCAACAGTGTAATGGCACAGGAACAAGTATTTTTTCACTGTAAAGTTCTTTCAGTAAATATTTAATATGAAATTCGGAAATTATTAATTCATAATTTTAGAATAAACTGCGCTAAAATTCCAAGCTAAAACTGCTGATTTCAGATCAAATTTACACCTGACTCTCTTCATAAATTACTATAATATCCATCATCATCCCTACTAGTCAATCCATTGATAATTGATTGTGTATATATATACGATATATTGTTTTTTAAAGTAAGTATTATTTTGTTCATGCAGCATAACAATAAAGCGATTGCAGACAGTATCGATTAATTAGAAAAGTGCGAGTAACGATAGTTCCATAAGGAGGGAGCGGGAGTGCTGGCTATTTGGAACACAGCCGTAGTGCATTCACTGTTACTTCCACCTTTTATGAGTCTCTGCTAAAGTTCTACATCCAGGATATTCCTCCGCCTCATACAAACAGTTTAACCAACCATAGAAAATTGCACCAAAGGGACAACGCATCACATTCGTGAGCACTAAGTGTAATAATATATTGCATAAGATTTATTTCATACTAAGGATTACCAACACATATTTTCACCCTGTTTTATTCATATTACATATAAATGAAATATTATAGTTCATAGGCGCCCTTGAACCGTACACTAAACACCTAGCGTCAGTGGGCCTACTGACTATTGCCTAGGGATTGGAAAATTCTATGAATTCGTTTTAGGACAAGCTTAATCTTAAATAAGTGTGATTTTTTTGAACCCACATTCTGTAGGAAAAATTGGCTTATGCAATCACACGGTTGTCTTTCTGGAATATATATATCCCCCCCCCCCAGCCTCCTCCTCCCGGTAACGTTTAAACCTGGCTACCGAACTTAACCATACTAAATCCCCATATAGTATTTAGTAACGTCAGCGTTCTTTAATAGTTTTAGATCACGCCGGGTAACTTTTTCAAAATGACAGCAATTTTTTAAATTTAGGCCAATATGTTATATCTCTGAAGCCAATTATCCAATATAAACCAAAATTTTGACAATTGGCAGTGAAGTAGGCAAGCACTGAATTTAGAAAGCGACAATGGCATTTATCTGCTATTTTGTAAAATAGCGAAAATATAAAAAAATAGTGTTTCTCCACTATATGTCGAGAACCATTCAATCGAAATATACCAAATTTGGTACATTGGCAGTGCATTATGTACACATTGAATAGTGATAATGTTATCAAAGAGCCATTTGGGATATTCGTGCAATATGAAAAATAAATAAGTCACTTATTTTGAATATGGCATTTAAAAATATTTTGGGTTTATTTTCAACATATAATATACTGTTGGTCTAATTTCAACCAAACTTGCCATACTGTTACTTTCTACAAACACATAATATGTCAATACACAGTGTCGTTTGTACGCCATTTTTTAAGCTAGTGTCACACGAAAATAAGGATTTAATGTTATATCTCGGAAAACAATCGGCCTGTTCCAACCAAATACGACACTCAAGTAATACGACAGTACGTAATGTAAACTGGCATGTTTTAGTTCGTCCTATTTAAAAAATGGTGGGCATATAAACAATTTAGAATACCGTGCTATATTTACGAAACCATGCAACAACTCAACTTAAATCTGTATTCTGGCGGTCTCTATTACAAGCATCAAATTGGTCTACCCAGAGCCTGATTTGCCCCTCAATTTTGTAAGACGCTACCACATTAATAAGTACAGTTTTGTCATATCTTTGACATATCTGCGAAAATAATAGACACCAGAGAAGAGACTTTGAATGGACACCGACAAACTCCGGCCGGCTATTCCCGACGAAAAAATTATACGAAAACCTTTGTAGCACTTTTCCCGTAATGTGGTTATCAAGGGAGCTAAGCTCCCCTCAAATCCACGGTTTTGAATGTAATTGAGTTAAAAAATACCAGGAACTACTCACGATTAAGCTACAAATCGGCCAATAGTGTTTTGTAGAACGTTGATCTTGCAAATATGAAAATGCAGTTGGTAATAATCACCCCCCCCCCCTCCCCGTCTTCATGAAAGTAAGGGCGCTGATTCGTAACAAACCACAGGGTGGCAAACCCTACTTTCCTGATGAAGAGGGATTATATTACCAACTGCATTTTCACAGGTGCAAGATCTCTGTTCTACAAAACATTTTTTTTGCAGATTTGTTGCTTAATCGTGGGTAGTCCTGATATTTTTGACCAGCTTACATTCAAAGCCGTGGTTTTCGGGTGTGTGTAGCTCCCTAAATAATAACTTTAGGGAAATAGTGGCACAGGCATTTTCGCATTAATTTTTCGTCAGGAATAACCTCCCGGAGTTTGTCGGCGTTGTCTGGAAACACGTTGTATAAGTGAAACAACTTAAACATAAATGAATGCAGGTACCGCTGCGTAAACTATTTTATCGTGTTGATTTTTATATACGATATGTCAGCACAAAATAATTTTTTAATTTTTTTTTTTTCAGTTGTATTGCTGTCGTTCATAAGCTCGTAGCAATAAACCATGCATCGCTGCTTACTTGACTAGCAAATTTACCAGCGAGCAAATTTACTTACCTGTTGTCGGAGCTGTTGTCGGAGGGGACGGCGAAATGGTACTAGAGCTTCGGGCGACACGCGTTTTATGTTACCGCTGCAAAACCTGTCCCCCCCGGTCGCAGGACGAGGCTTGCGATACGCGTATACAACGAGGACAAACTGTCGCGCTCTCATTAAGTTCGCAATGCACGCAGATAAGCACAACATATTTGATATTGTTTTATCGCAGTTACTTTGTACTTGTGAAAGTCTTTCCTTGTCTCGCGAGACAGTATGTCATGTGATGTAATTATAAACAGCCACGCACGCGACTTTGAGCAGTTGTTTGTTAGTCTACCGCATTTCCTCTGCTCTCAAATAACAAGTAACAGCTGCGGTTGTGAAAAAAAAAAAAAAAATGCCTACACTTCATTTTACAGTGGACTAGAACAGGAGTTTCCGCGTGGCAATATACGCGATGAGCTACATAGACGAATGTGTAGGGAAAGGCATTTCAACTTCCTCGTGAACAGTCTTGTAGTATCGTTCAATGTTGTTTCCTTTCCACGAAGAAAACCTTAACTTTCCGATTAATAGTTTCAGTAATTGTTATTTCCTCTTTAAATAAATTCATTTACTTTTCAACACATGATATGATACGAAAATATCTCGCTTACCGAGTGCGAGACTGGATCCTAAGTCGCTTGAGTTGACAGTCCAGCATGCTAACCTATACACCACAGGGTAAGTTGCTGATGTTCTGCAGTAATTTCAAATATATCATTACACGAATTGCTATAAAGGAATGTATAAATTCCATGACAATATAACAAATAATTTTAAAACGTATATTATTAAAATACTATTTCTTCACAGGCTTACAAACAAAATAGTTTTTTTTTTTGTTTTTAATATATCTGTCGGATGATAGTACAAATGAAAAAAATTTCAAAGTATACAAATGCCATTGGGTTACCACGTGACATATATAATCACGAAAAAGACATGCTAACAGTTAACACATGGCCTCAAAAATGACATCATGCTATTATAAGCTAGATAACATATCGCCTATTCAAAACACTTTCCAGCAGTTTATCGGCAAAAAGACATAAGATAAATATCTTTATTGTGATTAAGTGCATTTTCTTGAAAGTGTTACTGTGTCGGAATAAATAAGATGTTGGCCAGCTTAGCGAAAAGACGTAGATGCTGTATTGGAATTGGCCCAGAATATTATTTGAGCTATTGGTGACATGTTGGCTGTGAAATATCACGCCGACATAATTTAGCTGATATCCATTTGTTATCCTAAAAAATACAGTGGGCCATTGTCTTTTTTTTTTTTTTTTTTTATAACGGCAAACATTCTGACTCAAAAAATACATCGTGCCGTTAACATCTAGCTAAGAGCTTGCCTATTCAAAACACTTTCCAAAAGTTTGTCGGCAAGAGACATCATATTTATATCTCTATTGTGATAAAGACCCTTGCCTCGAAAACTTTGCCGGGCCGGAATAAATAAGATGATGGCCCGCTTACTGAAAAGACAAAGACGCTGTATGGGAATCTGCTCGGAAACATTTTTAAGATGCTTACAACATGTTTTCTCTACGATATCATGCGGACATGTTTTCGATGATATCTATCTGTTGTCCTAAATAACACACCTGGCCTTTATCTTCACCGTAACAGCTAGCAATCTGTCTTTAAAAAAAAAAAAAGAAGTCACGCCGTTATCTTCTGGCATTTAAAAGACAGTTGCAGACAGTGCACCTATCGTGCCTACAATCTGCCGACATTTTTTCCGAAAGGTTTTGTTTGCTGGCGCGCTACTGTTTCATCATTTGCAAGTTTTCCGTAAGAGCCAAACTTAGAATTTCCAGGAGCCATGAAATGATCGAACTGTTATCTTTTCGCCTACAAGTCCGGCGGTTACCGCCCAAACAGGACGTCTGCGTTATCCCTGGACACCATCGCGATGCGGCGAATGTGGAAGTCAAGACGCGAGTTGCTGGGGCTCAACGCATCTTCCTCTGTGTTGCGTCTCTCACCGCTAAGACGATGTTCGTGGCCATGTGGTTCCAAGACTAGATCTCCGAGTCACGACGACCTTGAGGGCAAATAAACGCGGATAACACCTCACCTCTTCGGTACTTAAAGATAAGTGAATCCCCCCCATCCCCCTTCCCGCTATCGCAACGCAGCATGACACCACGCGCACATAATTCGGTAATTCCACTGATAACGTTTAACACTTTTCCATTATTTCGCATCTAGAGGCTCGGATATCAGTCTTTATAGACCATAAACCTATTTCTGAATATATATATGCTAAACTTGTTGTGATATCCACTCCCAGTTTAATTTACGGTTTCAGGTTTTGCGAACAATAAATTTTATGATGCTCTTGTACCTCAGTCGACACAGCTCGTTACGTTGACACAGCCAATGGGATGTAAGGCTCTTGTGTTCCGCTACAGTAATACGAACCAGTCATAACCTATACTAGTAACACGATTCGTGGCCATTGAGATTCGCAGTGTGCAGTACAGAAAAAAAATTAACCACATATGCGCAATGTATACAGATGTAAACACTTGGGTATGACTGATTCACTTTAAGGATACTATCAATAAAATATTAGTTATATAAAATATTTTTGGGTCATAATTAAAAAAAAAAAGATAATTGAAATAAATAAACGTGGATAAATAAATTCTGGTATTAAAACGCTTAAATAGCAACGTTGATATTTTGGCAAATAAATTTTCCTGCTGCAAACTGCTGCACTCGGAGACAATCTGAAACAGTTAGACAGAAATATGTATTGCTGTTGTGTTTATTCACACCGTTATCTGCGATTATTAGCTGACCGCGCGAAGGATGATAAAATCTTCAGTCCATTTCTTGATCATGCAGTTTATATATAGAACGCTCTTTTATATATTATCAGAACCAATGGACATCACAGAGGAGTTTATACCTTTAACAATGCTGTTTTGCCACAGTACAGTTTACAGGAAAAAAAAAATACTTTTGTGGTCACCAAAATTTTCATGTTGTCTCTTCGCAATAATAAGTTATCTGTTGGAGAAAAAATGTCACATTAGTAACAGAAAACTAGTTACTGGGTCTCATAAATCATACAATTGTTCTGCGAGTTTTGACTTGAGCGTGTAAATACTAACAACAGGGCCGAATCTCCCATGTTGTCGCCTTTAGGTCCACGAAAATGCCGCCACCTCCCTCCTCTCATATTTCCTTTTTCACTCTTTTCCTTAATTTATTATTTTACAATTCACAGCGACAATGTTAGGTATAACATCATAATTTAAATTAATAGATTTAAACATTATAAATTAATAACTTAATTGAAAACGACAAAATAATTGGTAGTTCAAGTATAGTCAAAATGAAGTTATTTAATTAAATTGTTATAAAATTATACAATTTATTGCAGCAAAATACAAGCATATAACTTATATTTGTTGGCATTATTTCTAGCTTTAATTTGGTAAAAGGCATTGATGTCTAGGAGCACCTGTTTTTCGTGAAAAAGTTTCCAGGATAAGTTGTGTTCCAAAGCACTGTAGTAGAGAACTATTTCCCGTGATTGGATCATTTGAATTGTTGCGCGTATACCCGCCAATCACGGACGGTCAGTATGGGGGAAACTAAATTCTGATTGGCTCATACATGTAGCAGACAGTTTTCACGCAAAGACAAGCAGCCAATATTAAATGGAATACTGCAAGTGTGGACATACGATATTGACGTCTAGCCTGAGCGTAAATCTTTTCGCGAAAAAAAATAGGCAGGGCCGCCTATTGCCACATGCAGTTTCACTCTCTCCCTATATAAGCATGATTTGCTTGAGGCGGAAGAATATCGTGGAAGTATAACGTAAGCAGGACTTCAGAAAAGTTGGAAGTAACTGTGTGTGGTCTATGTTCCAAGGGCTCTGCCGAAGATCAAACCCGACGTCTTTGAATGACAAGAACAATGGCAGCCTCGTCTACACCGTGGAGACAGAAATTTTAATACGTACACTGTTAAAATGTTCCGTATATTTACGGAAATTTTTAACGAAAATGCACAGTAAATATACGGAAACACAATCCGTAATGACGGAAAACGGAGTTATGTGCGTAAATACAAAACGCGGAAAATCTGAGTCTACACGAAATATTCTTCTCGACAGTAACCAGAAAATTATCGTTTCTGCGGCAGTTAAGATTTGCCATGTCACTAACACTTGTTCTTTCAAACATTAAGAATTAGCAACAGGTGTATGTAATCCTTGGCAACACTTAAAATACACTAACTTTAACAGAAACTAAAAAAAGTAGCTTATGTAACTAATAGAAATTCAAAAGTTTTGGCAGATGCACCACGTGAGCATTGTAGGTGAACTTGCAACTTTTTGACTCGGGTTGAAATCTTGCTAAAGTAATTTTTTTTTTTTTGTATTTTTTAGATATATTTTTATACACAGTAGAACACCCACATAATAAAAATTAAAATAAAATAGTTACTAAAAAATATTTTAACTAGAAATATAGAAAACTAACAAGGGAATTAACGGAGAGGTTCAGTGAATTTTACGGAAAGACCGCTTTTGAAAATCTATGTGTCCGTAATTTTACTAAGGTTAACGGACACTTCTGGATAAATTTTTATCAGCACGTTTGCGTATAATGAAGGAAATTTTTTTAAGAGTGTAAGATTTGCATTGCTTTCAGTTGCCATCATTTTGTCCATTACTATGATAAAAAGAGTACGCAAAACTGTGTTAATCTTTTCTCAACGCATTATTCGCATCATTATGACGTAGAATTGATTTGCCTGGCAACAGTGCACTAAGTAAAAGGTTTGGCTAAATAAAGCAAAGTTTTTTCTACAAACAAATAAATAGTTTTTATAGGGACAGTGTGATTTTGCAATAAAAATAAAACAAACAAATTTGTTGTTCTCATTTAGTTGTCCCAAACAAATATTTGGATGGCGCAACAAATTATTTGTTTGGTTATACATACATCAAATTGTTTCGGTTAGTATTAAAGAAATTGTAAGACAGGCCGTGATTCAAAACTAGATCATCTGCGGCTGTGTGCTACACCTTAGGAATTTAATCTAAAGTGACTACTAATGAAATATGAATGTTTTATATACATACACACATTTAAATACTGGACAATGCGTGCAGATACATATTTCAAGTTTTACAGCTTCACATTTTAGTTTCCTGTTGGACTTTTTTTATTTGGATGTTTATACCCTTATTAAGGGGAATTGTGCATGAAAGCAGTATATTTAACCAATTATTGATATAAGTAGTTTTCCGAAGGGGTTATCAAATTTTTGTTACGGCAAGACGTAAATAATAATTTTCAACACATTTTTGAGTTGTTAGAATTTCACTACCTTCATTATTATCGGAGAACTGGTGGAAGAAAAGATTTTTTTTTTTCTTATCTTCAGTCAGAGCTCCGAGAATAACAAAAGCAGGGAAATTTTCAACCATGTACTAAGGTGTTCAAAATAACTATTTACGTCTTTTCGAATCAAAAATTTCGAAAAATCCTCGTAAAACAAATTCGGACAAAAATTTAAAAAAAATATATCATTTTCGGACACCATTACCCTTAAGCATAAATAAATTCACCAACAAACACTGTTACTCTTCTAATTGCCACTAAAAAGGCAAGCAGTCTCTCGAGCTGGATTTTTGAACGAGGGCACTGAAATGAGTGGCCGAACAAATATATACAGTTGATCCAACAGACTATTTTGTTGACAGCCTAATTTCGTTTTTTCCAACACAAAAGTTTTGTTAATTCAAACGAGTATTTTGTTAGATGAACGAAATTGGTTTTGTTGCGTTCTAAGTTATGTCTACTTAACAAAATATTTGGTTGGGGCAACGAAATAATTTTTTTTTTGCAGTGTACAGACAAAACTTTTACTGACTGTTCTCTCAGTGTAGGCAGCGGGAAATATTTCCAGTTGCTCCGCTTACTTATAAGATTGAGCACATAATGAAAATATATGCATAGTACAGCCTAGCAGCTCGTGGGAGCTAGTCCATGAACTTATTGAACGTCGCCGTGATGTGTGGCTGCCTACACTCAGTGTACCAGGCAGTCCACGAATTGAAAAGAGGCTGTAGCTTTGGAAATTAATATTGCATTACTTTGAAATTCAAAAGGATAAGAAATGTGACTTTTCTAGCATTTTTTTTTTTTTAGTATTTATCTAATGCTCAAATCTAATGATAAAACTTGTAATGTTTTAAAGCACTCTACATCTTTGGAAGGTTAGTAGAAAAAATATTGCAGTATAATACTGAAAAACAATAGTCAAACATGAAGTCACAGACAAATTTGGGATTTATTTATTAATTTTTGTACCACTTTCCAATTTTCAAGATATGTAGAGATTGGTGACCGTATTCATGGTATCTCTACAATTTATGAATAAAATTTTTGATAAATCACCCCATGTAAGACAGGTTTGGATTTTTCCTACTTGAATCCTAATCACAAGCGTGTTATGGTTCTGTTAATGTCAACGTACCTGCTGTTTTGGTTAAATAAACTGTGATATATATATATATATATTGCTTGTTAATTCTAACATTAATTTCGCTGCCAATATGAATTAAAAACAGAAATACGAAAGGCCTTTTGGTAATCAGTAATAAAAAAAATTATCACTAGTAATGCCATTAAAGATAATTTTAAGTCATTTATAAATTAAACACTTTTTTCCACATTTAGGTTACCAGGGATGCAATGTTAGAAATATATTTTACTGGTATATATTATAGCTGTGAACTAAAAATTGTTCATGTTTTATATATTCGATGGAGCGTAAACTCAGTTAGAAAATATATGTAGAACTTAGGGTTGCTAAAGACATCGATATATTACTAGGACAGTAAAGGGTGTAAACTGAAATGTCTTGTAAATTTATCTTCAATAAACCACGTGTTTCCGACCACATATTTACTAAAGATTATTATATGTCATTTCTGTTTACACCCTTTACTGTCCTAGTAGTTTGTCGATGTCTTTAGCAATTCTGTTAGGATCCACATATATTTTCTAAGTGAGTTTACGCTGAATCGAATATTTAAATATGAACAACTTTTAGTATAGTGCTATAATATCTTAACAACACTTAGCTGTGAAAAAACGTTAAGACTTTGAGCTGACGTATGGATTGCAAAAGAAGGCTTGGTCCTTGTAAACTAACCCTTTTTATTTCAGACTACCTACAAATCTCAATAATGAAACAAGCTAAGGAATTTTTCGAGCACCTGGACAATTTTAACATGGGACAATCAAAACTCACAGGGTGTTAGTGTTTCTTCTAGAGTATTTTATGGGTATTTATAAGGTGCAATATTGGGTAAACGTACTGTTGTTCATTTCTTAAGTTCCCGCCCAATGAATATTTGCCTCATTTTGTCCTACCCCTGTCTCCCAGGTTCTGCACGTATCTTTCATTTACTATAACCTAGGCACGAATGATGGTTGACAGACTTCTTCACTCCTTGAGAGATCGCTACTATTTTAGTATAAATGGCTTAGTTTTACGCATCCGTGAGACAACCGTTTTATATTTATATCACATAAAGACACATATTATACTACCATGAATTTGTTTAATTCTTATAGCATATAAGACTAAATAAATAACAAAATTAAGCTTCGAAGTAATCATCCACTAGCCAGAAACGAAAGCCGTGCTCCCATACGGAATCAATAATATTTTAAAAACAAACTACTATTTTATTTGTTATATCTTCAAATTCTAACTAAACAAAATCAACCGTGGTATTTATTCTGTTTTAATCACATAATTAACTATCTAATAAAATACGCGGTGGGATTCCTTGTCTGTTCCGAAATTGATTTAATGAGGACATACAAGTAAACAACAAGACTCTCTTTAAAATGATCCAATTTTGTCATACTCCTAATCTAATAAACACTTCTCATCAAATATGGGTAAAATATTTATAATCTCTTTGAAGTAACCTTCTGTCATATGGCTGTCAGAGTCTTTTTTCCCTTGTTCGTCAAGCATGGCATCTAGGTCTGGAATATGTTCTGAGTCAACAAAATTGGTAGGCAACACAAGAACTGCTGAGAAGACGCCCATGAAGCCCTTCTTCTCGATATCAACGCGGATCTCGTCCAATGATGGGCATTGCTCACCGCAACCTAGTTTGTTGAGCGTCTTCAACAGGGATGAATGGTAACATTCCAGGAGCTCTTCATAGTGGTTGTTCCTTACTTCAGAGCTGGGACTGGAGTACAGGAAGTAAAGGAGGTCTATGGCTGGTGAACCGTAGTAGGCGTATTGGAAGTCCACGAAAATCACGTCGGACACATGCCCATCTTCATCATACCTGAACATCATGTTGTTTTTCCTGGCATCTCCATGATTCAGCACATTGAATCCGTCATTATCCCTCTGAACCACCTTCTCCAAGCGATGAAATGCGGTTTCGCCGAGATGACAGAGTTTCTCAGAGTATTTCCTGTGCGATTCATGCAAATTTTCTGCAATGTTATCCAACCGGTGTTGAAGAAATTTTGTCGTGGAATCGCCAGACTTGAGGTGAGGGTACAAGAGGAAGTTGTCTAACGAGTGCGGGTCCTGGCGATGCAGAGCAACGGAAGCTGCGTGGAACATCCCGAGGTGGGAGATCGCCAGCTTGCTGTGGTCCAGATCTAGTGGAAGAGTACTCTCCACCATTTTGAAGCCCGATTGGCAGAGATCTTCCATCACGAGCTTCTGGTGTGGCTTATCGGCGTGATAGTAGCACTTCGGTGCGAGGCAAACACGTCTCTCAGATGTGGAAGTGTTGAGTAGGCGGTGGAAGGCTGGAATCGACCGACACAGAATTTCAGTTTCTGTGCTGAATGCTTCGTTTTCGGCCAAAAAATCTCTCACGCTTCCTGTCTCTGGCAGAGCTTTCACGATGACCGATTTCGTGCATATTGTTCCGTCGCTGCCTTTATTCGTGTAGTAGTCAGCGGTAATTCTAAATATTACGCTGCATAAGCCGTCACCTGGCAAGGCTGCAGGTCGAACATTTATGTGCTTCAATTGTATACTATCGTTCTTCTCGCCTTCTCGTAGAACCTGTTCGATGAACTGTTTATCCAGCCAGTCAGGAATCGAAGCAACGGAGGACATGGTTCTCAGGTTGGCTCCCCTGTAACAAAGAAACGGACATCACAAATCTAGGCAATCACCACAATTTTTTAAATTATATTTTTCTCATGTTCCTATCACGTACATTCGATTTGTATTCGCAGTATCTGCGTTCTTTCATAAATTCTCAGAATTAAATTGGAATATATTTCAAACATTATGTTTCTCCGCTAATGAAGAAATGGTATAGATAAGCATAAACTATAAACCTTGGGACATATATATATATAATAAAATTATTTGCATGCCTTAAATTTTGATTTCGGTTATTAAATGACATAATTAATTTTTTACTTCTTGAACGATCGATTTAATAAGTTCAGTGTTTATAATTCATTATTCTCTAAATTTAATACATTTATTTCCTTATAGACTCATAAAATAGTAGAAAGATCACAATAACTTGGCCATTACTTGATATTTCTCTGAAATAATATTTATCAATTGAAACAAAGAGCTGCCACGCCATGATAAGTATTTTTGAATGTGGTTTTAACCTGAAATGCACTCTTCGAGCTTGGTTCAGTATTAATATATGTTATACAGCATTTTAAATAACATTTTTGGTCATCCGATGAGTATTTACTCTGCGAAGGAAAATTATTTTACTAATCGTCCTGTAATTATTCAGTTACTGATATAAACCATAAACAATTAGTTTTCCCAGATAAAACACATTTTGTAAGACGTCCATAAGACAGAAATGTTTAGGAAAAATATAAAACATTGCTGTGCACGTTGTTTCCTGCAGTAAAATTCCATTTGTTACATTGAATAAATCTTAAATTCCTTAAGGGAGTAAAGCAGATCTGAAACAAGCATAAACACAGTTTCATCTATGGTTTGTGGTTCAAGGATTTTCTAAATATGTGAATAAATCGTTATTAAAATATTTCTGAACCGCACATGCATAAATGTGTACCAGCACAAAACAATTGTATTACTTATTGAGATGAGCTTCTGCATTAGCGATACGATTCTTGAGATAAAATGATTTGCGTCTTGGTAGATAAAACCAAAACGTCGTTAAGTACACTACTTACTCGTGCGTTTCGAGTATTTCCAGTGTGACACAGTCAACATGGCTCACTAGTAGGAGGAACAAGTGCATTCTGGACAAGCTTAACGAAAGAACCATACATTAACTTTCTGATTATCAGTGTAAAGAACTACACCACTATGGTGCCATCCCTTGCCTTAGTATTTATTGGTCCCTACATCTTACATTTCTACCTCTAAATGGCTTTATTAAGATGCCTATTTCCTTGTTTTCCTATATATATATGAGGGCTGGTTGGTTGTACCAATGAAAAATATCATTTCAGCTCGCGTGACATTTTATTTTTTCGTGGGAAGACATTGACCTACTTTGAGTCATGATTTGTCAATGTGGAAATGTCAGCAAGTCCGAACTCCAATCCCGACACAAGGAACATTCTAGAAAATTGGACTTTAAATTTCCCCCCCCCCCCTGGTGAATATTATGCTAACGACCCCAAACAATTAACTATTTCGTGCTCACCTATACAAATTATCCAATCAATTCTCAATTGGTGCTAGCAAGATTTCCAATTACTGAACAAAAGAGAACACTATTAAAAATCACACGAGTGTGCTGAGAAACTAATCCCTGAGAAGGTGCATACCCTGCTGACGCGTCCATAACACTGGAGATGTGGGGGGAATGCGGATATAAGGTGGTCATCTAAGTAGTGTTCCCAATAGTTACGGAGACCGCCGGAGCATAACATCATAATATTATTTACGAGCAGGCTTATTGCGAGCAAGAGTGTCGAAAACGTGATTGATAAACACGTTTGAAATTTTAGTAACGGGTGAAAAGCTAACAGCAAGGACTGGATGGTGTAGCCCGGAAACTCTTCCAACACACTCGCTACAAGTGTCCCCTTTCTGCAGAGTTTTAAAGTCTTGAAGGGAGTGGATACAAAATACTATTTTTGTATACAAGACGACTAATAGTGTAGTGATGTAGAAGAATCGAGTACCTTACACTGAATATCCGAAATGTTTCAAATGTTGTGAACCTTTTATGTACTTCCAGGTTTTATTTAACCTTTTTTGAAATGCTTGGATGGCGTAAATTTGTATTGTTCGGACAGTTAACGATTACTTACAACATTTATGAAGCACTGTTTAAGTTCTACTTCAAGGATATTTCTCCGCCTCAGGCAAACAAAGCTTAAACATGTCTAGAAAACCATGCCAAAAGGACAACGCACCGTATTCTTGCACACTCAGTGTAATTATAGTTTGTATAAGAACTATTTCTTACTAGGCATTACCAGCAGACCTATTTCCTCCCTGTTTTTATTCATATTAGTTTTGAATGAAAAATTACATTGTCATAATAGTGTAATTAAAATTTCAATTTAATAAATAATAATTTTTATTCTGACACTAGTGTAAAAATTGTAAGACGTGACGTATTTAGTAAACATCCAAACATATTATATTAAGAGAGACTTTTCAAACGTTTGATTCAAAAAGTGTGAAGAAACTGGGAAAGACTACACATTCATGACACGTAGCTCACAACTTTGGAGTCGTGGTATTGGGAGCCATAATCGGAAAAGTCCACTCGTTTTGTTGTTTGTTCGGGAAACATTGAAAAGTGAATGGCAAATCCAAAAAAAAAAAAAATGTCTAATATGCTTTTCTGCCGTTCATACAACAGCAGGAAGGTACGCTATTAGAACAAAACAGAGCCTGTTACAAACCTAATGTTAGGGCAAACAAACATGCACTCCAGTGTGGTTCATCAAAATCCTCTGGCCAGCACGATCACCAGATCTCCCCTCCCTAATGGGCATGTGCAGGGCTGGACGTCGTCTGGATTGGTCTTCAACACCTACGACAACTCTTATCCAAGTTCGCCAATATGTTAAATGTTCATGAAACTACATTGCTCATGTTGATATGTTACTTTTATGATCGTTTAAATGGTACTCTGACATGCCCTTCACAGTTTGTAACCGTATTATGTATGGTGTACATTATTCAGTGTTTGCGAATGAAATTTCTCCTCACGTTCTTTTTCGATTTCAGATAATCTATTTGTAATGTTTTCTTGGAAGTTACGTTTTAGATTGAGCGTGTCCCACTAAGGTGACGTTATTTGTTAACTCTGATATGGAATTATATATACGTATTAGCAATTAGTTAGGAACATCATATTTAGGGCAAACAATAATGAAATGGTGCATCTACTTTTATTCTAGTAATAGTGTTTGATACAGTCATAATTTATTCATCCTTCGTTTACCCGCCTCATGATACAAAATTATAAAAAATTTACAATTTTAATAAACAATTAGGTTCGATTTCAAATTTATTCATACGTTCACGATTATTTGTGGACGAGTTGCTCCATAAACATTAAATATTTTCTTAAAATTATTGATACATTTTTAGAAGTCTTTCGAAATTATGTTTATTCTGTGTTTCATGCATATTTGTACATATTGGAGTACAAACAGTAGCATTAAATATTACAGACCCAGTTCAGTTTAAGGTGGCATAAATAAATTCTTGGCGAGTTCTGTACTTAGGTTGTCTCAGCACTCATTCCGCTATTACAAACAATCAGACGCAGACTTCATGTTGGGCTATCGTAATATGAACGCGGAATGACGTATAGCTAACACGATTTGCAAACCAGTAATATTCAGGGAAGATCATTAAACACTGAGCTTCTCATTGTACAGTCCCAGCCCAATTTATCCTTTCCTGGCAGTGTTTGCACGTCTGCGTACACTGATTTTGAACGGACTATTAACACATTAAAATTTTTTATATCATTAAAAGTTGCCATTTGACTTATGCACGGATGTGTCATTTCTATAGTAAAGTTATTTATTAGGTCAAAACTAAGACCCTAATTTCAATTCCCAGCTTTCCGAAGTCGTGTCTCTACGTTGATAAACACGTTAAGTCGTAGGCAGTTTTAAGCTTTCCACTTCATTTTTCATAACAAATCGTCCCACAAAAAATTTACCAGGCATTCAGGATAATTCAGTATGTTTGAATTTTTATATTCGTAACAATTTCGTCTACTGATTGACAGTAACGAAGCATCTGGAAGTGTTATTTCATTCTGATACAGAGCACACATTGTGTACATAACTGATACAGAGTACACATTGTGTACATAACTGATAAGAAGGTAATTTTTCCATTTTGGCCCAAGAATATATAGTTAAAGAAATTAGAAACTGAGTATAGCTTTCAAAAATACCCACTGGCGAGACCAGTTGCAATCTACATTGGCCCTACTATTAACATTAAGGTGTAAATTTTGCCTCTATACTGGGCTGGAATACATACATAAATAAAATTTTTGGCCTGCATAATACGTTAATGAAATTTCCTACCACAATAATGTTGTTAGATTACTTAGCCCCCATTCCCCCCCCCCCCCCCCCCCCATTTTTTTTCCAAACAAATGTGTCGCTGAATCAGAAAATGCCAGAATGGTTCGTTCAAATGGTTGCTATAACGGAAACCAAATGTTGGTAACAATTATTAATTACATTGACGGGACATCATCATGTAACAACGTTTCTGTCAAATTACAGAAATTATTTTTGATTTAACATTTTTTTTTGTCAAAATGGAGAAATTTATTTTTTGATGAAACCACCAACGTGCCTTTCTTGTATGTTACAAAATATAAAGGTTTTGACCAAGATCCTTTCTCTTTAAAATAATTTTACACACACACACACACACACATATATATATATATATATATATATATATATATATATATGCTGTGGTCAGTGTTGGGAATACAACAATTGGTACTTATTGTTAAGTTGTACCAGCATTGAGTAACTAAAATTATGTCCGCGATGGAACTTGCAATATTTATGATGAAATAAAACAATAACCCGTATTTGCATGCTTATAAACATGTTTTTAAAACAAAATCTATATATTAATTTAAAATTCTCACTGTCGTTTTTGTGTTGGTTACTTGTTGTAAAATATCCTGTCGTCATTTAGTACACATAATATTTTCGGGGCAACATTGTGCACCATGATTTCGGTAGTAGATAAATAATGGTTTTAAATTGAATATATTTCAGAATTCAGACAGTAAAGATAAGGTAACATCGTCGAATAACGCCAGGTGGGCAAAAACGTCATTTGAAATCGTACACGTAGTTTCCAGCAAAACCGATAGATGGTGCGGTATGTATCTTTCCTGAAACGAAGCTCATTGTCCCCTCTCCACTCACCGTTTTGTCATCCACATCCACTTTCGGTGAGCAGTTTCCTTTCAAGGACATTGCGAGTGTGTTTCTGAGTGTGCGTGAGAGGAAATAAAATATCAAACATTTTCACTGCCATTTTAGGTAAGCCCATTAATTTCTGCAAAGGAACTTCCACACGATAAGTGTTATATGTCAGCGTATTCAGCATTTAAAAGCGTATATTTTTATGTCGTTAAACACTGATTTTGTGGCATGTTAGGATATTCAGTCGAGGTTAGAAAAGAGACTGTCGTTTCGGGAAATATCGCCACATGTATGGCAGGCAATATGCCATGTTTTTTTCCTCTTATAACGAGGACTAAAAGCAATAGTATTTAGGGCATGCAGTTAAAGGTATTTTGGGATAATTATTTGTAACTTAATTTTTGGTGTTGTAAAAATAAAATAATAATTACGAAATTTATATAGAATGAAACAATGCACGATGTGGTGAATGTTTAGCACACCAGTTTATTGGTAGCAGTTTTTATTAAAATTTGGTATTGTGCCGTTAATAAGTTTACAAAGAGTGTGACTTTTTTCTCTCCAAATTACAAATGCAAATATTGCTGCAATGGGGAAAAAGTGCCAAAATATAAGGACAAAATGGAAAACAGAAGATCTACAGAACGTAATAAAAAAAAAAAATGTAAAATCAGGATGTCTGTGGCAGCAGCTTCAAGGCAACATACAATTCCTAGCAGAACACTGAGGGATTGGTTGAAAATAGGTGACAGAACACCGAAACTTAAACTGGGATGTAATGCAGTCTTAAGTGCTGATATAGGGGAAGAATTAAAAACAAGGGTGATTAGATTGCAGCAAGTAGGTTTTGGATTGACTAGGAATCAGATTTGCTCATTTGCTTTCCAGGTAAGCTATGAGAACGGAATTTTCCATCCTTTCTCCAACAACAAAGCGGGCAAAGACTGGTTTTATGGCTTCACGAGAAGAAATAATGATATTGTTGTAAGAAAGGCTGAGAATCTTAGCTATGGCAGGCTCGTGAGATTCAGTAAGGAAATTGTTAGTGCACACTTTGAATTGTTAGGAAAAACTCTAAAAAATAAATAAATCTTCACGATCAGCCCCCTCCATCCCCCCCCCCCCAAAAAAAAACCTTATTAAGAATGTCGATGAGAGTGAATTACAGTTGACCTACAAATGTTCGCAACTAGTTCTAGCTGGAAAAGGTTGTAAACGTGTGCATGGCGCAACTCGTGGAGAAAAGGACGAAACTGTGACTGTTGTGGCTCGCACTAACGCTACCAGCACTAACTGGATTCCACCTATATTATTGTATAAAGACATGCATTCAAAAAATGGATTCGGTGATTACCTTCCGAATGGCAACGTTTTTACTATGACTCCTAAAGGGTATATTACGAAAGAGGAATTTGTAATTCCTTCCTTCACTTTAATTCGCACCGAATACCGGGAAAAGCTTTGCTCATATTTGATGGTCACCAAAAGTCATTTAGATAACAGTGTGCATGATGTTGCTGAAGGCTTAGGTTTACAGATACTCTGTTTGCCTGCACATTGCAGTCATTAATTACAACCCCTAGACAAGAGTTTCTTTAAGTCGCTGAAAGTTTATTGGAACACAGCAGTGGACAATCCGAGGGAAATATTCCAGGAAGACCACTAGGTAAACTAAGTTCGGAAATCTGTTTACTGAAGCCTGGGCACAAGCAGCTGCACCAAAGAATGCAATGTCTGCACTTAGATCTACAGGAATATTCCCATTCAATCCACAAGTAATCCCAGAGACAGCTTTTGTTCCCAGAGATGTACCAGATCGCACAACACTACAAGCTAGGCCTACAAGTTCTTCTGTAAACTTCTTGCACTTTGGAGACATTCATGATACCAGCAACACCTAAATCTCAGTCAACCAACTACAACATTCCAACTGCATCAACATCATTAGCGACTCTGCGTAGTCTGATTCCCACGCCTTAATTTATCCGAAACACCCAGAAAACTCGCCGTTCCTTAAATGTGAAAGCTACTCTGGTGACACGTCAATTGTTTTCCAGGGATGTTCAAGGGAATGCCGACCAGACATCTACTGGGCCTGTGTATAAACGTAGAGTGAAAATTCGTAAGAATAATGACGACATGCACTGTGGGGACTGACCGAAACTACTACGGTGAAGTCTATGAACGTGGCCGTGGATCCAGTGTGTGGAGTGTAAAGTGTGATACCACGAAATTTTTCGCTAGTACTAAAGCATTTCATTTTTGTCTATAGAATGATTTGGGTAGCTTTCAGTTATTGCTCAGTTCCACAATTGTCTACCAAATTTATTGTAGAACTTTTTACCTTGGTGTAGTTTAGGCCTCAACCTACTAGCCTAAATAAATTAGTTCTAGTACTTCTGAAGCTATTATTAAGGAGTTATTTTCAAAGATATTTTCCACTTAAATATTAATCTAGGTATAATATTTAAATGTGTGTTGACATATATATATTTTTTTATTGTTTGTAAAGCCTAACTAAACTCTTTTAAGATTAGGCCAGTTTCTGAGTTGTGTAAATAACTAAGTGAACTTAAAATGTTTGATTGGATTTGTGTAAGAAAATTTGAAAGACATAACAGCGTATTAAGTTTTTTTCACTTATTCATGTTTGTCTATTTTAAAGCCATTGAGATTTGTTTAAGTTTCCTAAGTGTTTTCTAATATATTTTCTACTATTTTTTTTCAACATATACAATTTTAAAAAAATCGATAATTGAGTTTGTAAACGCTGTTATGAATAATGAATGTGTTGTAAACAGTACATCTTTAAGTTTTGATATTTTTATTTTAAAAAACTAAGCTTGACGATATTCCCCGCCATATCTTGTAATAACGCCTTTTTACAACATAACAGAAAATGTTTAAATCTTTTTATAATTTGTATATTTTGGAAAAATTTTATATGCATTGTGTTCCCAAATGATACAGCAACTTTCTGAAAAAAGATTCACAACTTTATTGTTATAATTGTAAAATTTGTGGCAAAAATGGTGAATTAGTAGCGTTATTCCACGAACTTATCCTATGCGGTCTGTCCTTGCAAAGTAAAAGAAATAAAATTGATTAGAATTCTTATCTAGTGATTCTTATGTTACACAACGTTGGCGATATGTGGTTTAATGGTTGGCGTTATGTAGAACTAATACGTCTTACCATAATACTACCGATATTGAAAACGGTTAAAATAAAAGTCTGGTTTGTAAATGCACTGATATTGGCAGACGTGTGACTGTTAAAAGCGACGATAGTCTAAGGTAAAGCCATTTGTCTCTTTGATGTCCAGCAAATCTTATTTTACTTACGTTTCTAAAGTGCTTAGAAATAGTGTATAGGCTGTTCACGATAAAGTGAGCACTTTTTAAGGCCCTCCCAACCCTCATTAACCACTAACAAATATGTTTTATTGCAGCCTCGGACATTAACTTTTGAGAGTGGTGAAAGTACACACTGTATTTATTAGTCACGTGACAATAATATATTAAAGAATTGCTTGAGTATTAAAACTGGCTTTAAAAAAATTGGGAAGGGTGTTAGAAAGTGCTTACTTTACCGTGAACGGCCTATATTTACTGTCCGCGATGTCTTGAAGTTAATCAACATGCATATTATAATGGGTGTGTTCTTTTCGCAGGTCAGAATATTTAGCGCACGTTTAAAATTCAAAAAAATCCCGATTACAAACACTTTACAAATAAGTTGAAGCGACTGGTTAGCGGGCCAATTAAGATATGAGACTGACTTGCAATGGATCATTGCGCCATACTGTAAAACTAGCTTAACTAATTACAATTAGTATAGGCACAACCAAAGCTGTCAAAAAATCACGATTCATGCTGCACATGAAAGAGAGATGCATGTTTTGGAACGCAGCGGAATATTTAGATAGAATTTATTTATTTAAAAAAATGTAGAAATCAGTAATTTAAAAGTCTATATTAATCGAAATTCAATGCTATTTCAATAATTAATGTTTCATACAGTTTATTATTAAAATTATTTGATCAAACAAAACATTATCATGATTACTTTCGCTTTATATAATACAATTTTAACAGTAATATTAAACTAAATTTATTGTGATTGATTTTATGCACATCTGTTTAAGAAAAGAATGCTATAATATTCATTACGTAAAATTAATTATTTTAAATATTTGTGAATACATATTAGTACCAAATGTTCTTACATACAACCATACTAATTGTCGTAGTTGCCCTACTTGGCACAGAGTTTTTTTGAAAAATATTCTTTCTGAATAATCCGTAAAGGAAATACGTCTAAATTAATACTACAGAAATTACTGTTATCAAATGATTTTTAAACAATTAAACGGAAAAAATAATTGAACGTTCATATTTTACAGTGCATTATTTTTCATATGCGACGTAAATTGTACATATCTGATATTTTTGATAGAGAGAGTGCTATTTTTAATTATTATTGCACCATGTTGTACAGTCTATTTTACCTATAGTAAGCCACTCTATTTCTAACTTAAGGCCATATATCACGATAATTTTTTTATTTAATTATTGGAAAGAGATATATAGGACTTCATAAACGTAATTATTTGTAATCACATCATTATAGTTTGTAAACATAGAACCGAAAAGTGTCGAAACTTTCGGAATATAGAAGCCCAAGTTTCTATGCTCCTAATTAATTTATCCAATAAAAAATCACATGTCATGTGATCCAAATAGTACACCCAACATATTAATTAAGTATCATTTACATTTAAAGAAAAATCGATAAATATTAATATTATTTCCTCTCGGACGAATTAAAAAGTGTGTTGGCAAAAACATCGATGCCTATTTAAAAATAGATTTAGGACGCCAGTTACCGAGTAAAAAATAATTAATATGTTGTGTATGTGATATCGATCACGTGACGTGCGATTTAGTTGGCAAAGTTAGTTAGGCGCTTAGAAACTCGAACTTGCATATTCCGAAATGTTCGACTTCGAGAGACGTACCTGCTGTTCGACTTTCCTCGAGATGTCCAGGTTTGCTCGACGACAGGTAGCTGCTGCCGGGACCACGTCTCCAACGTGAATGCTGCACGACGAGCTAGCTGTGGCTCGCCGTAATTGCGAGGTTACTGGCGAAGTCGCCAATTCACGCTGTCCTTGAGCGCGCATACATGCAAACCCGGGGATAATCATGGCGAGCCGAATGATGCACGCAGAGCTGCCAACATGGTAATCTGCTCGCCAGATTACGGTCGAGTGGAGAAGGGGTGGGAAGGGGGGGGGGAGGGGGTTCAGAAGATGGCCTGCTGACCAAAGTTTATTTCTGCGGTCGGGTCGAAAAGCTTAGTTACTCGCGTAAAACTCTGGTGGCAGGAATGGTAATTTGAAGGAAGGCTAAGCACTTTTTCTCTGTTTTCAGATTATCTGTGCCTTTCACCCGGAGAAATGATGGCTATATCCTGAGATCCACATCATGTGATCGCGTGGGATGTCTCTTGCGGGAATAACGATACTTTATGGGAAGTCGTTAGCGAGTTTGAGATTATTAAAAATTTTTTTTATAGGCTTTTCACGGTAAAGTGAGCACTTTAGAGAGCCACCTCGTTTGAAATAATAGTCAATAAATATTTATTATTTTAGCATTATACGTTAACTTCAGAGTGTTGACAAATATTCACATTGTCGTTATTATTTACGTGGCATATATTTGTGGAAAATGATGCGTCAACAGTATATGTTACTGCAGTATTTAACATGGGATACACTTTGCTTTTAATTTTGAATTTTATCAATTTCTGACAGAGGTATTTATTTATACGGTGGTAAGGAACTGTAGCAAGCAATAATAAATATGTAATAAATCATAATGTGAAATATAAGAATTACCTTTATTCAGTCTGAAATAGACTAATAAATTAGTGTCGTTACTTTATACTTAATTTTGCATATTTTTTTCGAATGAGTGAGTGAAGAGATTTGGGCGGGGTGTTAAGAGCCGATGAGGGTGAAGCGAGGGGAGTATGGAGCAGCGCCGGAATGAAAGCCCTGCCGGAGAATGAACTAGGTTCGCCCAAGCGGGAGGCCGGCGAGCTGACCGCTCAGCCACCGCGGCCCCAGACTTTCTCTCAGAAACGTTGGCACGACTGTGTTGCGCCTGCCTGCTTATCTGCCGCGTCGACGCAACGCGCGTGACGCAAGATTTGCCACGCAGTGCGTGTCAATCTGACTGCGGGAGAACGTCAACGTTTAACGTCGCACGAACACGCCTTACCTGTCACGATATCTGAACTTTCCATTCATAAGCGAGAGGCATAGCTCCCGTCCCGACTTGCGCCGTGCGTCACAAGCCCTTACAAAGAAAGGAAAATAATCACTGCCACCAGAAACAAAAGGAAAATTTGCCTGATGCCCGGTTGCACCATCATCTTCCCCGATCCAAGATAGAATGATCCTAGTTCCGAACACGGATCCAATTTGATCTTGGTTCCAATATAAAAGTGTTGCGCCAACGATATTTCACTATTCTGGATCTCCGATTCGTCGATCTTGGTTCCAAAGTGAGAGCTCGTAATTAAGTATGAGACAAATGTTTCTATTGGTTCGTAATATATGACGTCATGGAAATAGGCGTATATTTCACTACAGATAGAACTAGATGTGCGATATTTTATCTGTTTTAAGTGATTTATTCTTGTACGCATTTTGCTGAATAGTGATAAAGTGCGTATAATGTTGTTTTAATCTCCCAAGAAAACAATCGAACGCAGTTCTATATGTTGACGTATTTTCAAACTAAATTTATCGACGATTGCTGTTCATCTTGTATCGAGATTTAGAACCACCAATTTCGGTGGTTCAAAATGAACTTCATCTCGATCTCCAGACCAGATGTGAACTTGAATGGTGCAACAGTTTTCTGTATCGATCGTAGATCCGATCTCGGATCTAATTCCGAACCACGATGGTGCAACCGGGCATTAGACGTTTCTTATAGGTCGTTCACGGTAAAGTGAGCACTTTTTGAAGCTGTTTCATCAGACATAATAACCAATAAATACATTTCGTTATGGCCTCTGACTTGTGATTTTGGGTATGGTGAATGTATAGACTGTGTTCATATCTCACATGGCAGGGTTTACATTAACAAGTGGTGGAAGGATAAAAATTGGTTGAAAGCAAAACGTAACTAGTGCTTCACAAGTGCTCACTTTGTCGTGAACCGTCTATCTATATCGCTTCGTCGTTGTAGTATTCATTATTCAATAATTTAAAATTAACAATTTTGGCATTTTATACCTGGGCTAACATTGGGATATCTAATTTTCCCCAAAAGGCCTTAATTTCTTTTTACAATCGTTAAATATGATTTAATTAATTATTCACAAACCTTGACAAAATATTTCTAACTTCACGCAAATTTCTTCCCATCGATTCCACTGCCACGTAACCATTAAAGTTTTAAAAAATGTTATATAAAATTTCTAACTAATTTAGTTGCCAGTCGAAATCCCTAAACTATTCAGTAGTTCATAGTTAATGAAAGGTTTTGCGAATGCCTGAAGCTATTGATTATTAGGAATACGCTTGTGTTAAATCTGTATTTAATGGATATATATATACATTAATATATATATATATATGTATGTGTAAAATGGCGGCAGCAATGCTTGTATTATAGACTTCTTACGTGCTGGGGCCAAATGCGTCTTCAAGAGACGTCACGTTTTAGTTTGTCAGGGTGCTCTGAGCCGTTAACGTACTGTGTATTTTGTCAGCGTAACAAGAATAGGAAGTCGTAATTCATGCAACAGCAACGCTAGTTACAGAGTGTAATCTTCGCTCACCTCTGCGAATAACAACAAAGGAAAATTATTTGTGTGGTTTTGCAGGAGCAATAATATTCAGTTTCACATCGCAGTCAATTTCTGTTATTGCCCTTTTCGTATAAGTGGGGTAAAATCTGACAGACATTGTGATAAACCTACACACTATGTAAACAGCAAATGCTCTCGTTCATAAGGTGCTGTATCAGCTGATGAACTGCTGCGGAATCCGTGTCGTTAAGTTGGCTGTTTTGACGATGGCTTTGGAAGAAAATGGTACTCGGGATCTTCGTTGCACTTGCAACATTTATGGTTTAAATCATGTTTTTAAAGCAACATTAAATTTGCTTGGCTATTAGTGACTGGACTTTAAAAACATGTTTAGCATTTATAACGGAGTATGTCGATACATACGGACAGTAAATGTTCCCAGCCGATGGCTAGCCACGTGTGTGTTTCCAGTTCCCAGCCCGGTGAAGGCAGTTGTGTGTGTGCTTTTTTTTCCTCATTGTGTTTATTATACGAATATCTTGTTGGTGCAGTCGGAATACTTAATCGGTATTCAGTTATTTTTTTTTATTTGCTTTTTCCAATCGCAGTTTGATGTAGGCACCGTTGTAGTGCGCGGGCGTTTTATTGAATGAAATGTGATATTAATCGACACGTGTTTATCGTTTCGTTAAAATTGCTGGTTCCGCCATTTTCCTTACCATCGTCCGCAATGAAGCGACACGAATATGACTTGCATATAACTCGCAAGGATTGCCATAGATCAAGAGGTTGCGAATATGACTTACATATAACTCGCAAGGATTGTCATAGATCAAGAGGTTGCGAATATGATTTACATATAACTCGCAAGGATTGCCATAGATCAAGAGGTTGCGAATATGACTTACATATAACTCGCAAGGATTGTCATAGATCAAGAGGTTGCGAATATGATTTACATATAACTCGCAAGGATTGCCATAGATCAAGAGGTTGCGAATTTTACAAACAGTAAGTTTGCGTGTTTTGTAGATGTATTTGTAAACCGTTGATATAATCATTAAAATGCACGCGGCCTGAAAATGCCGCACTTTCCACACTTTTGTAGTGAGTGAATAATATTTGTTTATTTGTCTGTATCGTAAATACGAGTGTAGAGTTGGCTTCGGTCAGTCTGTGATTGTATATATTGCTGTATCTGTATGCATATGTGCAGCGACGTAAGTTATGTATCGCGTTTTTTTTTTTTTTATTAAAGTAAAGATTTTTGAAGTTAAATAATTTAAATGCTTTTTTCACTGCTACATCGCAAAAATATGCAACCCAAAATACCACACATTCGTTGGAACGTCAAAATATTCCGTCTCACGAAATACGTTAGTCTAAAGACTCCTATATATGAGGTTTGGTTGACTTGGGTTCACTTAGATAAGTTTGGGTGCCGTATTTTCGTCATTATAGTGGAAATACTTTCATTTATGAGGATTATTGTACAATGTGTTGCAAATTTCTACATCAGATACTACGCCATGGATAGCTCTGACTACGCTCATGAATGAAATTTATATTTAACTCTTTATGCCAGATCTACAAAATGTTACAAATTTGTTTTAATACATTTCATGATTACTGTTCAAACTCAACTATACTGCTTTTTTTTCTTCTTATTTTTAAATTTTAATGTTCTACGATATATTTTGCAATCTATTTGATTAAGTTTGTGTAGCAGAATTCAATTTTAATAAAAGTAGCTACCAGCTAAGTTGCAAAATATTTGAACCAAAACCACAAATCAGTTGGGCTAAATAAAACCCACATCTGGCCCTGTCTGTGAGCTGTGACTGAGTTATATTTGTTTAAAACAGAATGTTTTGCTCTCAGAGTATATATAATAAATCAGATTATCATTACTAACTACCTTGGCCTCCAACTACAGTTCGACGAGAGAATTCATTTTCTAGACTGAAATGAAAACGGTGATGAACACCAAAGATACAAATGCATGTATTTAGCTGAATGTCTAGCTTACGTGGCTGTAGAGGCTAAGTGGTTCCCGCGTTTGCCCTAAAGCATATTCTGTTCTTGGATGTAGGTATAAGTCAGCCTAACGGAAGTTGAAGAATTAACTCTCTCTCTCTCTCTCTCTCTCTCTCTCTCTCTCTCTCTCTCTCTCTCTCTCTCTCTCTCTCTCCTCTCTCTCTCTCTCTCTCTCTCTCTCTCTCTCTCTCTCTCTCTCTCTCTCTCTCTCTCCTCTCTCTCTCTCTCTCTCTCTCTCTCTCTCTCTTCTCTTCATCCTCTCTCAATTTATAATGTGTGTGTGTGTGTGTGCTGCCAAATGCATATGGGTGTTACCAAGAAAAAAAACTAATTTATAACCATTGTAATGAAATATATTTTCTCACATTAGGAAATCTGGCCATTTCGATTATTTTGAACCAACTACGTTCAAATTATTATTGCTAGAACATCACGTATAAGCATATAGCCGCCTTGTAAAACTGGCAACTACAGATACTATTTCACGTCGCATTCTAATATATATTATCTACTTAAGCATTTTACTATCGCTCTCTCCGCGATTGTTCCATTACTTGGCAAAATGAGAAGGCAAATCTTCTAGTATTTGTTTGTCATCATCAGTAACGACGCAGTTATGTAACAGCGCATTTCTGACTCGCACTGCGCAGAAAGTTTGAATGCGTTTATTTCCGTGTGCCTTCCTCCATGAACCCTGCCATCCTCGATATGCTTAAATATGCACTGCACTCCTAAATGACTGTTGTGATTGGCCAATTCACTGATGCGAGAATGTTCGAGAAATACTAGCGGGCAGCTGTCGCATTCAATGCTGGTCGTCTGTGTTTCACTCGTTAACTCATAGGTTTACTTTGAACAATAGTTGTTCACAAAATATTACTTGGTTGGTTCTATCCAGATCAGAATGACCAGAAATCACCAGATTGCAATATTAAAATTTTTTAAATTAATTAAAACAAAATATATAAAATATAAGATTTCTCACTTTGAAATATTATTTAGTATGGCCAGTTGATTATATATATATATATCTGAAAAGTTTTAGTGATTTAATATGTTAATCGCTATACATACGTATCTACAAACACACAGTATTCTTTATCTGTATAAATAATTCCTTCAATTACTTATACGTGCAATAATGTGATAAAAGAAAGAATATCTTCGGAGCCACAGTGGCTGAGCGGTTAGACTGCCAGCCTCCCACAAAGGCGAACCGGGATTTTCGCGAGTGGGAATCGTACCGGACGATTGCGCCTGTAGGCGGGTTTTTCTCGGGGATCTCCTGTTTCCTCCGCCTTTGCATTCTGGTGCTGCTCCATTCTCACCATAATTCTCTCTCTCATCGGCTCTCAAAACCTCGCTGTTAAGCGCCTCCAAAATCTCTCAACTCGACTAAAAATAAATATGCAGCCTTACTTCAGATCACCAGATCTGCCACCAAGTTTATTCAGAAATCACTCACTTTTCATGGCTAGGCTCGTTTAGACACATCGCATGCCCCCCCCCCCCCCCCGAGTTTAAGACTGGGAAGGTTATCGCTGCATCATAACATAACAATTAGACTCTTTCATGTGGCTTTAAAAAAACCGAACCAGGATATATTGCGTAACATTTTTTTTTACTCAAACACAAGTCATTCGCTTAATGGCTGCTCCACAGTCATACCGCGATAGCTTGTTAGGGTCGCCGCAACGGAATTAAGTCACCCGAGATATAAATGTTTACTATAGTCCATTCACGGTTACTTTCAACCTTTTCTGGAGACTGCTAAAGTTCTATTTCCAGGATATTCCTCCGCCTCGTGCAAACGAAGCTAAACCAAGTTTAGATAGTTACCAAAGTGACAGTGCGCCACTTTCGTGCACACTCAGTGTTACAATATTTCGCATAAGAACCCTTTCTTACTAGGTATTTCCAACAGAAGAATCTTCTCCGTGTTTTATTCATATTAATTATAAATGAAATATTATCATCATTTTATATCAGGCCTAAGTAAAAGTTCAATTTACCCAAAAATAAGATACTTTTGTGTTATCCGTAACATAAAACGCTTGTGTACATGGCATATTTAGATAGAAAAAAAACCAAACATCTTATGCGTGGGGTGGTTTTTCAAAGATATGATTAGAAATTTGCGAAGAAACTGCGAATAGACTATAGTGGTTCCGTTTTTTTTTTTTAGGACTTGTATGATGAGGACAGGTCCAGTGGTACCTACATGTGAAATTAATATTTGCTTCTGTGACATACAGCGTGTTACCAGATTGTAACGCGAAATGATAGGGTCTCTAATTATAATCAATAGAACCAACTGTTTATCGCGAAATGATTCCCACAATTATAGTCCATTCACGGTTTCTTCCAGCGTAGCGGGATTCCAGCTTAATTTCTTCGTACAGGATATTCCTCCGCTCCATGCAAACAAAGCTTAACCCAAAAAATTGCACATGAGGGACAAAACACCGCATTCCTGTGCATTCACGTCTAGTAATACACTGCCTTAAGAACTGTTTGTCGCGAAGCATTGCCAACACACACATTTTCTCCCATTTTTAATTCATATTTATTCTTCTTCTCTCCTAGTTTGGCCTACTGTGGACCGCGAGAGGCAATTAGTTTGGTGGCGAGTCTTTTCTTTTCCTCCCAAGATGTCTTCGTTCATTCGCTGAGGTTCTTCCATCTGACCAAGTGTTCTCGACAACCTTCCTTCTAAACACCTCCTTATCACAGCTCTAATTAGAATCGACGCCAACTTCTTTCATATTTTTTTTCCTGGTTTCTTCCACCCATTGTGTGGCCACCTTTGGTTCGGTGATGTAATTGATTATTTTCTTTGTAAAATCTACAATCGCTCAAATAAAGAGGTGCCCATGAAATTTAAGTCTACTCTTGTGTATCGTGTCTGTAACCTTCTCCACTTTTTTGTAAATATCTTTATTTTCTTCTTTTTCCATGTACCATCTTCTCTTTTCTGTGGTCCAAGAATCTTCTTTATGATTTTCTTCTCTTTTTATTCTATAGTTTTTCCATTCCTTCCATTTAATTCATACTTATTATTAATTAAACATTATAATTTATAAAATAATATAAGGAAAGTACAATTTAACTCTAAATATGGCATACATTAACACAGGTTTAAAACACTTGCGAGTCATGGCATATTTCGTAAACTACCAAAAACTTAATGCATGGAATGATATTTCAAACGTTTGGTTCAGAAATTGCGAAGAAGCCCCGAATAGACTCTAAGTGTACTGCACAACACTTTACACTCTAAATCGGAATCAGTTATTTTTTACAGATTGTCAGTTGAAACTGCTCAATCCGGAATCAGTATAAAAAATATCACTAATTCATCAGTTAAAAGAAATGTACTAATTAAAGCAGTAGAAAGCTACTTATTTATAGTTGTTATTAATAAATAAGCACAGAGGATTCCTATGTGATGTAAGTTAGGTACGATTTATTTGGTCGCAGAACACAAATATTGTCTACACAAAAACGTTTTTGGACGTGGTTGGGCTCGAACCTCCGCCCATAAAGCAAAACATGCTGAAGCTTTCATCATCAGCCATATCCACTGCCCTACTTTGCCACTGCCAAACGTGTGCTCGTATTATGGGTACTGAACCACAAAATGTAATGTCAAATATTGCTGTAGGTTTCGTGATGTGAAAGTATTTCTTGTTGTCGAGATATACAGATTTTCTGCGCAGGTACATGTCTTTACAAAGTTCGAAAGTCAATCTATCTTTAGTTTAGTTCGGATTCTGTGCTGTAAAATATAAATATAGTGGTTTCAATGTACGAAGTTATCGATGTCCACTAGTATCCGCCATTTTACTATGCAACGAGACACTACAGATTTAAAATGTTATTTTTAGTGACAGACAGATCAGTAATAATTTTACTGACTCGATAGTGCGGTGATTCAATAAGAAATGTGGATTTAAACCAACAAAAGTTTTGTGGTCTGCTAGTTAACAGATCAAATAACGAGGAAACGAAATTATATAAAATATTGTATTGTTTCTAACGTTCCACGGCCTAATTAGCACAGTTATTACTAGTCAATCTGTCTCTTCAAAATAACAGTTTCATCCTGTAAAATCTCGTTGCATTGTCAAATGTTAGATACATAGAAAACACCGACAACACCGTTAAAACAACTATATTTATCTTTTGAAGCACACAATCTGAACCAAACTTAACTTAGAATGATTTTCGAGCCTTACAAGGACATGTACCTACGTACGCATAATATGTGTATATTTCGACCACATGAAGTACTTCCACATTACGAAACTTACAGCCGTTCGCCGTTGTAAGTTTATGTTACTGCGCAAATGCGAGACTGTTTCTCTTAGTTGCAAAGTAGCAGAGTTGGTAGAACGTCAGCCAAAAGAAACAAGGGAACGTGTTGCGTTCTGGGGTGGTGGTTCGTTACCAACCACTTCCAAAATTTCTTTGCACATGTTGTAGTTTCATTTTGCGACAAAATAATTGTACTTATTTTATTTCAAACCGTAATGCGCGGTTTTTAATCCTCGTGCTTTTAATTATTTGACTATAAATAACTGATTTTCTACTGTTTTTATTAGTGAATTTCATTTAACTGAAGAGATTAGTAGTTTTATTTTTCAACTGATTCCGTATGAAGCAGTTTCAACTGACAATCAGTAAAAAATAACTGATTCCGATTTACAGTGTAGTTCAGAACCTATTTCGTGGTTAGACTATGTCAACTCTGACACGTCTGAGGTGCTTGGCAGCCAGTCACCGACGTTCAGTGCCGCGATAATTAATTCTGATGGGCCCAGTTTAGTAGAAAATGTCTTCTCACACAGACAAACAAGCGCGCACGCGTCAAGGTTAAGAGCGCGATAAATAGCTACAGGAATTTCCAAATACTTGCCGAATAGCGCGTGCGCCTGGTATTGTAGGTTAGACCGATATTGCGCGGAGCCAGCTGCCGTATCTGACCTTTTGCGGTTTTGCTCGTCCACAGTTCTTGGATAAGGAGAGTGGCGTTAGATTGGTAGGGGGGTGGGGTGGCACTGCGATGTAGTCGGGATTGGTTTTCTTTGCGATTACGTCTCATGAGGTAACATGGGCATTTAAAGGTACGTTTAATTTCATGCCAGCGATAATGCTAATGTAAAACCAATTGTTACATTCCTTCCAAAATAACGTACGTGTCATTTGTGTTAGGTTTCCTGTTTTTTAACGAGGATACGTGGAAAAAAATACAATCGCACCAAGTTTCCTCGCAAGTAACGCCTTCTGAGGTTTTCAGAGCTCATGAATGAAATAAGAAATGAGATGGATATTGAGCAGCGCCAGGAGTGCAACCTTATGTGTGTGTGTGTGTGTGCCTGGGGTGGTTGAAAGAGGGGGGGGGGGGGTTGAGGGAGTTTCCCGAGGAAACCCGTGGACCAACAGAATCGTCCATGCACAATTCCCACAAGCGAAAATCTGGACGCAAATTTCTTTTGTGACATCATTTTCTATAGGACATATTCATATTCACGAACTGCAGCAACTTATATTATCAGTAAGGTGTCCTATAACCCATCTCAGGATAGATACTACACTTTGCCCGGATTTCCTGCTTGCACACTTCAGTTTGCCATGCTCAGGACTGCAAATGTAGCTACCGCACGTAATGTATGTTAAAATACCACACAAGAAAACAATTTGCAGTACGCAATAGTTTCATTTATATGCATCTAGTAATCACAGTGTGCTGTGAAATATCTGGAGAGAGATAGAGATAGGGAGATAGAGATAGGGGGATAGGGTGATAGGGGGATAGGGTGATAGGGAGATAGGGAGATAGGGAGATAGGGGGGATGGAGAGAGATGGAGAGAGATATATATCTACAGGCCTACTTCACAATGGCGAAAAGAGGATTGATTTTCTGCATGAATCCATTACCGGTATCGCAGATTTTGTAAAGAATACACTTCCATTTCAAAGTCCGTGTTTGTACAATAACAGTAAACTGGACAAGCTATTGTATTTCTTATAATGAAAAAGTATACAGCTTTTAAAATAATTCTTTTGCCAACGAAAATTTTAAACATTATTTTCTGTAAATATGTGTTTTTACAGCGTACTGATAACAAGCTCTAAAAACTATTACCACCACATAAGTAAGATAATTTTTTTATTCACTCTTGTGCCACGACAGTCTATGAAATTTTGCTTCAGCATGCAGTTTAAATTCCCGCTCACATGAAATGCTACATTTTAACCAAAATAAATTAAATTTATAAACAGACATTGTCTCCAAAATTTAATTTAATTGCTCACAAAAATTATTTGTATCTTGTCAAGATACGTTCTATAGATGTCCGGATAATTTGAGCCATAAACTAGAAAGACGTTAGGAGATGTATTTTTTAATTCGAAATTCACATAATTTTTCTACATATTTTCACAAACATAACTAGAATATAAATGGAAGAATCTAATACGCTATCCATATTATTCAAAAATAGATTTCTTAAAAATACTTCGGTGGTGTCACCCGGATTTGCGTATGTGGGAATAGTACCTGGACGATGCCGTTATTTGGCGGCTTTTCTCGGGTTGAGTTGAGAGGTTTGGGCGGTTCTGTATGGTCTTGGGAGCCGATGAGGGGTGAATGATGTGGATATGGAGCAGCGCCGGGAATGAAGGGTGGGGGAAACGGGAAAAGTAATTAAAAATGAGTTTTTAAGGCAAAAGTTAATTACTGCGTCATCTGATCTTGCTGAAATTCGAACTTGACCTGCATTTTACCCTGAGGATTCGCTCTGCAAAATTTGAAGAACTTCTATTGAGTATCAAGGGACTTAGAGAGACCGAGAGAGTCTACTTATTTAAAAGGATTTGCATTAATACATCATTTCGAGTATCTGTCGACATTTATATTTATTTAAGGGTTTTTTGTTCTAATATTTCATGACCGTAGTCAACAGGTGTACTTCTGCCGTTACATTTTTTTTTTTTTTTCACCTTGCAAGAACGAGATAATATTTTTCAACAGATCTGCAAGAACGATGCGAAACAAACGAGCAGCATAATTAATGACGGCAATGTACGCTAGACGGGGCTAGAAATCGCAGATGTTTGTTTTAACCGTCCTCGTATTTTTTTTTGTGACCAGGACTGGGGATATGAAACACAGTTTTAGAGATAAGACGAGTTGTTTATTTCTGGCACTGCTGTTGCGAAACTGAGGAAGGATTACTAGTAATTAACAGCTTCATGGCCACCATGACAGCACCTTGTGGCCAAGGCTAATGCGTAGTCCTATGAACTGAAACGGTTTCTGTGAAATCGTTGGTTGCTCGTTAACGCGTATCTCGGTAAATAAAAGTTCTGAAAATATGGCCTTTCCTCAGGAAAGAAAAAAAAAACAATTATCTATGGCCCTATTTTTTCTATTTATGTCACATTAAATGTATTCTTGGAGGAAAAAAAACCACGTAAATGGTCAAATATCGCAATTATAAAGCTTGCCTACGCAGTTTCACTAGCCGGCAAGAGAAAAGTACAAAGATACGGGCGCAGTTTAATCTGTGGGCTTTCATCGCAGCGTGTAATAAAACCCCTATGTCACAGATCTAATTTGCACAGTGCGGCGTCACGACGGATACGCTGCACGCCTTGCGCGTACGAGCGACGAGGCGCTACAAGTGCGTGTAACTGTCGCCCGTATCGCTCCCTCGCTTCTTGACCTTGGTCGCGCAGCTACATAGTCCCATCAAGTACTGGTAATCTGCCCACGATCATGGACACGTTTCACTTGGATTATACAGGTTGTATATCAATTCGACCGACAAACTTCGGTTGCGGGTTAATCACGAAAAAAGAAATTGAAAGCATATATATACGTCAAAAAATTAATTCGAAGTAATTACACATTTTTGAAGTTGTAACGGAAGGAAAATTTCATTACAGCGCCACTGTAGTGTACATATTTTTTTTTAATCTTCCCCTTCCTGTAAGAGCCACAACAGTGGGTTGTCGAGTATTGTGCATGCCCCCCATGCCAAGTATTGTAGATATTATTTTGAAAGTAAAAAACGAATTACTCGAAAGCAAATTTTTTTTTTTCATATGTGACATAGGGATTAATAATTCATCGTTTAAAAACCAAATATATTCCCGTGACATGGAGGTAGGTTCGAAATTGGGGTAGTAACTGTGATTATTTATATGAAATAATATAACAGGTGTTGAGGTGTTTGAAGATTTTTCTTCAGTTGACCATTATCCAGATAATTGGTGTTGCGTCTTAATTATTATCCCCAATATTTGCATTAAACTATTGTTTCAGGTCTATTTTAAAATGTGTACAATACCTAGTATGCCCGGTACTGTACACATTGCTGTTAGTCTGATTTGTGGTATTTTCTACGCCTATTTGACGTGAATGAATAATGGCAAGACGCTGTCCATTGGTAGCAATAAAACTGCTGAACACTAGTACAGCGCATACTAAAGAATCACGCTATTGCAACTCTTCAGCTCAGAAATTAATGCGCGACCGAACCGATTAAAGAATGGTTTTAAAGTTTGTTCGCGGTAAACTGAGCACTTCTGAAATCCCTGCTTAAGATCTACTTGTATAGATATTATGTATCCTTCCGCCATTTATAAAATTAACATTGCTTTGGGCCTGATCGCTTTATCCATGCGCCAGGGTATTATTAATAGAAGATAATTTGGTTTTACATAATTTTTAAATATTTAGACATATATATATTAATTAAAAAGTAGTTAACTAAATAAGTAATTTCAGTGTTGACAAATGTGCGTATCTCGTTTAATTCAACGTCAAGCCACGGAGCTACTTTCTCTCCGTCGTTACCAACTTTACCCGGCGTTTGACAGTCAGTGTGATAATTTAATATATATGCAGGTAAGGACAGTGACGTTTTTAAAGGATGATTTCTAAAGTGCTCACTTTACCGGAAACCTCGTATAAAAATATTTTTTGTGAACTACCCCATGTCCTATGTCTAAGTCTCGTAGGATCTCGTCGTCCAGCACACCGACATGACGTCGCAAGCACAGTCGTCGGTCACTTCTGTATACCTCTTCCATGCAGGAGATCACATGACCCAGTCGCCCACAAAGGTCGTCGGCCCTGGCGGAGGGGTACAACACGACTCCTGTCACGTGTCCGCCTTATATTGATGTCGCAAGCATATAAATACATATTAGATATATCATATATATGTCTAGTTAAATGATATTCAAGAAATTTCTTAACTCGTGAACGGCATGGGAAATATACATGTACATTAATATCACAGGCACGCAAGTACATACAAACAAAATGGCACAGTAGTTCCTATTGTTTGGGCGTAAAGGATGTTCACAGTTAATTGATTTCCTGCAGCCGTAATAACAAATACCAGGTTGAACAAATTAAAAAATTTACAATGTGGAAACGTTTACAATGTTAATTAATGCCGTTAGCTACTGCTTGACTCATACGTGATCGTTAAATAACAGTTCACATATTTAAAAATAAAGTTTAAATTATGCAGAAATGTATTTATGTATAACGCGCGAGGAATTAGTTTACTTTTTTAATTTTTTCCATTTGTACAGCTTAGTAAGTATTTCTTATTATTGTTGCAATAAAGCAGAAAATTTACTCAAAATTATAAAGTGCAGAATTGTCTTATTTGTGGAAAAATGTCATTACGTACAGATATTTTGTAAAAAAAAAATAACGATTTAATGAAGTGTCGTCATGTACCACCATCATGTAACCCTAAAGAAAATTCGTAATACTTAAAATATACAGTTATTGTGAGTAACTGTTACAATATTGTTAAATTATATCACGCACCTTTTTGTGTATTTATGTTACTTTGTTTCTGCCCAACAATAGGGAACCATCCACTTATAATCATTGCTAAGATAGGAAAGTAAAAAAAGGCAGAGACCCTGGTAAGTACACGTAGTCTAGTTCTAAAGTTCCAAGTCCGATTTCATGATTAATTACAAAAATATTTATATGCAATGTATTCATTTCATTGTGTATGGAAACTTTGCGTAAAGTCTGAACATACAGCAACGTGGTACTTGCTGCATATGTAACGGGGTCTCTTCTTGCCGGCATCGTCATTCACGTCCTTGAGTTTTTTTTAGGCAATGTCCATACTAGTCAAATATCGCACCTGGGGAATTATTGTAATGGCCAGGACCCTCTTTCTTGGTAGTTCTGTATTTCCGAACTGGATGGCCTACCTCTTTTCTTTGCATCCGTTCTACCAAGAACAATGAGCGTGTGCGCTATGGAGGCTTTCAAGGTCACAAAAGGCACCTTGGCATTGTTAGCTTCTTTGTATGATAGGTAGGCAAATGCCATTTTTTTTTTTGGACTTCAATCCATGTGGGTATTGCGCTATCATTCTGTCAGCTAAGTCGACACCTCCCATATATTTGTTGTATTTTTCAAGAGAGAAATGGCGTGGTATAACAAGGACATATTTTGCTTTACGGTGCCATCTCTGTATCTCACTTTCAGGTTCAGCCCCAGCAAAAGAAGAAATGGTGTGCACTCCCTTGTTGTCCATCAATCGGACTACAGTAATGTTGTCATCAGATGTTGCAACTGATGAGCATTCTCGCGGAAGAATCTTCGCAGCCACCCCTGGACCCCTGTTCATTCTCAGGGTTCTCAGTACAAAAATATCATGACTTCTCAGCTGGCGAATCAATGGTAAACTTCTGAATAAATTATCTACAAACAATTTGTGATTTTTGCCTTTGATATCATGGCATAATCTCAATACCACTTCTCCCACTGGACCCAAAGTGCTGCGAAGATTTTTATCTTTGCCACTGTAAAACTCGAAACACTGCATGTGTCTACAATAGCTTGCCCTGGCCCAGACTTTGAATCCTCATCGTTTTGGTTTTCCTCTTATGAATTGCCCATTTTGCTCCGTCCTTTGAATTGTACCATCCTCTCGTCCAGTGAAATATGCTCTTCTGGGTTTTGGCAATGGTGAAAAGGGTCGTGTAATGTATAAGGATCAGACTCGTTGTTGACAACATGAATGAAACCGTTTATTTCCTCAAAGCGTGTCAGGGACACTGCATTTGAAATCTAATCCAACCACATACCCTGAATAGAACTCTAGTACATTCTCATACTTGGATAATGAATGAAGGCCATTACAATGTTTATGCCCAAAAATGTTTGTATTTCTTTTTTCGTTACTTCGAAATGGACCTTTCCACATTTTAAGGCATACTGGTTGGTCTCAAACACAATTGTGTCAATCAAATGATAAGGGGGAAAAAATTGTAAAAAATGTCATATGTGTCATCTCCCTGCACATTCACTAGGTGATTTCCTGTAAATGTTGGATGAGAAACATTGCTACTCTAAGCATTGTCTCTTCCGGCATGTCATTCAGTTTTTCCAGCAACCTGGTCAGTTCCTGCAATTGGAGAAGTTGTTGATACTGCTTCATTGGTATCCGAAACTAAATTATGAAGATCCCGCATTTGTGGAGTTTCAGCAACATCATAAATACCCGAACAATCTTGGCTTTCTTCACAATAACCACCATCTCCGTCACTGCAGAAACTGGCTTCGGACCCAGATGGTATATATGCTTCTCCAAGAGAGTAAAAATATTTCAGGGCATCTTCGTCAGTCATTTGTCGCCTTTCCATAATGGACCTAAAACATATTACCGTACATTTGTAATCAGACCACTATTGTAGGAAACACACATATTTTATTTATTTATTTTTCTTTTACCCCTTGATTTGTTTACTAACAGAGAAAAAATTATTCACCCCAAACTGTTTCAGTAAATCTTTGAAAAAATTGTGTGTGCTACGATGTAAACCATTGCCCCTAAGAAAATCTCTGATCAACTGTTCACTCAAAAGTGCACAAGTGACACTGCGGCTGCGTGAAAAATTATTGAGAGTCACATAGAAATTTTCAATAAGTAATCTTTACTACTTGTGCATGCACAGATCGCTGCCACTTTAGCTTTTAAATGAAACATTATTTAGTGCGAACAATAAATATAACATTCACGGTATAAAAAAAAATATGCAAAGATTATTTTTTCTCCCGAAAACTTCACTATTGGTACTTTTGTTTTATTCTGGAAAAAACTTGTGCATTTTGCAGTTTAGTTTCTTGCATTACGACAGCCACAATAACATTTGTGTGTGAATGCGCACGTGTGCGTCCTCGCACGTATGTGCATGTGTGTGTGTGCAGGTGTGATGGGCACGCAGGTAATCTTAGTCGTGGCAACAAATTATGTTCTACAACTCCTCAGCGGCTAGAAAACTTTATGAAGAAAAGAGTTGGGAATTATGGGTTGTGTGTACAAGGTTTCACAATTTCTCTTTTTCTCGCAAATCACTTTTCTATAAAAATACGCAAAAAAATATTCCAATTTTCTAAGTAAAAATTCATTAAATAAATTTTTTAAACTGGCCATATATTTTGTGGTGTGTTTTTGTATGATAAAACATAAGGTAACCAATTATTCTCTGTTTCTGTAACACACATATTCTCATTTACACTGGTTTCATACAATTAAAATGCGTTTTACAATATATTCCCTTGCTGCGCAATGGTGAAAAATGCCACCATCATTATTTTGCTCAATATTATATCCATAAAACATTATTTTTGGGATTTAAAATTTTTAGAACATTTATATACGCGTATGTGAATAACAAGCAATGTTTTACTTACCTCAAAAACGCAACCTGATGCTTGTAAAAAAAATGAACCGTTACTCACAAGTAACAATACACCGCCATGGAAACACGCGAGGATGAAAAATCAGCTGGGAAAGTTCCGACCGATGCTGCCATCTCTGTGAGCCTTCTGAACTATATGCTGTTGTCAAGCGCAACTTCCGTGCATTCGCGGACCTTTCTGAGGTGTGCTTCGTATTATTAAAGGAATAAAAAGAATTTGTTGTAATTTGACACCGCCATGCAGGAAGAGGTTTTAAACAATGTTTGTTACAAATATAAACCTATTAATTTTTTGGTACCTAACACCCTTAATGAACTCCAGGCGGGTCTGTAAACTGAATTGTGTCTGTCACTTACACACAACCTGTACCTATAGGCTATTAACGGTAAAGTGAGCACTTTTTAAGTGCCTGCTAAATTTTTCTTTTGAGCTGATTTGTATCTTCCCACCACTTTTCAAATATAAACATCATATGACTATTATTAATCACGGTTTATACATTTCACAAATCAAAAAGTTACCGTCCAAGGCTGCAATAACATATATTTATTAGTGATTAATGCCCGATGGAAGGGCCTTCAAAGTGCTCACTTTACCGTGAACAGCCTATAGCAGAATGCGTGCTTTTAAGCCGACATAATGTGCTTTGTCTACAGTGTATTCTTGTGACAAACGGATATGCACGATTGGCAGACATCGTCATATAGGAGCTAGTGCTCATATGTCAAAGCTTGACAGATTCAAGAATGTTGACAGCACTTAGGAAACTAGAGTAAATGTGGCCATCAAAAGCTGTGTCAGTTGCACTGTAACGGGCAATGTTGATGTAATTTTGTCGAATGGTAAGGTTAAAACCATTTCTAATGTTATTCATGTACCAGACTTAACTATTGATTTGTTTATAAGCTTCCAAATTAAGTGAAAGAAATGTTATTACTGTTTTTGACGATGATACTTGCAATGTATTCAAGGAAAATAAGGTTACCTTTATTAGTGCTCCAGACTTTGTTGCTCCCAAAATGAATGGTATTTATATGTTTGAGAAAATCTGAAGATAAGTGACCTAATAGTGAATCTGCTTACTTAACCATTGGTCAGAAAACATGGCATAGAAGGGTGTGCCATTTGAACTATAGTGGTATGAGAAAGTTGAAGGAACTTTCTACTGGATTAACATTTATTGTGTCATATCTTAAGCAGTATAAATAATGCCTTTATTGTAAACAAACTATAAAACCAACCTCAAGGAAATGCAAATGCCGCAAAGCTGTTGTGAAGCTAGAGTTAATACTTTCAGACATCTGTGAATGGTCTCTGAGTGACGAAGATAAAGACCGGCAATGGCACTGAGTACACATGCCGTGAGTTTGAGACATGTTGAAGGCCTAGGGTATTGAATGTGAGAAGACTGTACTATATACACCCGGACAAGGGGGAGTCTCTGGAAGGATAAATCGGTCAATAATAGATAAATCCCGCTGTATTCTGTCATATGCTGGACTTAACAGGAAGTTTTGGGGTGTGACGATGCCATGACTGCAATTCATCTAAAAAAAAACCGTTCCCCCAACTTCGGCTCTAACAGGAGTGACACCAGAGGAAGCCTGGACTGGCTTGAATGTGGATATAACTCAACTAAAGATTTATAGCTCTAAGGCTTACATTCCTACTCCAAAACATGCAAGAACAAAGTGGGATTCCAGAACCCAGGAATAAACAATGGTTGATTACCCAGAAGGTACCAAAGATTGTCGGTTACACGATCCTAGGAAACCTGGGAAGATAGTTATTGCTGCAGATGTTGAGTTCATGGAATCCAATACTCCAAAAAATTGGCCTCAATAGCTAGATCCAATGGAAAAAGCAACACTCAATATTGTTATATTTCCTCAGCATCCTGTAGCTCTAGTTGAAGTTGATGTAGAAGAAAATGACCAGTCTTCAATCTCCTTGGAGCCATCGGACTTACATAGGTTCGAGGAGAGTGAAGTTCGTTCCCAGGCTGGCAATATCATCGTAGAAGTTGACATCGTAGACAGCAGAAATAACGGCAATCAAGCCATTGCAGAACCAAGGTAACCGGGACGACAGCATGAACCAAAGTTATTTCCTGATGATGTCAGTTACTTATTGGCAAGTGGTGAGCCATCTTCATGTACTGAGGCTATCAAGAGTAATGCAGGTGATAAGTGGTGTGCTGCTATGGAAAGTGGGTATAGTTCTTTTTTTAAATATAACACATGGTAATTGGTTGACAGGCCACCCAATGCTAATGTTGTGCAGTGTAACTAGGTATAAAAACTGAAACAAACACCAGACTCGGTGAAATATAAAGCCAGGCTTGTTGCCAAGGGCTTTACACAGCTGTATGGCGTTGATTATTTAGAAACCTTTTCACCTGTGTTTTCTGAAAGTTCACTAAGATTGTTATTAGCTTTGTCTGTGAATCAAGATTTCAGTAATGAACACCTATATGTAAACACTGCATTCGTACATGGCGAGTTAACAGAAATGTTGTACATGAGCCTGAAGGTCTTGTTGATGATGCAAACAAGGATAAGGTTTGTCTTTTGAAAAGAGCCATTTATGATCTCAAGCAAGCCTCTAGGGTTTGGCATGAGAAGTTTGGAATGGCACTGTTGGGAATTGGATATGTGAAGTCAAAATTTTACGCTTGAATTTACTACAAAATTGAAGGTAATTCTTGTACTATAATTGCCTTATGTATTAATGATTTCTTGGTGTTTTCTAATAATGATGCAAAAAGATGCAAACTCATGAATCAACTATCTAAGAAATTTAGTCTTAAGAACTTGGGGTAAGTCAAATTCTACTTAGGAATAAATTTCGAATAATGTGAGAATGGTTTGAAAATTAACCAAAAGCAATTCATTGAGCAAAATGTTGAAGAAATTTAATTTGGCGGATACAAAGGCGAGCTCTCCTTTTGGAGGTCACCTGCCAGCTAGACAATTCTAGCAATGAGAAGTTTCCTAATGTTCCGTACCAGTCCCTTTTTGGTTTTCATGTACCTGGCCATCACGAGCAGGCTTGATATTGCTTATGCTGCCAGTTACCTTAGTTCAATAGTAATCTCAAGATGCAACATTGGGTGGCTGACAAAAGTGTGTTACGGCACCTTAAGAGGATAATGGATCTAGGTCTTTGTTACACCAAAACTAATGATGATATTTTGACTTCGTTGATGCCGACTGGGCTCCGAATCCTGTTGATTGCTTTCAAACTAGCTAAGGGTCCTGTATCCCGGGAAGCAAAGAAAAAAAATGTGTTTCTCTTTGTAGTACTGATGCAGAATATGTTGCGGCTACCTATGCAGCTTAAGAAGCTCAATTCCTTAGAGGTTTGCTAAAGGAACTTACTGCGTTTTATAAACGAGTTATAATGTATAGCGACAACCAACATGCCCAGAAACCTGTGTATAATCCTCTGTTATTTTGACAGGTTCTTAAATGAGATGGTACTTCACATCAATATGTTTGGTCCTATTGTGAAACAAACTGACTATTAAGTATCTATCTCCTGACAAAATGTTGGCAGATGTGCTGACTAAGTCTTTGCTTCCTGTTAAGCATTATTTCTGAAGCAAGGCCATGAATATGTGTTAATACTTAGCTTCCACTCTTTAGTCCTGAAATGTATGATTATATTAAGGGTGAGTGGAGGTATATTTAATTATCCTTATTTATTGTGTTAATCGAATTATATCTAAAGTTAATTCTTTGGTTAATATTTGTTTACAGGGTCAGTGTGATAAATGTATTTTCTTTTTGTTTGTATCCTGTATGCTGTACGATTCTGTACTTAGTTGATTATAGCTGACTATAAGTTTTATTCGGAAATACATTTATGTGAATATCATAGCAGTTTTTCTGTTATTTACAGTTTCTTTTAACATTTACTTGCATATCAAGACAGAGCCCTTAAAAATAAATAAATAAATGTGTTTTTCAATCTTCTTAACCGAATAACTGCACTAATCTCATGTTATTATTTACTGCTACATTTAGAACAAAAATGAATGTAAAGCTAGTATGTCAAATTGGCTCTGTGAATAAATGCCTGGGTTCTAATCCTCGTGGCAGCAAGGTGTAGCACTTTTTTGTGAATTATATTTTGAAATAATTATTCCTTATTCTCTGTTATTAATTCGCGACGAAGAAGGAACTATAGAAGAAAAAATCATTCTCTCTACTTCTTAATAATGTAAGTTGTAATACAAACCTATAATTTGTAATATTACAAAGTGTAAAATGTTGCTGACCTTGCCCCCCCCCCCGAGTGATTGGGAGTAAGACAGACAGAGTAGAGGTAATAACAGTCCAGCGCGCTGATGGGTTACTATTGCGCGATACTATTGCTCTGTCTCCTAGGAACGACACTGTCAATGAAATCAACAATCTCATTATACAAAGAGTTCCCGGCCAAGTCAAAACCTATAAGTCGATTGACACAGTCACCAATGTTGACGATGTCGTCCACTTTCCTCAAGATTTTCTAAATTCGCTTAATCCTTCTGGCTTGCCACCTCACGAACTATCATTAAAAGTCGGTACTCCTATCATGATTTTAAGGAATACAAACTCTCCTAACATGTGTAATGGCACAAGATTACTCATTAAAGACTTGAAAGAAAATTTGATTGTCGCGACCATCCTCACCGGTCCAGCAGACGGCAAACATCCCGAGGATTCCCATGATCCCCACGGAGTTGTCAATATGTTTCAAACGGTTGCAATTTTCCGTAAAAACATCGTTCGCGATTACTATTAATAAGTCCCAGGGTCAAACTTTCTCTTTGGTTGGAATCGACCTACGAAAAGAGTGTTTTTCCCATGGCCAACTATATGTTGGTTTATCACGAGTTGGAAGTCCCGAGAAACAGTACATTTTGCTACCAAACAATAACAGGACGTCAAACATTGTCTACAGAGAATGTCTTAGCCAATAACATATTAAATACTTCTATCTCAGATAAATTGCATTGTAATATAATGTATATTAATATGAAAAATTATAAAAAAAGTAAAAAAAAAAATCAAATAAAAATAGCAAAAAAACTTTAAATTATAAATAATTTAATTAATTATTAAATTATAATGTTCTTTTTTTAATGCTTTAGGAGAGTTTACCCAACATAATTAACGCCGGGTTAAGCAGTTTTTTTTATCTTAATTGCACCCTTGCGAAGCCGGGGCGGGTCGCTCGTTAATAATAAAAATAGCTAAAGTTGCTTGGACGTAGTGCTAGGGAACAAAATGATCTAGGTACGAAACTCTGTCGAGCTGTCGGTTATTCCGCGTTAACCGAAACTGTTTAATGTAGTAACAACCAAACAAATCTTTTGTTAACCCAACCAAATACTTATTTGGGGAAACAAAATAAAAACCTCAAAATAATTTTGTTTCAACAACAAAGTATTTCATTCACCCTATACGAACAATTTATTTGGTTATACCAAATTAACTTTGTTTCATTCAACAAAACCTTTTCCTCAATGCCGGTTGCTTTGCAAGGATAGATGCTTGAAACTGATGAAATGAGCACAGTCGAGAACCTGATATACTTTTTTTTTATTTTTATATGTTTGAGGTTTTACATGCAAGAAATATAATGCTAAGAAAATGTTTGTTGAAAAATATAAATCGTACTCATTTTTTTCAAGTATGCTATACCGACATGAGATAAAAATTCTCGTATATTTATTAACATATAAATAATAAATTAACTTTAATAAAATAAACAAAGAAAATTGTTGTTATAATTCAAGTTGTAAAACTGTAGAGAAATCAATAATCATACATATTATTTAGAAATATGATGAAAATTGCCTATTAATAGTTTTATGAACCAAGGCTTTAAAACAAAATATTTTTATCCACCAACTTCTATAAGACGAATGTTGATACCTATTTGTAGGGATAGGAAAAGTTCGCGAGTTCAATGACCTGTTGGCTAGACTCCATAGTCCTGTGTACACTAGAGCGTCAGATGTTTGTTCGTTGGCTGCTGCCTCAGAGAGTAGCCAGTGTTACTCCACACCTGGCAGTATGGCACTCGCCACTTGTTTCCTTGCAAGTACGCCATTGGCTCAGGGTCGTTCAGGGCGTGTCTAATGAACTGTGATCCAATTGCGAAGGGGACTTCAGTGTAGACGTGTTGGGCGTCTATCTTTTCCTTAAGTGAACTCGCGTAATTTTCCTATCTCTGCCTACTTGGTACAGACCTCAAGTAGTAAAGATAAAAACAAAATTGCGCTCTTTCGGCACCGGTTACAGCCATGTATAAGTGAATGAAGTCTCAGGTTTAGTGATGGTAGGTGGACATAGTATATAGCTTTTGACATTAGGCAAAATAAATTAAGAGGTGTAGATAATCATTCGGTTTTTGACCGCCCACGAAAATCATGGGGTTAAAAATCACGCACAGGGCTAAATTATTGGCAAAAACTTTTTCTTAAACATTTTGAAAATATTTGATTAATATTTTTGGTAATTACGTACTTCAAATACTTATCTAGAGACTAGAAGTAGTGCTTCAGACAGCTTAAACATAAACATTATATATTCTTTTGTTTTGGCAGGAAGTGATAATTCTTAAGAAAATGCTTTTTTTTCCCCCCTGCGTGAAAAGGGAGTTGTGACTTTATTTCGTCTTTGTAAGGATGTTGTATCAACACCCCACACTGTTTTATTTTTATTTTTATGCATAGCTCAGAAATAGTGCCATTTTTTTCACTTCGACGTAAATATTCTCATGATGGCCTAACAGTCGTACTATCCACTGCATTACTGTCATGTAACGTCTGGAACTATCGCCGTAGGACCTATACAAGAACATAGCGACACTGTTGCTGTTAACGGCGCGCGGCGTGTTATCTAACGCTGTTTGTCGTCAACCATATGTTATTTAACAGTAAACTAATTACGGGCTGTTCACGGTAAAATTAGCACCTTAGATAGCCCTGCTTAATGTCTACTTGTATGCACGTTGTGTATTCTTCCGCCTTATGTAAAATTAACACTGCCATGGGCCTTATCACTTTGGGTTTGATCGAGGGGAAAAAAAAAAAAAAAAAAAAGGAAATATTTTACAACCCTCCTCATTTTTACACTTCGCTGCATAAAAAAAAAAGTAAGCGAAATAAATAATTTAAGTAATTACATATGGTTGCCTAACCCTTTTTATTTGACGTTAAGAAAGGGAACTAATTTCCCTCAAACGTTACCAACTTTTCTGGGCGCATGACACTCAGTGCGCCCGTTAAAATATACGCAGGTGGGCGCAGTAACCTTTTTCTAAGGTTGATTTCAAAAGTGCTCACTTTATCACGAACAGCCTTCACTTCTATTTTTTAAATAAATAAAACGTGTGTATGATCGCTTACAATGGGCGCGAGTTTTATTTTATTATTATTATTATTATTATTATTATTATGTGAACTCACTTAACTGTTAAGACCTCGAACAGTGAAAACATTGAAAGCAATTATCATTTATATTTACATTGTGTGTTGTGCCATTATAGTTGTATAATTACTAATTTTAGAGTTTCGAATTACATGCATGGTTTGTCATCGGCGTTTCAAAAAAAAATTTACTTTTTGTAATCGTGTGATTACTGCGATAATTTGCGACTCATTGCACGTGTCGCCAATAATATTTTTTTTTTGTGAATATAAGTGTGTCATCTCATAAAATCACAGCTTACACACTATTCTTTTTTTAATGCCGAAACCTATTTTATAGAGCAGATTATTTTGTTCTAGGAATAATTATGTATTTTACAGCGACACCTTAATCTAACACTGAACAACATATAATCGTAATTTTTAAAAATAAAACCAGTGATTTATTTACAATCGTATGTCTGTTTATACTGATTTGGTTAAACTAGTCTACTTGCACAAGAAATTACAAAAATAGTGTTGTTTTTATAGCAGCCATAATCGCCTATATAATTTAAAAGAAGAAATTTCAAAATCGAAAACACAATTGAACACACGACTAGTAACACTTTTTCAACCCATTTTTGGAAATGTTTGTATTATTATTTTGTTTTTTGTTTTCGATACAATGTACTATTAAAAAAAAGAAAAAGAAATTTCAGTAACATCAAAGGCAATCAAGTTAAATAAAAGCTACTTTATTAAACAGACGTTGCCACGAACATTACTCCAGGTCGGAAACTTGAACGAAATATTTAGCTAGTTAGGTTTCATGTTATATAAAATAATATTGTTTTTCTTAAAAAATAATAAAATCGTCTGTAAGATTAGCAGAGCGTATGCGACGTGTCAGAATTAGAAGGAAGATAATTTAAATACACATTTTTATCTAAAACACTCCAAGATTTAAGTGGTAAAAACCTCAGACCTTTTGCAGTTTTTGTAGATGTAGGCTTTTGCACAGCCCAATTGCTCTCTCACGTGACGTAATAACTGTACACTCTAAATTCTAATCCGTGGAAAACCCCTGATACTCGATGAAATCCAACCACTCGAATCAGTTAAAATGACTCCACATAGAATCGTTGGAAAATCACTTGCCGTCTTAGTAAAATATTTTCACTTATTTAATAAGTGAGAGGCAACTGCATGCAGTGAATGTCGTTTTTTTTATTGAATGAGAGCAAATAATTACGAGACATAAACATACTTCCGATAGTCACTGTTTTTTTTAAGCATTCCATCGTTATTAAATAAAAGAGTATGAAATGAAGGGTGCTCTCCAGGATTTGAACCCACTAATTCGCACTTCTAGGCCGTTATCTTACAATTATTTTTTTCGGTAGACTTTGACAGAGTGACTGATACATTTGCCGTTGGACGTAGCGCGTGTGTGTCTTTGGACAGTGTCAGTTTGTCACGTCAGACCGACGTGATGACAGATTCACAGTTCGCGACATGCGAGTTGGAAATCTGCCGCGGGGTAACCGGTGCATTCACTCCCGATCTCCTGACTACAAGTCACCCACCCTGCCGCAGAGCTATGGGGGGGGGGGGGCAGGGCACCAGTCGAGCCATATGTGATATTATTATTATTTGCCGAAACTATCTAGCTTTAAATTTTATGCCTTTCCTTTTTCGTTTTTGGTTGAACTGACAACGAATGGATTGTAAAAATAAATAATACGTATGAATGCACCCACTAAATCCCATTAAATGCAGTTTAAACGTTCAAACTGAGTGCTACAATTACGTGAAAACGAAATGAAAGAAACAAAAACGGAATGTTGCCTCGTAAAATAGTATTATAAAAGACGAAACTCGAATAAAAAAAAATTATGGGTTTTATTAGTTTAAGCGTTGTTATTTCTTTTCATACACTTTGTTTAACTGATCCTTCAGTAAGAAAACAAATTAATGAAGAACAGGGAATAAAATGGTTGACGAATTAGTGGAAAGTCACTAAATCAATAAATAAAAGAAAATTGGCACTTTTTTTCCACTAATTCCCAAGTTAAATTTACTTCAGTTACTGGTGAATAAGTTCGATGCTATTAACTGTTATAAACTGTGAAATTATCACAGATTCAGATTTAAAATGTACGATATCATCTTCCTGGATCACGTTCAACTCACGAGTTGCGTCACTTTAGACGCCCGGGTGCAATAAATCAGTTTCTTTTTTCCAGCTAATTTTGTTATAGAGAAGAGAAAAAAGCGCGGAACATGTAAGTGCCAAATCAGGCGAATAAGAGGCGCGACGAATCAGTTACCTGTCCTTCAGCCAAAAAATGCGAGTTTGTAAAATCTTGTCTGATATGCCCCATTCGTTTCACACGTATTTTCATCCTCTGAATAAATATTTGAAACAACAATCTGGTCCGGAAGCGAAAAATCATGGCGAATCAGCCCTCAAATATTGGAAATAAAGGAAAACCAAAGAAGTTACTCATAACTAACGAGCCTAATTTCATCTAAATGGGAACAAATAAAATCTTAGGAAAGTTCTCGAAAGCTTGTATGGCAGGAAGGCATTGGCGTCTCATTAACAGCACGAGATGAATCCAGGAGCACGTGACACATTACAAAGACAATTAAAATACACGCGTGACTTACCCGGGATTTGAATGAAGAAAAACTCGTTAAAAAATTAAGCTATCTTGCAATCAACTGCACCACGGAGGTAGTATGCGAAGCAGCAACTTCGGATGTAATCAGTCTAATATTTCGAACGATATGGTTCAGTAACCTGAAATATTTACTCGGCCAACGTTTTGAAAATAAATGTCTGAGCCATTGAAACACTTGTATACATGACCTACCACAACGCTACTTGTATGGAAAATTTTTATGGAAATCGGCTGATTGATATGCGAGATATGGCAATAAACCTTATTTTCTTAAATTAAGCTCTTAGAAAATTGCTTAAAAAGAGGCTCTGTACGCGATGTTTGTAATAGATAATGTCAGCATAGAAATTTGATTGAAATTGTTAAACAGATTTGCCAAGTACATGGAAATGTTTACATGGCCACCATATTTAAGGTCGTTGCCCGACACCATTTGAATCGTGTAACTATACTTGGCCTTCTCTAGGTGTGCAACATTTTGTGGAAATTAGGGGAATTATTCCGCAGAAAATACAAATTTTCAGTTTGCTCACCTGACACTACTACAGGGTTGATTGATATTCGAGATATGGCATAAAACCTCCATTCGCCATGTGAGAATCTTCATAAATAGAGGGCAAAAAGTTTATATATTGGCACATACAATTACTGTCATAGATAAAATAGGCAAGGTTAAATTTAAATCTGTTACATAGTTTCATAGATATACCACACTAAGCTACAATGTTTGTATATGCGCGATTAACAACATAAGAGATTTACATACTTATAACATAATAAATAATAGCCTAAAACATTACAACTTCATCACTAAATTTGAAATAAATCGGTCGATTTTTTCCGTAAATACGGAATAAAATCTATATTATTTTATGTGGGACTATTCTACAAAATATCTGAGATGAGGCTTCGCCTAGACAATTTCGATAGATACAACTGATACTGCCAGCATACAAAGCTAAGTTGAAACTTGTTTTTGAGTTTCATAGATAAAAAATTCGGAGTTAATAAGCTTATATGGCTGCCATTTCGATAATATGCATGTGTGAGGTACTCAAAATTTATCAATTCACACAGTCCCCCAAATTGCTAATTGTTTGCCAAAATTAGTAGCAATCTGTTGTTATTTCGGAGATCACATAATTTCAATTTGCCAAGTGATAATATTTTACAAAATGGCAGACAAAAGAGATTTTATGAGTACATATTTTATTACTGTAATATATACAGAAATCATGCATAGTTTCGTTGGAATTAGCTACATGGTTTCGACGATATAACATGCAAATCTAAAACAGCTACATGGCCGCCATTTAAAAAATAAATTTCTGACATACCTAAAACATATAAGTTAATATTACCTACCACAATACTATTTGTTTGCCATATTTGGTAGGAATCGTAAAACTGTTTCCAGAGATATGCTAATTAAAATCGAACGATACGTAGAGCATATACACAGCTGTTAACAGAAACTATTTAAGACTGCTGCAAATACATACACATCATTTATATCCTCAGAGGAAAAGCGGAAGAAAATTTCTTTACTTACCATATTTCTAACTTATAAAATACCATGACAAACATAACTTATATATTAATAAATTTTTTTTAGTTAATACTTGAAAATTTTAATTTAAACCCATATTTTTCTTGATTGTGTGGCTTAAAAATAATGCAATGATGGATATTCTTTGGGGAAAAACATGGAGTAAAATTTGTTACCGAATTTAAAGACAGCTAAATAATTCCAGTGCACTGCTTACTCAAGTGTTTTATTCCTAAATGATGTAACATAACTAATCCAAAAATATGTATACGAATACAGTACAGTTAGGTATACATTTACATATACAGTTTATATAAACATTTATACATACGTCAACATATGAACATATATATGCTTCCATATATGTACATGCATACACATATGTTGTAAACTGGACTCAAATACACTCTGAGCACTTAGAATGTCGGCGTCAGGTTTTATTCAGTGGAAGACTATCGGTGTCATGAGTGGTCACCGCTTCTTACCAGCTATCGAACCTAAAGAAACCGTTCGTGTGTATTGTAGGACAGTTCTCGGTGTGGACTATTCTTCTGCTTGCTGCATGGTGATGTTCTCTTTGCCGCGGTGTCCGCAGATCATCTGCGACCACTTCCTGTTTGGTAGGTTCGTGAATGCTGTGGACCGTATATTTGTGTTTATTAACTTAAGATTTTCCCCACAAGAGCAGAGTTCGTGGTCAACTGTAGCAGTCGCAACACACACGCACACATGCTAGATTCTTGAGGCTGCTGATGATGAACATTTGCTCATAATGCAAAATAAGTTTAGAGCTATCTTATTGTGGACGTGTTCTCAGACTTTACGCAGGAGAATTTACTGATTATATATATATATATTACACACACACACACGTATATACAGACACACTCAATGAGTCTACTTTACTCTACATTGCGGCAAATAAGTTTTAGTGAAATACTTATAAGCTGCAATAGTAGGCAGGCCTTCACGTTTCGTTAACATCTGCATCACTAGATACGGGACCAGAAACGTATGCATTCCAAAATTAGTGGACAAATACACGCATGCCTTAGCCAGGACTCCAACCCAGAAATCTTCGTAAATTAAGCTAGCCTGCAAACCAACTGCATTTTGGAGTTATGACTCGGAACGCACCAACTTCGTGTGTAATGATTCTAATGTTATGTTGGATAGGGTGTATTTACCTGAAATACACACGGCCGTCATTTCGAAAATAGAGTTTGAGTCAGTTAAATTATTCAAGTTTGCATGGCCTACTGTGCCACTACTTGTGTGCAGAATTGAGTGTATATCGGTTTACTGGTTTCCTGGATATTGCATAAACCGTCAAGTTTTACTAGGACGATCTTGAGAAATGGCGGACAAAAGGTTATGTACTAACATATTTAATGATTTTTACAATTACTGCCAGTATATAAGATTCGGTTAAAATCGTTTGGTTCATAGGGCATACTAAGCAAAAATATTTACATGATTGTTGTTTTGAAAATATATGACTAACCCCTTAAAACTTTAAGTTTACATGGATTACAAAAGTATATGTCGTCGTATGATTTTGGTGGGAATTATATTATTGTTTCCTGGGATGGAACACAAAAAAATTAACTTTGCATGTAATGTTATCTTATAAAATGGCGGAGAGAAAAATGCCTAGTATAACATCATTTCATCCTTGCATAGATACAGCCAGTATAGACAATTAAGTTGAAATTGTTTATATGGATGTGTAAATATAGCATACTATGCTTTAAGCTGCAATTTTGAAAATAATTTTTGACCCACTTAAATCTGGTAGGAATCGGCTAATTGTTTCCTAACATATGACATATATATATATATATATATATATATATATATATTCAGATTTCAGAAGGGTTTCCATGTAGACACATTTGATGGCTGTAATAGATACTGCAAACATAAAAAGATAAGTTGAAATTGAACACACGATTTCATAGATATGATGTACTAAGCTAAACTGTTTATATAGCCACTAATCATAGAATAAGTGTGCAAGCTTCTTAAACCTTAATATAAATTACTATGGTCTCCGCTGTAATACTTCTTTGCATAATTTGGTAGAAATATGTAGATTGTTTACCGAGATATGGCAAATTTTTTTTTTTTCATTTGATGCTATGTTACAAAATGGCGCACAACAGATACATTGTGTAGAAAAATTTGATGGTGGTTATTGATATTGCCTACATAAAATTAAGTTGAAATCGTTTACATTGTTTCGTACATTAGCTTACAAAGCTAAAATGTTTATAGAACTACCATTTTGAAGATAAGTATCTGACCCAATAATAACACACCCATCCATATGACCTGCCGCAATACTACTTTCTTGCATATTTATAGCAGTTGGTCAGTTGTTTCCCCCAGATATCACAACCATTTATTTTATTTATTCAATTGGCACAATCTTACAAAATGAAGGACAAAACTGGCTATGTGTTGGCATATATGATGCTTATAAGAGATGCTTTCAGCATTATAGGTTTGGTCGAAATTGGCCGAACGATATAGTAGATAAAGAAAATAAACACAAAATAATTATTTTCTCATCATTCTTAAAATAAGTATATTACCCATTTAAATCGCATACGTTCATTTGGCCTATAATAGAATTCCTTACGTACCTAATTTGGCGAAAATCGGTTCAGCAGTTTTGGAGATGTTGCATAAAAGCTTAATTTTTCATGTGATGCTTTTAATTCAATACGTTCGTGGTTCACTGCCATTATACATAATTTAGTTTAAATCGATTAAATGGTTCCCGAGATAAACCATACATATAAACCTAAATAATATGTCGGTCATTTCGAAAATAAAAACCCGGCATGGTCAAAGACTATGAAAGTCAGAGTTCCTTACCAAGTTATATTATATGTATATCGAGTTTGGTGAAATCAGGTTAACGCGTTCGAAATTTTTTGGGGTGGTGATGGAAAAGGGGGGGGGGGGGGGTAGGGGGGTTCCCCACACACACACTTCGGGAAGTAGGCTCAAAATTATCCGTATATAAGTAGGTCTGCAAAGTTAAAAAATAATAAGTGCATCGATTACATGATGGGCAAGAGAAGGCGATATGCAGGGCTTCCAGTCAGGATGGTGACTCCAGAAACGGAGACAATTAATTGTTCCTGCACCGACACTGCTCTTGATTTCCAGTTTCCGAGTAATGCTGGCCTTGAGATCACATACACGCAAATAAGATCAGAGAATCTATATTTCATGCTGACCTCACCAGGCTAGTTATCGCTCGGGAGCCCCTCGCAGGGTGTTCTGCCAGTTGTGACGAATTTTGCCAATGTGGGCTACACTCTAAAACTGAATCAGTGATAATTTCACTGTTTCAATCAGTCAAATGTATCTGACTGATTCATCAGTCACTTCAATGAATTTAACTCATGAATCGGTGAAAAATCGCCAGATTACATTCACTTAATCATTCAGTGGCATTTCCCATTCTTTCACGAGTCATTTCTTTCACTGTTTTTCAGTGGTTTGTTTTCTGACTAGTGGATCAGGTAAACAGCGTCTAAAAATTGCCGTCAAACGACGATTAAAAATGCCAGTTAAACAACTGTTATCACGTGAAATAACAACGAATAAACTTATCAAACCAATGCAAGAAACTTTCTTACATGTGTTTTGTCCTTTAGAACACCATTTTAAGAGGTTATATTTACATTCAGCCTTTCATTCCGTTGTTACGTCTTTAATTTCACTTTCATGTAACTAACACATCGCTCTGTGTGAAGGTTTAGACTGCATATAATGTGGTGAAGAGAGTGCATTCATATATAATGTGGTGAAGAGAGTGCACTCATATATACTATTCGTTTTAACAATACTAACTATACCATTTTAACCAAAAACGAAAAGTATCGGCATACAATTTAAATTTACATGATTTTATTAAGCGAAGAGGAATTGGTGTGTTGAGTTTGATCCTGGCAACCTTCGAAAGTTCTTTTTTTTTTTTACTTTTTAAATTACAGTAAATTGGGCAATATGAATAGTCAGCTATCACAAACATGTTTATTTCACGTAATGATTTTGTTAAGTTCAATAAAAACTATACTAATTTCGCCACTGCAGTCGGCCGTCACGTATTCAATCGGTGAAATCTTTTCACTGAAACAATCAGTGCTTTTCCTCTTCTAAGTGGAGTCATTTTCACTGATTCGAGTAGTTTAATTTCCCTGCGAATCATTGGTTTCCCACTGATTCGAATTTAGATCGTCGTCAAGCATACCGCAGCGGTGCGTCAGTCGCCAAGCGAGGGGAAGAATCCAATACACATCACATCTACTGTACTATAGTTAGTAAAACTTATCACCGAAGAGTCAGCGGATCTTCACTCCCGACGGCACAGTGTTCGGGCCAATTGCGCCACCACGAAAGTGTGTATAGCGCTTGGTAACGCATTGAAAGGGGATATTTGTGGACGGACCTCAAGATGCATCTTCAACTTTGCGTGTTAGTCATCACATCCCCTCATAACATTCAGCTTATGGCAGCTGTTGTACTTTAGTGGCTCAACATGACCGTTCCCCATCGTCAACACCTTATATTCTCACCAGTAGCTTCTTGGCACAACTAATCTGGGGGGGGGGGGGGAGACGCCCAATAGCGCCACTTCCCCCACCACAGAGGTGAGCAAACATCTCTTTGGTTAAGCCAGCGTCCCTCCTATAGGCTGTTCACGATAAAGTGAGAACTTTTTAAGGCCCTTCCAACAGGCACTAACCGGTAATAAATATGTCTTATTGCAGCCTTAGGCATTACATTTTGATAGTGGTGAAATGTATACACTGTGTTTATCGATCACATTGCAATGTTTATATTGAAACGCAGCAGGAAGATGGAAATTGGATGGAAGGAAAAATTTATAAGGGCCTTAAAAAGTGCTAATTTTACCGTGAACAGCCTATACTAGCCAAGGAAAATGATGAATAAAGTTCCTGTCCCTTCTCTACTAGCTTTTTCTTCTCTACTAACACGAGCATGTTACACACACACACCACACACACACACACACACACACACACACACACACACACACACTCACACTCACACACACACACACACACACACACACACACACACACACTCACACTCACACTCACACTCACACTCACACTCACACTCACACTCACACTCACACTCACTCACAGTCTCCTGTCGCATTTCTGTTTAATGCATGGATAATTTTGAATTCTATTCTGTCGACTGTGTTTTTACGGTGTCTATGCCGGTTTTTTCCCATTCTCTTCTAGTGATAGCTTAGCTACAAGTACACTTACGGAGGTAGTCATGGCCCCAACTGCCGGCCACGGCTGCCCAACACCTCTCTGCCGTGATGCATGTCTCCTCGCATGATTTCCTTTCCTATTAGGCGTAAGGGGTCTAGCCCTGTGATGCAATAAATTCCCGCCCTACCTACCGGGCTTCCACTTAACACTTAGTTATAGGGTAGTTAGAAGAAAAAAATTTGACACAACTAAATTGATTCCCTGTTTTTTTTTTTTTTTAATGGAACTTCAGATTTGTTACCCATGAACTTCCCCAGTCAAAAATAAAGAAATATAACAATGAGGAACCCGTTGTTTAAACTTTCCGACAAATCACCGAGCACTAGAGGTACTGGAATAAATTTAAAAAAAATCACAATTTACACTCTACCGCTTTATCAGTGAACGAGCTATTATTTACTGGCGAATTACTGGAATGGACTGAAGTTTTTCCGCCCGGCCAGTGCAATTAACTAATAAGTCGAAATAAGTTTAATCAGTTAATACCAGCAACTGAAATTAATATTACAATTTTGCTGATCCAAGTAGAGCAGTTTCAACAAGACTTGCAGTAAAATTAGCTGACTTGGAGCATTTGTAACTGTTTGTATTTTAGGGCGCGCCACTTTCCAATAAACATAAACAATGCTACTTTCTCCTACTCTTATATTCATATCAATTTAATAGTTAATAATATACTAAGTAGGTGCAAATCTTGTGTGGAGAGAAGAGCTATTTTTATTGGATACCTTGGCTTCCGGGCTGAAGTCGAGTCATGTGGATTTCAAGAGCCATCTTTTCGCCCTCCACTTCAGTTGGCGCCTTCAGGGTGCGTCGAGAGTGGACTGAAGGCCACTCACTAGAAGAAGTTACCATGGCCAGGATACGACACTCCGATTGGTCTCCTGAACAATCAGTCACAGAGAACACGCGAGACCCACTACTGCAAATAAAAAACTTCCTTCGAACCTCCTTCACTTAACCTTTTTATAAAATGTTTATGAGGTACTTGTTGAAAAAATAATGTGTGAGTAACGCAGAACGAGAAACGCGATATAATAAGAGATCCACATGAGCTCACCCTCCCATATGAAGGACATTGATCGATTCTCAAAGATGAATCAGAGATTGTTTACAGGAGTTGGTGAGGGGGAGGGGGGCATATAACGGAAGTACCGACCAACAAGAAAGTCAGCTCACACGAGGAAATGCTACATTCAAAAATAAGGGCGAGACCACATGCCGAAACCGAGTACGGAACATCGTGGTGAAACGTCAAGCTATCCTTCGTTCAGATAGTCACTGCAGCTGGGTGACCTAATTAACAAGAGTAATTTTTTTTTGGGGGGGGGGGGACACTGCCGTTCAGTCATCTGTGATTTTGTAACAGTTTTCAGTTTGTGCATCTTTATCGCTATCCATTATGCATGAGAAATGTCAGTGTTATATTTTTTGGTTGGTAGGTAGCATTTGCTGTCAGGTTGGTGATTGTTGATAGTAGTGCATTCAATGTTTTGGATGTCGCCTTGCCTTGGGGAGCGTTATGTGGGACAAGGTGTCTTAATTAATGTTAGTCTTTATCTCTCATGCAGAAATTATTGGTTTTTTGTCATAATTTCAGGACTCTGACTATAGAAAATTAATATTTTACGTGTTATTTAATACTTTTGTGTGCTACATTTTGCTATATGTTATTTGCTATTTGTAAAAGAAAATCAGGAAAATATAGATAACTTGAAGTTCATACTATGCTTTTGTAACATTTTACGTTAATACTTCGGATTTCATGCCTCTACTGCAGATTAAGACAAATAGTTCGACGTTCGTGGGGATATTATTTTTTTATTTTACTTCACGGAAACTTAAACTACCAGGGAATGAAACAATCTGATAGAGTACATGAGGCCGAACCTAAAGCTGTGTGTAATACATCGCGAGGAAGTCCACCGCCTTGTTTCTGGGTGGGTTATCAGCGAGAGGCGAGAGAATTTCCCATTTGCTGTAGCCTACAGCGTTAGAAAACTTATTCAAAATAACGGCGAAACTGGATGACGCACCGTTTTATACGAGCCGGTTTCGTGTTACCAGAAGGGGAGCAAGTGACGGTATCCACGTTCATTTAAATATTATCACCTCCCCCACTCCCAAGCCCAATCTCTATCTCTCGTTCACATACTGCACATTCGAAGTTTGTGCATACGTTTATGTACATGTGTAACACTTAATTCACATAAGCCTAGGTTTTAGACATTTAACGAAAATAATTTCTACTGAAGTATTATTTTCGGGTTTAAATACATATGGGTTGTTCGGAAATTAAGCGTCCGAACCGCGGGAGATGACTCCTTATGAAAAAATATATTCGAAAATATACAGGATACCATATACCTAAACAGAATATTAAATGAGATATGAGCCTGTGGAGATTCGGTTTTGAGAACGCATTTTCGCTGAATGCCTTGTTCTTTCCGCCAGCGGTAGGGATGGTGGCGATTTACCCACAGCACGTACCACGCGGTCGAATGGGACACCCCCATTTGGCGCGCTAAGGAGCGTGTACTAGTGGAGGGCGTCTCGTTGTGCTGCCGTGTCACTTCCTCACAGGCCCACCAAGAGAAATTCCGGGCCCCTGAGCAATGCATTCTGTGGGGACCCTTACCCCCTCACCCCTCCAAATATCGACCATTTTCAACAACATAAATAAAAATCATCCGTGCAAAAAAAAAGTTAAGAAGTTTCAAGTGTCGAAATGAGATTTCTAAGTAATACTTCGTTTTATAAATAACCATTAACGAGTCGGGGTCGACCCGGTTCCTCTGGGGACCCGGGTCCTAGAGCATTGCACATATATATGAAAAATATTGACGCAAGCATTCTACAATAAGTTACTAATACTTTACAAACTGAAGTAGTCACTAACCAATATTTATTTGCCCAGGTGGGCGATACACCTACTCGCTGAAATGTGAATGTAGAAGGGCGAAAACTCTTTGGTCAAATCCCACCCCCTCCCCCTCCCCCCGTTCCAAACCATAAAGTAAACAGCCATCGTTGTCACGTCAATTTCGTGCAAATTGTTGCATCAATAACTGCTAAGTGTCAATCTCGGTATGTTGTCGTGAGTTTTTTTAAAGCGTTAATCTTTCTTCGGACATCGTTGTACATTTGTTTTTGTTTTATTTTATTCGTTAAATTTTAACTGATTTCGTGTGGGATTTTCTGTGATGTTTTATAACATGTGGTGACAATAGATAATGTCGGCTGGTGACTCTATATTATATATATATATATATATATATATATGTTTGTGTGTGTGTTTTCATGTTATCTGTGTTTCTCTTGGCGATACAGCCCTGCAATAGCGTACACCCACGTTTATAATTCTTCAGTTAACAAAACACCGCCATTACAAAAACCAGGTGCTCTTTATATACTAATTATAGCTTTTATATACATAAATACAAAAGAAATGAAATACAATTAGTGTAAACAATTTACTAAACGCAAAAATTTTACCAACACTTAATACGACATTTAGACATAGAATTATTGGCCCTAATCCGCTACCAACTTTCGAAGGGTTATTATCAGAGCACGACAAACCTAGTGCACAAGGGGCTCGATATTAATTAATTTTGCCGTTTATCAAGAGCCAACTGACGATGTGGAAACATAAGCGGAATGGAAGTTACCACACCGAGAAAAACAAATATGTTTGTAGGAACTATCTAGACTGTTAAAATAGGGACACCCATCTGATAGGTTTCAGATACCATTTAGATATTATTAACGTAGGTAGTAATACCAACGTAACTGTAGTATTGCTGCTTCTGATTGTATTTGCTACTCTACATATGGTTGCTGTAGCCTGTTCACGGTAAAATGATGACTTTTGAAAGCCCTGCATAAGATCTACTTGTACGCACGTTGTGTATTCCTACGCCTTATGTAAAATTAACATTGCCATGGGCCTCATCACATTATTCATGCGTCAGTCAGCCGAAACTGTGGAATTATTAGAAAAGTAAATTTGTTACAAATCTGTTAATTTTTACACTTCGATGCGTTAAAAAACAGGAACCAAAAGAAAAAAAGAAGTTATCACAATGGTTACCCTAACCCTTCTTATTCGACGTTAAAATATATAACTATTTTCCCTCCATCATTACGAACTTTGCTGGGTGCATTTCACTCATTGCGCCCGTTGAAATATATGCAGGTAGGAGCAGTGACTTTTTTCTAAGGTTGATTTCAAAAGTGCTCACTTTATCGTGAACAGCCTAGACATCAGAGCACTCCAGATAGTACCTCCAATAGACCAACTTCATCAATATTTGGATTGTCCCCCATAACAATCAGAATTTTAATTATCTAACGAAATGTTATCTGGCTGATTCGAACAGTTATGTAATAGGGTTTGAGTAGGGCTTAATATATACCTTTCTAATTATTTCGTATAATTCTACCAAACGTAATATTTACATAGCCATGGGTATAATGACTTTAAGTGAAAACGTAAAAGTTTCAAGATCCTAAATGTGTAACTAATACGCCATTTTGCACTCCAATGTGTATAAAGCTGGAAAACACAAACTTGATATGCTTTCCATTTAAACATTTCACTAGCAATACAACATCGAGATTTTTCCTGATTCGCTGCTAACTTAGGAAGTAACTCGCATGCAGGGGTATATGGTAGCGTGGGAGCAAAGAATTTCCAAAGGTTGGTTTCAAAAGTGCTCACTTTACCATGAACAGCATATACATAGTGTAGAATCAGACCCTTCACCTGCGCGTCCTTCTTCCTCAGGGCGGTCTAGCAATAGCAGTCCTTCCAGACGACGGTAGATAGGCATAGGCTGTTAATGCTAAAGTGAGCACTTTCGAGGCACTAGTTACTTTTACTTTCAACAATTTTTTTATATTTAATCATCGTTTTTAAATAAATATCACCAAGCAAGTTTTCGAAATGAGAGGACTTTCAATAGTATTAACTTCACCGTGAACAGCCTATAGTAGGGCTTAACGTCTTGTCGAGAGAGAGAGAGAGAGAGAGAGACAGAGAGAGAGAGAGACAGAGAGAGACAGAGAGAGAGAGAGACAGAGAGAGAGACAGAGAGAGAGACAGAGAGAGAGACAGAGAGAGAGACAGAGAGAGAGAGACAGAGAGAGAGACAGAGAGAGAGAGACAGAGAGAGACACACAGAGAGAGACAGACACAGAGAGAGAGAGAGAGAGAGAGACACAGAGAGAGAGAGACACAGAGAGACACAGAGAGACACAGAGAGAGAGACAGACTTGATCAGAGGAGCAGGAATGTGGGAAGGAATCGGCGATGGCCCGAAGTCAGGAGCCATCCCACCAATCGCCTGGAGTGATCTCGGGAAACCATGGGAAACCGAAATAAGGACGGCCGGACAGGGATTCGAACCCATGTACTCCCAGATGCGAGTCCGAGGTTCAACCACTGTGCCACCTCGCTAGGTTTCCCTGACGACGTCATCGGTGACCATTGGAGGGGAAGGATTGTCCACCACATCTCCCTGGTCTATCTCTAATGGAACTGAAGTCGATCCAGCTTGCTGCAGTAGCCGATGACTTGGAACATGTGATGATATTTCAAATCGTTGAGTGGTAAAAAATTTAAAGTAATTACGTACTTTTTAATAATGGGAGAGCAGAAAGTACAGATCCAAGATGGCTGCCATGGGAGTATAAGGTCTGAGCGTGACGTTCGTAATCTGGTTAGGAAGGAAGCAGGGGGCACTCGGAATGACAGAGCAGGAATGCAATGCCTTTAAAAAATGTCTTTAACATTTGAGTGCTTTTGTTAACAACAATAATTCAGTTATACTCATTTAGAATTCAGTAGTAAATGCTAATACAATCATATATAAAAGTAGAACTAAAATTTAATATAATAATTACATGAAATAGTGAGAATATTTATTCTCTTAAAATATATCTTACAATCAGTATTTAACAATTGTCCTATGTACTAAGGTAGTTGTTTTTGTAAAAATTTTATTCAACATAAAATATACATCAAAGGAACACTACACTAAATACCTGTAGGTAAGAAAGGTAGGGAATAGAGAATGATATAGAAAAAATACCCTATTTACACTTAACACTTAACTTATATACTCAGAATAATGTTGGAAGTCATATATATATATATATATGAAGAAAATACCAAGTATCTTTCTACTTAGAGATATTCATCATTACGTGATCAATAACGCTATAGATATCACTTCAGTAAGCAGCAGTAATGTCATTTGCAAAACTTATTAATAATGAAATAACAAAATAAGAAAAAGTTTTTGTTTGAGAATGCAAACGTAATAAACTATAACAGTTAACTAATGATGCCGGATGGCAGTTTTCTCGCGTTAATAATATGCTGTTTAGCAATATCTAAAGACCCGTAGGTCTGACACTCAATTATGTAGGGCTACATTCACTTTGTATTTAGATTTCATTACCATATGCTTATCTCCATTCTCTTAAGAATTTGCACTCTGAAAACTGATTGAAAGTGGGGGTTGGTACCCTCGTAAACACACTGCTCAGTTCTGTGTTTGTACAGAATAAGCCTGCAGTAACATATTTCTGTAAGTTACTAGGGAAAAGTAAACTTACTGGGGTGGATTTATGTGTGCCAGCAAAATAGAGAGCTTCATCAACTTTACGTAAAATGTGATGACTGCAACCACAAGTAGAATAATCATTCCCATCGATATATAATCGTAGTGGCTGGGATCAAATACAGAAAAAAATTGGGTTCCCCTGATCTTACAAATGATGAAACTGGAACTACTACTTGTATTGGCAATGCTGTGTGATGTGTGATTAATGTACCAGCTAGTGTCAAGCACAGATGTTATGTTGTGAAAGTGTATGCCAGCCTGGAGTGAAAATTGTTGTAGATGGAATAACTGCTGTGTGAGCCAGTGAACTGGCATGACAGTTTGTTGTAATGCCACAGTATGCGCACGTACATTATACAGATGCATGACCTGCATAATGATGTGATCAGGAGTTGCAATTTGACAGCCGCAAGGCACATGTGGTTCGAAAGTTCCTTTGTTATGATTGGTAACATTCACATTTAGTGACTCGTTCACATACTGTAACACTGTGCCTGCAAGGGGGATTGGGTGTTAGTTAAAACATATTGATGTGGAAATATACGGAAAAGGGAAAATGAGATGTCATGAGAGCAGTGAAATTTCATGCAGAAAATAATGATGTGGCATCTGACAGTAGAATTGCTGCCTTGACACATTTGGAATTATCACACGTGAGCGATTATTCTGGATGAATATAACATCCTCTGGCATCTCTGGTGAGTGAGAGATTGCCTTGACAATGTTTGCCTTAAGGTCAATCGCAATGGTAGCAGATGGGACTTGAATCGTTCATGATTTGTTGCCAAAACGGTAGAGGACTGGTTTTAAATTGAAAACTTTCCATGAGGAAATAGGTCTTGTAACAGGCACTTGTAAATTAATTGCTAGCTGGTTTTGGGAAAGTGAGCATTCTGTCAACTCATTCGAATAATATTTAACAATATCTGAAACCCCAATGCTCAGTGTTAAGTTCCGTTTCAAAAGTTGTATATTTAGTTCACTAAGATCATATGATAACTGTGACTTGTTCTCTGCAGTAAGCGGTAACTTATGTAACTGGCATGAGTGAATAAAAGATTGAATTGAATTTTCAATTACCAAGTTATTGAGCAACTGCAAAATACTTGTGACTAATAAGTTATATTGTGTCTCAATGATTTCAAATTTACTCATGGCTGATGTTTGAGTTTTCAAAACATTACTGATGCCATTAATTGTTTGTGAGAGGGAATTGATCATTGCTTCTACTTAGTGCTGGATTTCATTGACCACCTTAAATATTACGTTAAGGGCTTGGTTGATAGTGTGAATGTTGTTTGCAAGGGTGTTGATCTGTTGGTCTAACATGGCATCGTTTTGGAGCAAAGCATGTAAATGTTTATTAGTTAGGAAGTTACAGCACCAGGATTCTACACCACCAATTACCTGAATAACTCGCCTACCTATAAACTGTGCGTGTATGTAATTGTGGCATTCACTTAATTGTGTTTTCCACTGCTTGTGAATAACTATATATAAGTTTTCTATGAGCACGTGCTGTGGAATTCTTGTCAGCACAGACGACATGCAAATATTGGGCGATGGATCCAAGTATGGTGGGAAGTTGTTAAATAATTCTTTAAATAAGCGATATGCTCTGTTCATACACAAACTCGACATTTGGCAGGGACCAGCTGCGAAAACAAAACATAACACAGCCATGATGTTGACTTCACTGCAGGTGATGTGGACTGGAAGCGCCACCCACTCATTCCCTCCGGTGCAGCCATCGATTGGTGTCACCATGGCAATGGCGGTTGTATGCACAGAGCATAGTAATGCCTGCGCACTGCTGCCAACAACATTTGGCGACAAGAACTGCATGTTGCAGCTGCTCGAGCGGCGCAGCACCAGGAATGGGGTTGGCAGCCTTGTTTCCCTTCCCCACGACCCCCGGTCGCTCAGCAGTTGCCTCCAGAGGTGCGGCGACAGACATGAATGCTGGGTGGGCGCCTCATGCTGACCAATTCCTGCTGCATGACAGATGTGCTGAGTCCAGGCATTGTCAGCACGCCCCAGTTGCCATGAGAACATGCTCCCTGGCGTTGTTGTGAATGGCACCCACAGTGTTCTACAGCATATTGATGTTCTCAGATAGTCAACGACACATACTGTAACATAGTTTAGAATATATTTTTAATGCTGCACATGGAAAATAATAACAATTAAGTACTATCAAAATGACACTTTACTAGTGCGTAAAGGCAAGTTTAGTATGTCTAGTACACACTTTGTCGTATTTGAGAGGCCCTGTTTTATTTGTTTGTATGTGTATAGTAGATTCTCCTAGCACATCAACTACTCTGTAGGGACCGCGATTTCGGTGCGTGAGCGCTTTCTCCCTACCTCTATTTCGAACCCACACATAATCATTAACACGCAATGTGTTCTTTATGTGGAAACGGTCAAATTGAGTTTTCTGCAGTCCTTGCACCTGAAGTAAATTCAATTTAGCCGTTTCACGGGCATCAAACAATTTCTGGCACCAGTCATCCACCCTTTGGGAATGTTGACCTGCTACAACTTGTGTCGGTAGGGCTGCTTTTATTCGGTGCAATAAGTATAATGGGGTTAAATTAGTTGTGGTATTGATTATATAGATTTCATTTGTTTCAATTATAATACTATAGAGTCCCAACTTGTTTGATCAGTGTTTGCACAAGCAGTTATTTGTTCACCAATTGTACGATTTGATGGTTTTCCAACTCCGTTACACATAGGATTATAGGCTGTAGTCGTTAATTTTTTACTCCTAGATATGTAAAAAGATGACTAATTAATTCTTCCTGAAAACTGATGCCTCTGTCTGTTAAAATTTGCTCAGGGCAACCGAATTGTAGAACTACCTGTTTAATGAAATCCGCACATGTGGCGGCGTCTATCGAAGGTACAGTCTTGGCTATAACATACCGAGTAGAATACACTGTCATAGCCAGAATGTATTCATTTTTATGCACAGTCGTAGGGAGGTGCCCTTTCGCATCCAAAGCCTAAGTATTCGAAAGTGGTTGGGGCAGGATAGATGTCATTTGACCCATAGGTTTAGAATTAATAGGCTTTGTTATCTGACAAATAGGATATGACACTACATATTTCTTAACGTCGGTGTTCATGCTATCGCAGTATTATGGCTGCATAATTTTCTCAAGATTATTGAGGGTGTCAAAATGAATCCACCGAATATCGCATCATAATGGGCCTGTATAATATATTTAACATAATCTTGTGGAACAAGAGTTAACTTGGAGGGGCCATGAGGCATATTAATTTTTAAAAATATTTCACTATTCGCTGTAATCTCGTATCTTTGGTTCAATCGACGGTACTTGTTATCGGTCTGATTTGGATTAAGTAGTGCTAGCTTAAGTTGTTTGATGTGAGGGTGACGATCGTATTCTCCTACAAATGGAGATGCATTTACAGCAATGGAACATGAATTAAAAATTTCATCTTCAATTTTTATATATTCTTGGTCATTTGGGTATACAGGCAAGAAATGTGTTTTATCTGATTTTTTAACTATGAGTATCTTACATTTTACACAGGATCAGTACATGTTGTCTCTAATTGAGTGGTAATATTTTCTTCAATCATCTGAACATTTACTTGATTTGAATTTGTAATAATTTTACATATTGCGTGCAACGGAAACATGTCTTCGTTTGCCAGCACCTTGGCTACTTTATTTCTATCCTGAGACTGTAACTCTAATTTGAAGTAATTCTTAATTTCATCCCAATGGTTTATTGTATATGTAGCAATATTTTTCTTAGTTTCATCTGCTTTGTTACTGGCTTGTAAAATGGCTTCTGCTAATGCTTGGTGTAGTGATGTGCATGTCATAATTTGTTCATTGACTTCGTAGTTATTTTTGTCAATGGTGACTCTGTGTGTACTTGAGGGTCAGTAGTTATTCTGCTTAAGGCATCTGGGAGGGTATTCAATTTTCCTTTTACAATGTGTGCCTCAAAATCGTACTCACTGAGCACTATCACCATATTCTGTATTATAATGTTATGCTCCACCATAGACTGCAAATATCTTAAAATGGCATGGTCTGTTTCAATCTTAAATTGTCTTCAATATTAATACTGACAGAAATGATTACAAAGGTATCGAATAGTCCCACGTTCTTGTCCTGTCGCATTCCAAAGCAATTCCTGGACCGATTACTTTTTCGAAGCAAACACATTGATATAATGTTGATTTGTTTGCGGTCTTCCAGTAGAAGGGCTCCGCCAACTGCGTCATTACTCGCATCGCAAGCTATGATGATATTTTTGTCCTCACCGAACTTCTGCAATACAGAGGCCTGTAATATAGCTCATTTTAAATTAAGGAATGCTTGCTGGTGAACATCGTTCCATACACGTTTACATCACATGCCTCAAAACTAATTGTTTACCAATTTTGGTAGGAATGGCCAATTGTTTCCCGAGATATGATATAAGAACTTAATTGTTTAAATGGTGCTATCTTAAAACATGGCATGCATAAGTGGCTATTTGTTGCCATATACTATGCTAGTATTAAATACATTCTGCATACAATTTTTTTTGAACATTTGTGAACGGCATGGTAGTTACACGAAATAAATCTAACATTTATATGGCCACCATTTTCATTATGATTTTCTGAAATTTTTAATTTTCATTTGTTTTCATGGCCTACCATAGTCATGCTTACACGCCAAAACTGGCGCTAAATTGTTTTCGAGATATTAGCTTTATTTTTTCATGTGGTGTTATCTTCTCAAATAACGAGCCTGCAGCAATAGAGATGTCTAAATTAAATGCATAAGTCTACTTACAAAACTTGGATTAAACCGGTTGAATTATTTCCCAATATATGAAATAAATCCCTAAACAATTTTAGACCGCTATTTTGAAAGTAAGCACGTGGCATTGAAGAAAATTATAAGAAAATTCGGATGTCCTTTCTAAGTGCTATACGTGTACCAGTTTGATGACATTTTTACACATTAAAAAAATGTAGAGGGACACAGAAACAGAAATACACATACCCTCATACACACCCCTACGCACAGGCAAGAAAGTAATCTCATTTGCTTTTCCTTCCTTCGGATAGTTGGATAAAATTACTCTCTGATCTGCTAATATTTTATCGAAAAATGTGACGAAATACAGTTTTGTTATATATCAAACCGATTTATCTAAACATTGCAAAATAAAGAGTAATTCCATCAAAAATTTTATAGGTATTAATTATTTTTATAATTTTCAGATTTTCATATTGCCAATGGTGAACAAAAAAAGTGTGTACTGTAGCATAATAATTGTTGTATTAAAATTACTATTGATGCTATAGGTTTGTTCAAGAATTGATACTTTTTAACTTACTTTCCGAAGGAATTACAGGGTTAGGAGATCACTTTCCTGTCGGTGTGCCCATGTGTATGTGCATATGTGTGTTGTTTATTATTATTATGATTATAATTCAATATGTTCAAGTAGGGCAGATCAGGAAGGGGAGTCAAGGGACCACTAAATAATCTTCACCTATTGGTTGTTCACAGTAAAGTGGGCTCTTTTGAGGCCCTAGTTACTATTTCCTACCAGCCATTCTTTTTATCATTCCACCACATTAAAAATAAATATTGCCAAGTAAGTAATAAACACAGTGTATATACTTCACCGGACACAAAAGTAAACGTCTAGGGCTACAATAAAATATATTTATTGACTATTATTCCAAATGAGAGGGGTTTCAACAGTGCTCACTTTACCGTGAATACCATAAAATAAGACTAGAGGATCTTTACTGAGGCTAATTAACAACATACACAATGTTGTGTGGCTAGAGGGGTTAGGGGTCGAAGTAGGGATATGGACATTTACATAAGGGAGGACGAGGGTATGAGGCTCCGGGCTTGCTCTCTCACCCTAGCGTGAAGAGACTTACCCCCAATCGCTGCTCGGTGACCGCTGTTCAGGGAGGACTTACGCTGATTGACACGCCGGCCCTTAGCTGTCGTGTCCACCACACTTCTCGTTCACTCCCACCTTCACCGATATCCTCGAATCCCATTGGCTCTCCCTTTTAGCCTGGGCGGAGTTACTGACATTGGATGATGATGGAATTGCCGCAACCCCGCTGTGTCAGCCTGAAGCAACTATTCTCCAAACTTTCCTGCACTTTCAGTCGTTGCGTCACTGTCCCCGTTGTTTGCGAGTATTGTCTTAATGACAACCGCTGACCGCATTCCAGTCTTGTCCCTAACCCACTTCTTGTGTCGTGATCATGACATCACCTCCAACGTCACGAAGACGAGATATTCGCATCTCGCCCAAAGTCCTGGTAGAGATGAAGCAGAAATAGAACGGGTATTATTTGTAAAACTGAAGCAGACACTGAGTAGGGAGCGTCCTGTATAGCCAGCGAAATGTGAGCCAGGCGATGAAAGTGTGATGATCGGTTTATATATCTTCTGTAGGTTGTGGAGTGGTAACAGTTGGCGATAGTTGATTGCGTTTTTTTTCTCTTCCGTTGTGTACTGATGAGTGGCTGAGGTACTGGGTCGGCGACATATGGGTTGTGGCTGGTAGGCGTGAACTGGACGTGGTTCGAGGGATGCATATATGTAGTCCGAAGCAAGTGTGTTGGTGGGGGTAAGTAACTGTGTGGGAGCTCACTCGGTGGATGGGTGTAGTGAATGGTGGTAATGGAGGAAGGAGCTAGGTATGGGGTTGTACATAGATAGCATAATCCTGTGATAACCTTGCTATACGAACCAGAAATTGTTCATGTATACAATATTTTTCCTTTGGAAATTTTCCACCGCCTAGATCGTTCCAGTATATATCACACACTTATAGAAACATATATTTTTTTTGTTGTTAACATGAAGGGAACCCTAGACATATAGGACATACAGTTAAAAAAAAGACCATATATTACAACTTGGGAGGCCTCCGTCATTTCATTGTACCGTATAATGCACATTGCAGCATTAGGAAACCAATTATGCAAGTTCTCAATAATTTGACTCTCATCATAAAGAATAATTAATCAGTTAACTAGAACTATTAATATTATAAATAATTATTTCTATCGATGAAACATTTTGATTGTATAATATGGGACACACAGAACTTTCATTACGTGTTATTGTTATCTTAAGATGCTAGTGCCTATTAGAACACAGTTAGTACCTTAGTCTGTTTGAAACATTTAATTTCGTTTTGCAAATTAGTAGAAATTAATATTCCCAATCCACTTAATCTAATTCTTTTTCAGTATGGAAATGGGAAGTTGAGCGCAAGGGCATGGGTCGTCGGATCTGGATTCAAGGGAGCCGCCATCTTGCAACGTCACCCGACCGCCATCTTTGATGTCATTGCCTTTTACCCCGGACCCGTGTGACCTTTCATCTTGACCTTGAACCCGTGGACCTTTGATCTCAAAATACACTAAAAATAGTTTTAAAAATTCCAAAAATTCTAAAAAAAAATTCTGAAAAAAAATGTATTATTAAATTTATTTAAAAAATTATTAAAAGGATCTACAGAAATGAACCATTTTTTTTTTCAGAAATTCTGAGAGGGATCAGCGACTCCGGTGACTGGGATCAGTGACACCGAGCCAGTTGACCGGGATCATGACCTATTACCTTTGACCTTGATCTCTGACATTTATCTTGAAAATGCAAAAACTAAAAGAAATCTTAAAAATTCACAAAAAATGTACAACAAACTAAAAAATCGATTAAAAATTTAAAAAGAATTTATTATAAAAAATCAATTAAAAAGTATTTAAAAAAATAAAAAATTGTTAAAAATTTATTCTTACAAAATTTTTCTGAAAAAATTTATTAATTAAAAAGGCTTTAACCAAGGCGGGGCCCTTTTCCCCTAGAAAATTTTCCTTGGGAAATTTAATAAATAATTAATTACAAATGTGCATTTCCTGAGGTCTCCCTGCACACCACCAATTACTCACATCTGTTTGAATCCAGCAGACGACTGACTCCCTCGCACCCACTCTCCTCACACTTACTCATTTCACCATTTAAATTTCTTCGTTCGCTATTTGTTTACATGATACTGGAGGCAGCCATCTTTGTTTACATGCTACTGGATGCAGTCATATTTGTTTACATGCTACTGGAGGCAGTCATATTTGTTTGTATGTTATTGAAGGCCACTATATTTGTTTTTTCTTTTGTCGTATGTTTATACATTACTGGAGGCCACTATCTTGGTAGGCGACCGCCATCTTAGTAGGTAACGACTATTGCAATTTCCATCCTATGTTCAAAATATTTTTTTTTCTCGAATAAATTGTATAGTTACATGCATTTTGCATTACTGACTGGCTACATGCTTAATTAATTAAATATTTTAAATAAATATTGTAGCTATTAAAAATTTAAAGACCAACAGGAGGATACGACACACAAAAATTAAGAAAAAACCAATTATTTTATTATAATCATTTATTATTATGTTGTAAATACATTTTCAGAAGAAAGCAGTTCATCACATCATCTGATATAACCCCGATAATTAAGTGCTCTTATGATCGAAACCACCTCTTTCATGGTCTTTTTTGTCTCTGAGGGGTTTCACTTTCAACTACAATATCACATACTGTTTAAATATTGTTCCATTAGAATGAAGTTATGCACCACTTTCATGGGTTTACTATAATAAAATCACTTGCGTACCAACATGTAATTGTCCATGACGTGTAAGTGAATGCACGTCAAAACAATTCTGTTACTGTTAGACTTACTAATTTTAAATTTATAATTACCTAGTATTGTTGTCTTTGTACATTTTACTTATTTCCACAATACATTTGGACACCTCCTTCATTAGTCCTGTAGATGGGACAATGGGCATAGTGAGAAAATATGGTACAGTATTGTTAATGTTCTTTGCTTTGCCTTATATTTTACCGTCATTGGCGACTATGCCCGTTGCTCGGTTAGGGTGTAATAAGCTGGATGTGTAGGATAGGTTTTGAGAGATACCGCAGTATAATTAGAAAGGGGTGTTATGAGAAAAATGGGAATGTTGTGAGTGGCACGATAGGTAGGGAGAGGAGGGGGGGGGGATTATTTGAATCAACGACGACGATCAATGTGAAATAGTGCCATTGAAGTTGGCGCCCTGATCGAGCACAGTCATTTTTACCCCGTACAATTCTGATCTTACTCGCCACTTCCTGCGACGCTCAGATAAGCGCGTTCTGCCGGAGATGCGCGGTGGTCTTCAGTTTAAGTTGAGATGCTGCGCAGGCTGGTCCGCGCCACCGTTTTCACGACGGGCCATGGTTGTACTTCGGTTTTCTTCAAACACCCTAGCTGTGCGAACTCCGGCGCTTTATCGTTGGCATCTTCTTGTAGGGACCTTTGATCCTCCTTTTTTTTTTGTGGTTGTCACATTTAAAGAAGGGGACTGATAGGTATGGGTGGATGTTCGTTTCTATGCAAGAACACTGGCATGTATTGGTTTGTACGGTCTTGGTTACTTCGTGATATCGCCGAAGTATTTATCGCCCATTTATAGAGGAATAACATAGACGAAATTATTCCGGCGTTTAGTGAATGCTTGTGTACGAGACCTCTGCGTACGTGGCTGGAGATAAAGAGAGTGGGAGGGTGTTTTTTCGTTTAAAGAGAAAATTTATATCTGCAGGGAAGTGTTGTCTGTAAGATTGGTACGGACATCCCATTCAGTGTCGAGTAGGTGGGTTATGTGGGTAATAACGCCTTGTAAGGGGATCAATTGTTCCCATGATAATTGTATATGTTTTAACCATACGTACTGTTGTGTTGGGAGGTGCGCACACATTGCAAATATTAATCCCGAGTATTAAAGTATCACAGCTATGATGTAATTGGCATCCACATGGCAGTAAAATTTCCAGTGTTCCAATGTTGCTGTGTCGCCGGTATGTGTTGGTACAACTAATATACAACTACGTGGGTGCATTGGCAACTAATATACAACTACGTGGGTGCATTGGCAACTAATATACAACTACGTGGGTGCATTGGCGACTAATATACAACTACGTGGGTGCATTGGCGACTAATATACAACTACGTGGGTGCATTGGCGACTAATATACAACTACGTGGGTGCATTGGCGACTAATATACAACTACGTGAGTGCATTGGCAATTAATTATATGTGTGGTTGAATTTCTATAATTGTAATTTTGTTGTCATTTATGCAATATGGAATGAGCAGCCTTCTTATATGCATTTTGGTTATTCAGCGGGAATGAATGTTTCTGGTGTAAGGAGTTGCCTTACCAGATGTTACCCAAAATTGTAAAAAAATTTCATTGCTTAATTTAATACTAAAATATCTTTCGATAATTGGTCACTGTTGTTGTTTAATGTATTCTAGTCATAATATTTCCATATGCATTAAATATGAAATTTATAGTATATTAATTTATTGCAAATTGTATATGATTAATCGATCATGTTAGTTCGGTAGTGTTATTCAAATCCATGACCTTCAGGCAAAGAAGATGACTATTTTGTCTAAGAAAATTGGTTGGTTTAGAACGCAAGAAGAATGCATTAGAAACTTTCTGTTAGAAGAGGACTTTCGCAAGAAGGCTAGCAAACATTTTAAGAATTGTAGGAAGGAAGATGTCTTCGAAGCGGTGATTTCTAGAGCGCCAGCTTGCATCGCTCCAGGATCGAGACGAGACCTGATCCGGTGTTGCAGAGATGCGGTTCGACTATCCATACCGGAGAATGCAGAGTTGGGAAATTATTCCTAATTAATTGAGGACTTCGCAACTTCCAGGTCGTCGGATACCAGTAGCCATCTCTACCTACATTTTGTTTCCCAGTGAGACCAGCGTTTTGCCAGTCAGTACAGCTGTCAAATTTTATCACCGAGGCTTAGCTTTTCAAGATATTAGAGAGTAAAATCATTCATTAAAAAAAACTTTTGAATTGAACTCTCAAGTGTTTAACATAACATTGGAAACCTCACACTGTCTACAATATTCAAAATTAGTTTATATGATTATTTGAAGATTTTCCTGGACAGTTATCAGCAAAACCCAGTGGTCTAAGTGTAAAGGGTTTCGTGTGTAACTGAATTGAAAGCTAGCTGAAATAAAGTAATTTTTTTAAACTCATTCACTACAAGAACTAATTTGATTACTCTGCTAAAATCCATTATGAAAACCTTCACTGCTGTGTCATACACGTAATATTTGCGAGAGAATAGTTTAATTTTCAATCTTAAATTCAAACTCAGTATTATTATAATTTCTGGCAGCAGTGTTGTAAATATTTTAGGATACGTTTGATTTTCAAGGGTTTCGAACCGTCTTGTTTGTGAATCATGTGTGTTAATTTGTTTTAGTAGTAAAATCAACTTGATTTATTTCTATATCCTGGATATTATAATTTTTCGAAGTTGTCCATTATTTTAAGACCACGTTATAATTTCATATGTTTATTACCACTAAAAATTCTAAAGTAGTTAGCCATATATTAATAACACATATATTGTCCACACCTTTATTATAAACAATCTTACAGTTGGCGAACATACATGGGAAAATTTACTAATATATTTTTGTTCATACAATTTCTATTTCCTTATAGAAAATGGCAAATATGTTATACACGTCATTGGTCCACATCTACCCTTTTCTTTAATAGCGGTATTCATTATATTTCAAATTCATTCTCTGAGGGCAGTGGAATGTGGTATATACTGTGAATGTTCATATTCGATAGTATAGTCATTTCTCTCAGTATTATATATAATGAGGTATTATTTAATTGAAAAGCATTAGGGAGAGTTTTATATATTATCCAATTGGCATTTTTTCCTAGATGAAGGATAAGTGTATCTTTATAAACATTTGCGTTTCTGAGAGGGAACATTCTGCAATAGGTAAATGAAAATACAACTTAAATTCAGCTGGCGAGGTTGGCAATATCATTTTACTATTTCTTATGGAATTTTCGATTTAAATTAAGACTTTCTGAATATTTTTGTAAGAAGTGATGTGTTTAGTGAGTTCTTGGTTTCTTAATGGGGAACTGAACTATTCGAATATAGAAGTGAGAGCCATCTGTTGCGCAAAGGCAAGTAGCTCAGTAACTCGCCGTGAATTTGGCTGAGAGTTTTGCGAGATGGTAATATTATTAATGGATGGTCGGTCGGCGATCGGAGGTTTTGTTTATTAGTGATTTCCTTTTTCAATGGAGGGAGTAAATCTTTGTCGTCTTAAATGGGTGGGCTTCAAATGTCTGATGTTTACTGTATCTTCAATACGTTTACCCCTATGGGTTTTTCATATCAATATTGTATTGGGGTCAAGAGTTTGAACTTTTTTGAATGGTCCAGAAATTTTAAAATTTATATCTCTATTCCTAGTTGGTCTCCGATGCCAGGCCAGTTCGTTAGGTTTGTACGGAATTTGTTTCCATTCCTTATCAAAATTAGTATTTTGTTCTATCTGCCTTTTCCTGATATGGTCTCTCGCTTTTTGACCGACCTGACTCAGTGTTTGCAACTAGTCGGTGGTGCGGGTATGCAGTTATTTTCGCGACCGTAGCACCATCACGGGACCTCTTCTGGCTAAGCGCGTTCGTTCGTAGGCCAACTGACGCACTCCATAAATCCCCTCATTTGAAAATCCCTCCTTTACCAGCCTTATCCTTCTTGGCGACTGGTAAACTGAGTGTTATGTTCGGCTAACACCGGTGTATTCTACATCAGCTGTCATCGAGGGAACTTCGATCATGATGGGCGAGGCACTTAAGCACAATGTAGTTGAACTGAGTACGAGTTAGTTTCGAGCAGCATTTCTCGAGGCTGTAATTATGCCTCTATGTATTTTTAATGCACTGTGTAATCAACGATGGGAAGGCCAGTAAATGGTGAGTTGTGTTCACAGTGCTGTAATGCCAATATTTATTAACTTTGTATCGTGTTTTACTCAGTTGTGCTGCAGGTTGGCAGTTCAGTATTGGTTCTTTCAACATTGTATTGCTGTTGCTACTTTGGTGTAAAGTTTTTAAGTCTTTCGAGTATCATGAATTTACCTTTTGAGTTTCAAATGTTAGATTATACCCGCAACCCGAATTTAGACCTATTTTTTGGTCAGATGCATGGACGCATTGTGGGATAGCTCAGGCATGACAGTGTGATATTCATGGTCCTCGTTTATGTGTAATGCCTTTTTACATCTGTTTTGTGCAGAGGTTAAGACACGTAAACTGGCTATGCCGACTTATTTTCTTTTATTGTAAATTAAATAGGAAGTTCTAATGCGTAAATTTACGTGAAAAGAAGCAAGTTAGACTGAACAATGTAGCTCTCGCTCACTGTTGGTACCCATTTATTCTAAATTAGATGGGAATCTAATGTTTTATTCACTATATGTTTTCGTGGCTCATTAACGTTGAGATTGGTTATGTGAGTCACTTTGGACGACTTTAATTTTTACATCTTTTCGGGTGTGGTATAAACATTGTCAGTATCGCTCGATGGCGGTGAATAATGTCTGATGTTCTTGCTATTGCGAAACTATGCACATTGTTGTATTGTGCAAAGCTAGAGAAACCCATTTCCTGTGAGTAATTTACTGTCGTGAATTTCAACATAATATTTTGTGTAACTTTTGAGCACGACCTAAATATCTGACTTGTTTGCTAATACACGATAAATGTAGGTTGAAATTAGGGTAAGGTCAAAAATATTAACTTTTAACATACAATTTTAATGATAATTGGTTTTCGAAACAAAAATGGGAAAACATGGTTTGTGTATATGTAATGAGTTTTAATTTTTTTAATGGTAATATTTAATAGCTTAAAATATTAATATTAGAAATATTTAACTATCCGTGTTTATATAGGTGTGCAATTGTGTGTTTATAACCTTTGTGTATGCGTGTACTCTCTGCACAAGGGAACCGGACTCCCGGGGCGACGTTGGCGGCACAGAGTTACTTGTTACGCTGTTCACATTAGAATGAAAAGTTTAACATTCCATTTGATTATGGTTTGTATCGGAATGAAAAGTTAAAAATTGCATTTGATAACGTTTTGTATTGGAATGAAGAGTTTGTATCGGAATGAAAAGCACGAATCTCGAATCAATATGCAAATACTACTTGCATGTAGTTATTCATTGTGCAAATACTCCGTTAGGAATTCGTTTGCATTTTGGAATTACATGAAATAAAAAATATATACATAACCAAACAGAACTGATGTGAAAATAAATGTTCACTGAATATTCTTGTTCTAGACACATTAGTTCGTTAATGAAAGTGGTTAATAAGTGTTCACTGAATATTCTTGTTCTAGACACATTAGTTCGTTAATGAAGGTGGTTAATAAGTGTTCACTGAATATTCTTGTTCTAGACACATTAGTTCGTTAATGAAGGTGGTTAATAAGTGTTCAGCACTTCAAAGCAAATTACAAATTGGAGTTGATTCAAATCAATAGTAGTCACACGCCACTGTAGCGAGTTAGGAAACGATCACAAGATATTTGTGTTTCTTGTTTGTGACAATTCTATCTGACTTTTAGTGTAAAATACGCTTTTATTTCCCGTTTAATATTTAAATCTATTTTGTTTTGTTTATTTTTAGGACTACTTATTAAAATATGTGTATGTAGAAAGAATTACCGAGGACCTGCCTGTAATATGATGTTAGTCAGCAAATATAAAATAAGTTTTGTTAACCTGAATCTTAACTTGCAAAATATAAACAATATATAGGTAGAATAATGTTTAAACAAATATAAGTGAAATGTATTCCACACGAGATAATCTCTCGTACTTGGCTAGAAACATTGACATGGCCAGGATGTGTTTTTGGAGGGTTGATGAAAACGTGGCGTCTGTGGAGTTCTTGGCGAGACGGGAATCCGGTCTCTAAGAGTCTTTATCGACGGAGAAAATGGAGAGAGAGGGAGAGGAAGATAGCTTTCTGTCTGGTGGCGCTTTCCGGAGACATTACGAACTACACACACTTCCTCACCTCGACGGGGAGCCAGAGGTCGGCTGGCATCTTGCGTGTCTCCGTAGATGAAAGACGGTGACCCTTGTTCGTGTCGTGTGTGCTGGGATGTTTGGCGAGTGCAAAGTAGCGATGTTGCGGTGCGGGGTGAGTCACGGGGATTCAGAACAAGTGTGGGAAACAGGGATTGCACACAAAAACATGGCACACACACTTAATGTGATAAAATATTATTTAAAATAGTTGTAAAGTCACAGCATGTAATGTGCTTTAGACTGTCGGCAGGCAGTGTAGTGTGGGAGGTCGGTGCTGTCTGGGCCGGCGGCATACGGGCTGCCGGTGACGGGCGAGCAAGCTGGTCAGGTTAATAATTAATGACAGATACAATCTCACTTCAGTCTGCAGTGTGTAGTTGTAATTGGTAATTCGTCTTTGTACTTACTCTTTAATTAGTAGTGGCACTTGAGCAATTACTCTAATTGGTATTTGTTTAATTGGTAATTTCTCGCTCTGTACTTAATTTGTAATTAGAATCGTTACTTGTTCAATAACTCATTGTGCATACTCAATTTGTTATTATTCAGTTATGCAATTGCTAGTTACCTCACCTCCCCCTCACCAACTTCCTCACCGTTCCTCGTCAGTCGCTCGCCGACCACCAAAGCGTGAAGACCTCAGTTGGTCATGGGCAAGATGGTTCACTTAGAGTAGCGGTTCAGAACTGAGTCAAGCGCTGTAATGAACTGGCTATTTTGTCCGGTTCATTGATTCAGTGCAGTTCTTTATTCAAAGATTTACTTCTGTATGCTGAATTTCTTAAAAACAGTCATTGGCAATCAAAATACACTTTTGAGTTAGCGAATTTTGTCCATATCAGCATAAACAAATACTTCCTAGATATTACCTGGTGCTATAATTATAACCTTCCACACAAAACATAAACAATTTGTACAAAGTATTGCAGTTCTTTAAATTTATAAAAAAATGTATTTGTGTATTAACGATCTTAGATATTGTAATTTGAAAGCACGATACTGTCTCTCACAACCAGAAATAAAATCTCGCGAATGGAACAAACACTGCCACTAAAGCTAAATTCCGCAAAAATATACTGTGAGATTGGAAACAATAGAAAATTATGTAACGAATTAATCTGTGTTAAAAATTGCACAAAAAATAATTCATGGATCACAATTCACTAGAGCCCTTTTGCAGAAAAGATTAGTAATTGTTTTTATTAGTTCAGGGCGTTGACGAGAGGGCGAAAAAGGAGAAATAAGTGATAGAACCGTGAAAAAAAGAAGAGTGGGATTTGAGCTGGGAGAGAGAAAAGAAGTGAGCGAAGAAGAGCGGTGAACCGCGATCTGCCGCGAACCATGCTAGGAGAAGGGGTGGAGAGTAACGGAGCTCTTTGTGCCAGTGAACCGTCAAACGGTGGTTCTTATTTCGTAATCTGGCTCTCGTGAGCTCTGCTTTGCGAGTTGGTTCGTTCGAGCGGTTCGTGAACTATTCGCCCATCTCTAACCTCAGTTGCTCGTCAACCAACGGAGCGAGAAGAACTCTATATACGTGTACCAAAAATACTTGAGAAATTTTATCGGGGCCACAGTGGTGTAGTGGTTAGACCACTCGCCTCCTGGTAGGTTTTCTCCCGGATTTTTGCATGGGAAATTCGTTCCGAACATTGCCAGCTGATTGGTGGGTTTTCTCGGGAGCACCCATATTCCCGCCCTTCATTCCAGCACTGATCCTTACCGACCCTGTTTCTTCCACATCAGCTCTCAAGACGTCGATGTCGAGAGTCGCCCAAATCTCTCTACTACACTTCAATCGAGAAATTTTAGTTTTGCGGAGATCTATACCGTTAAAGTTTGCCCTCCTCAGCTGATGCTTATTTTCCCTAATGATCTTTTGCTTAAAATACATTTCAAAAAGGGGTATTTTGATTCAACGTTGTTCGTAAAGATATTTTGTTGGCTAGTTTACTTCACTGACAGTTGCGTGACGTCCGCAACACATTAATGGCAAGGATTTTTTAAAAATGAAATACCATTTCCCCTCCAACATGGCTGTCGTTATAAAATATGAAGTTAGAGAATAAGGATTTTGAACAATGTTACTGCTGCACCTGTATGATTATTTCACTGGAAGTTTGACAATATAACATTAGTTTGATCATTTGGTCGTTATAAGAACGACACATTTTCCGCATCGCAATATATCACTGTAAATAATTAATTACATGTAAAAAAATGACAAAGTATTATTAATAAATTTCAAGAATGAATTAACTTATCGTGCATGAAAAGCTTTTAATTATAATCTTAATACGTATGTTATATCCCTTTGAATAGTCAAAAACATGTTAAGAATACCTGAAAAACCAAAAATTTGTTAAAATATATATCTGAAATATATGACATATATTTTGTATGTAATAGTGCATTCGACTTGTTTGTATTTCCCTCGGCCAGTATATTGTTGCTGAGAACATAAATCTAAATAACACAACTTACGGAAAATTTTCCTGCTGCTGTTTAACATTTTAACATACTTGTTACACCCTGATGAAAAGCATTGAAACTGTACGATTACATATATTTCCAGAGTCAAATTACGTCAGTCAAGTAAACCATCTTTTTCCAATATTGGCAAGAGTGTCGTTAATTCTCTCATGTAATCTTCTGTGAGATGAGCACTAGAATAGTTTTCAGATGGAGAAACAAACAGATCGGCGATGTCTGGAGTATTATCGGGATTTGCAGATGTTAGAGGCTTAATGCAGAAGACTGTGAAAACTCCCATGAAGTTTCTGATTATCATTTTCTCCCGGATTATTTCCAGAGAAGGGCACTGACTTCCACAACCAAGTCTGGCCAGTGTCTTAGATAATGAAGAGTGATAACACTCCACAAGTTCGTCCATATGTCGACTTCTCACTTCTGGGGTTGGGCTAGTGTATAGGAAGTAGTGGAGGTCTAAGACGGGAGATCCATAGTAGCAACACTGGAAGTCCAAGAAGATCATATCAGAAACTTTCCCATCCTCATTGTATCTGAACATCATGTTGTTTGTCCATGTATCACCGTGGGTCAACACATTAAAATCTTGATCGTCCCTCTTCACAGCCTTCTCTAGACGATGTACTCCAGTTTCTGAGAGTTGACGCAATTTCTCGAAGTACCTGTGGCCAACTTCTGGCCAATTCTGCACTTTTTCGGCGACAGACTTCAACGACTCTGAGAGAAGATTCGTCATATGGTTATTACTCCCAACAAATACATTCGTGAGGAATTTCTCAAACACGCCTGGCTCTTGGGAGTGCAGCGCTACTGAGGCAGCATGGAATTGCCCGAGACGGGAAATTACTAACTTGCTGTGGTCAAGATCCAGTCCAGACATCCTCGAAGCCATTTTGAAACCCGACTCGGAGAGATCTTCCATCACTAGCTTCTGGTGAGGCTTACCTGAGAAGAAGTAACACCTGGGTCCGAGAAGAATAGGCTTCTCAGTTGACGATGTGTTGAGCGCACGATGTAATGCAGGAACTATACTCAATAAAACCTCAATTTCTCTTGTGAATAAATTGTTCTCAACCATAAATTTCTTCATTTTTTCTTCCTCTGGGATAGATTTCACGATGAATGTCTTTGTGTATATCTCACCGCTGCCATCGACTGCATTGTATTCGGCAATAACCCTGTATATTATGCTGCTAAAGTTGTCACCAGGGGAAGTTGCTGCACGAACTTGAAATTTTATCACTTTTGTTTATTCAACTACAGCTCCTTTAAGAGCCTGCTCAATGAACTGCTCGTCTAACCAATTTGGAACAGCAATCTGGGAAGCCATGATTTTGAAGTCAGTTTACCTGTAACATGAACAGTAATTGTATTTTAACAACCCCTAGAAATATGGTTTACTTACTGATGGGTTAATGTCCTTAATTTATTACATTTTTCTTTTTTTAAGAGTATTTATTATTACAAATGTTTCAGTTGCTCTGTGTATCACATAGATAGATATAAATTCTTGTGTAATAATACAAAAAAAACGAAGCTTTACGCAGATTCACACACATCGAAATATTAACAAACAGTTTGGCTATAGTAAATGTTGCTGTAAATCCTACATTACAAACATAAATGTGCTAAACAATGTAATAAGTATTATATTGCTAATATAAATGATTTATTAGGATTTCCTTCTTTTTTTGCTGTTTACGTCTAAAATATTTATTTTTGGATTGACCCATTTATAAATTTACCTTAAATTAATACGGATTTATATATTATGTACCTTGCACATTGAAGTAAATGTAGATTTATAAAGAAACTCCGCAAGTTAAATGCCAGTTGAAGTCTCCCCACGCAGTATAGTCTTTCCACTACGAGCAGACACAACTCTGGTAGTGACATGGACAATCAGTATTGACTGGGTAGTGCCTCGGCAGAACCAAGGCTGCCTCTGAGTGTTAGGATCTCAGAATGTGGGAGGGGAGCGGATGTTGTACTGCAGTATCATGTTGGGGCTAGGAACTGAACAACTGCAGCACTAGTCGATCGTTCTTCCGCGCTCAGTCCTTTATCTATCAGGCTTCTCCAAGCCGAATATCTGTTCGGGCAGTGCCATACGAGGGTAACCCCGAGAAAGCGACCTGGGATCAGTTTTGGTGAGTGCCAAATCTCTGAACTTCATCCCTATGGCTGCTAAATACCAAGTTGATAATGCTCTCTGAATTTATCAGATATCTCAACTATATAAGCTGTTCGTGGATAATATGTTGTTCATGGTTAATTGGGCACTATTGGAATTCCTGCATAGGATATACTTTTCTCCCAATTTAAGCCAATCTACCATGAATTAAGTTAAAACTGTCATTAACCATCTCATTTATTTGTGTACACACAAGTTGAAACCGAGGAATTATTTTGTAAAATAAATGTGTTGATAATATGCAAATCTGAAGTCGCTTAAGTACAAAACAAGAAACACCATGTGGATTCAACATTTGTCAAAGGAATCACTGCAGCACACCATTACCGATGTAGGTGTCGTCTATAGGCCGGAAGAAGGAGTGGAAACATTACATCAGCTGATGAGGGAGCTGATGAGGTAAGGTGGAGCTTCTGTTCATGTTGTTAGTTCAAATGGCGCAAATTGTTTCCCTGAATATCTGTGAGATAACTTTGTTATATGTGGCCATAATGTTCAAGGTACCCGAATCCTTGTAAATGTATGGTAGGGCAAGCTATAAATGAGCATATGTCCATTAATGAGTGCCGTATAATTTCGTTATGGCACACAGGCATTCCAGAAGTTATTTCTTATCAACATATGAAAATCTTAGTTAGATGTGAAAATCTGGATGAAACAATGCAGCAATTTGTGAGTGAGGCAACTAGATTGGTAGAAGTTTTGGGGTTGCCATACATGGAAAAACACTAGGGTGAGTTCGGCGCAATTAGCGCTTTTAAGTATTTAAAAAATTTGCTGTGTAGTTTACTCGAAGGATTTGAGACTACGCGTATTCTAAATCTTAACAACAAAGTTCCTGCTCGCATTGTGTCCTAAGTCTATCTTCCTACACTAGGGAAATAACAATTTTTATATACAATTTTTTGAAAACATCGAGAAAAATAATTTCAAGCTATATTTGCTGCTCTTAACATTTTCTGATGAGTCAGCGGCTGGCTGGTGTCTTGTTGCCATGGAAACAAGTAGGGGGAGGAGTGGTGGCCGGCGAGGTTTCGCAGAGGCCAGCCTTCAGCGTGGTGCGCAATTGGCAAGCAGCGATCATGCGAGCAGCAGGGGTGGTTGAACGGGTCTGTCGCTGTAAAGGTAAGCCTATGTCCATGGCCCATATTGTAAAACAGCTTGTCAGGCACTGCGAAATTAGGCTAATTTCATATGACAGGTTATTCACAATCTTGTTACATTTACAGTAATAAAGCCTTGACGAAATCATCGATTGCAGCACTGTTGTAGCTGACCCATCCGAAGAAGTCTTTAGCACTGTCGACGTCATGCCTGAAGACATCAACGGTTGCACTATTGTAGGTGGCTTATTCGAAGAAGTCGATGGTGGCATTAGTATCATGCCCAAAGTAGATGACAGCTGTGCTACTGTAGGCAGCCTATCTAAAGAGGTCGATGGCGATACTACTATAGGAATGCCTCTCGAAGAAGTCTATGGCACTGCTGGTACTACTCCCGAAGATGTCGATGGCACTCTCATAGCTACCATTAGTTTTGGAATGTCCGAAGACATCGCAGATGCAGAGTAATACTTAGATGCGAAGCCGCAGGAACTAGCCATGACCATGTATATTTTACGACAGCGATTGATCTACTAAGATTCTCAACAGACTCCACTAATGCATATAATATATGCATATCAGCCATAAATCATATTGAATTTGAACCAATCAGTATGCTAATAACACATTGTGCAGACATCGACAACCAAATCACCGAGTTGCCACATGATGACAGCTGACCAATCACATGATGGTACTGAGATATCACATGCAGTAGTCAGTCTCCGACTGCTCCCAGACCGACCTCTCACAAAACCGACCTATAGTGACTCATGACCCATAATGTCCTATAAATACTCCATAATGATCCATACATTACCCATGATGTCCCGTAACGACCCTTAAAGACCCCTATCGATTCATGAATGACCGATAAATGACCCATACATATGCCATTAACATTCCATAATCACGCACAACGACGCATAATGGCTCATAATGTAACATATTAAATCCTATTGACCTCTAACGACACATTAATGACTTATCAATGATAAAATGACACATAAACGACCAGTTAATGACCTGCAATGACAAATAATATACCATAATGACCCCAAACAACTCATAAATATCTCATTAATTAGCCATTAAGACCCACAATGGCCCATAATAACACCTAATGACCCCTATTGACCTCTAACGACACATTAATAACCCATAAATGACACTAAATGACACATAAATGACCAGTTAATGACACAATGACAAATAATCTACTATAATTACCCCAAGCGACTCATAAATGACACATAATGATAAACTCATGACCAATAAATGACCCATTATTTAGCCATAATAACCCATAATGTCTCATAATGACTAATATTGACCCACAAAAACTCATAAATGACCTATAAATGAACCATAAATTACCCCTGACAGTGGAGAATGGGGATCATGCGGAGCATGTGGAGTGTGTGGAGCATATGGATCGTGAGGTGCTGATAGTGATCCTGATTGAGTTGCGTGGGGTACTGATTGTGGTGTATGGGTGTTGGGTCAGTCTTGTGAGAGGTCGGTCTAGGCAGAAGTCAGAAATTGACTCCTGCGCATGATGTCTCAGTGCCTGCCCTTGATTGGTCAGCTGTAACCATGTAGCAACTCGGTGAATGGCTGGTCGATGTCTGCACAATATGTTATTGGCCTAATACGATTGGTTCAAAGTCAATATGACGTTATAGGGCTTGTAAATGTATATTTACTGTAGGTGGGTCAGCTTAAAGGCTTAGTTTGACGATGGCTGCCGTGAAAATACATAGTCTCAGCAAGCTACGGCAGCTTAGCATCTAACTCTTATTCTGCATATGCGATGTCTTCTGAAATAGCCGATGTTACTGCCATAGCTACCATTAGCTTTGGAATGTCCGGAGTGGTACCAGTAGTGCCATCGACTTGTCCAAGCAGCATGCCTATAGTAACATAGCCATACACCTCTTCGGATGGGCTGCACCTCTGTCATTTGCTATGAGCATGGTACTAATGCCACCATCGAATTTTTCGAATGGGCCACCGACTACAGCGCAGCCTTCGACGTCTTCAGGCATGAAGTCGACAGCGTCATCGACTTCTTCGGATGGATCACTTACAGCAGTGCTGCAATCGATGACTTTGTTAAGGCTTCTTTGCTCTAAGTGTGGTAATATATTTGGCTACAGCCAAGGTGCAAGGAATAATGAAAGAACTACTTGGGTGAAGGGACCTTCCTATGTATGCAGCAATGTGCTAAGTGCTAACATCTGTTCAAAGGCGATGATAAATATATTATAACTGTAAAGGTGGAACTTCTACAGCTAAGAAACGCACTGTGCTAGTTATAGGCTAGACAGCATCGAATGGATTCTAATTAAAATAATCAGCATTCAAGGGCATTAAGAAATATTATGTAATTAAAATAACTTTGGTGGTACGAAGTACATGTGCACATACCTGGACCACATTAAACAAGGACAATCAATCAATTAACAGAAGAAGTCGAAGAATGTTCATAAAATATAGTGTTATTCTGGAGTCTTTTTCTGAAAAGCCTCAAACTTTTGATGAATAAATCAGCTGGCGGGCATTGAAGACTGCGAACGTAGCATTGTGTATTGCTGGTAGCATTCGAGAGGATGTAGAGGCCTTCAAAAAAATCTTTGCCGCGAAGAAGAATATATAGCTAAGATTTCTGGGGGGATGCTTGCATAGACTGTCTCGAGCTGTGTATAAGCTGATTATATTAACTATGTGAAAAGTGAGCATGTTGCTGTAAGTTCATTACATTAACGCATGGCAACTATAGCGATTATGTTTTTATGTTTAAAATCTGTTGTATGTAAAAAAATATATTTTTTTTCCATGAATAAACGAACGTGTTAATTTCTCGCTAGTGCTGAGTTTCCTTATACTAGCATGCTTACTTCCCCGATATAGGGACTATGGAAGCCTTGTTTACCAGATCTGCCACTACAAGCCGACACTATAAGTGAGCATGATAATAAAAATAAGTGAAATGATTTGGGCGAAATATTATGATTTCAGAGTTAATACTTCAATATCGGCTCTTTAGGCACAATCAATTATAAGATATCTAAGGTGTTGTATTGAAATTAACTGTACAGATACTAAGAATGGATTCCCATCACAATACATTATAAGCAGGTTGGATGCAACATTCATGAAAACATGCTGTTGAAGTGGTAAAATTTTAACCCTTAGACTTGTAGGGGTGGGCGAAGGTTGAATCCGGCCTAGCGAGACCTGCTTCAATGTCGGAGAGTGGTTCTATACAAATTTGTGCATAACTGGTGTTACTGTAATAAGCCAGTTATTTTCCTATAAAATATCAATCCAAATGGAATATTTCGAAGGTTGAAGACCAAGACTATATGCTGTAATCAAATATTGTGTAAGTGATGTAACCCAAGATGGCGGTTCGAGTGTACCGATTAATCAGCAGGCTACTAAATCGAAATGGAATGACAGAGCATGACTACATTGTAAGATGGAGGGTGGAGCACAGGGGATTTAATCGTGGTGACAAAATTAAGAAGGAACGGCACAGATTGAAAAGATAACTAATAAAAAAAAAGAAATCAAAGATCGTGAACTTTGCATGACCGGGCATATTTATGCCTATAATAATGTGTGTTTAATTTACTATCAGTCGTTTCTAGTTATCTGAAAGACTTATTAATTCGGTGGTATTTTACAGTCTGCTTTAAATCTAATGCACGTGAGTGCATGCAGTAGGAGGGCAATAGTTAGATTTGAAAGTTTTAAACAATAATTTGAAAATATTTAAAAAAATAATTTTGATAATTTTTTTTTGTTTTTATAAATTCTTGGGAAAAATTTGGGAAATTTTAGTGCATTTTGTGTTTAAGGTCAAGAATCCCCATGTTAAGGTCAAAGGTCAAGTTTAATGTCACCAGCACCTAACACGGATCAAAAATGATGCTTGGGTGATGTCATAAAATTGTGGCTGGTCGGATCCAGTGCCTCGTCAACTCCAAGCACAAACATTTAAATTTTTTATAATTATATATAATACATTTTTATAGATATTCAATTTTTTAAACTTTATATAATTTTTTAAAAGTTTTTTTAATTATATTTAAGAATCGTTCGGTTCAAAGGTTATTCAAGGTCACAGGGTCGAGGTCAAGGTCACTTGGGACCAACATGGCGGCTAAGATGGATGACAGAACCAAGATCGCTGATGGTTAGGTCTGACTTCGATCCTGGATCCCATCTACGAATTGGCATACCCTATGCCTATAAACCAATATGGCCGCCACTGCTCTGCTCTCGAGAAACGATTCTCCCAAAGCACTTGAATTGGCTGAAAATGACCTTTCTGCTGATTGTTTTTGCAGCTGAGGAGCTAGGTGCTTTTAAGGGGAAAATAAAAAATTTGAGAGAAATAAGGGAAATTTTCAGGGGAAGGGAAATTTTTTAGGGAAAGGGATCACTTCTAGAGAAATTTAGTCCATTCGGATAGAAGAAAGGGGCATTTTTAAGGGAAAAGAGAAATTTCTAGATTGTAGCAGGAGGCTCCTGACGCTTATCATCTATCCCGTTATGACCAACTCACAATTTCCATTCTACTCTACTGTGTTGGTTTTATGCATGCACATATCCTCAGTTTTTCCAAGTCCGTAACCTTTTGCGAAAAATTCTAAAAGTTAAATTAACTGTAGTTTACAATGATAATGCTTAATTTGTTTAATTTAAATATGTTTAACTTTATATTTGTCGTTCAAGAGTGTAACAACCAAATATTGCAGAAGGACAATATGGGAAAGTAGCCGAAAAAAATGCGAGACACCGATGCCAGCGCTCCTAGCGGTCTGTGCTGTTCGTGCGATAGTAAGCTGTGCAATGAATGGGTAGTTTTGAGTATTTCGGGTACGTTTTGATTCAAATTTGTTCTCTTGAGTGGTTATTATGGCAGGAAAACTTTGTGTAGTTTTTGGCTGCAATAATTACAACGTTGCGAACTACAGCAAGTCCTTTTTAAGATTTTCAAAGGATGCATGTCAATAAGTACACGAGCTGTAGTGGATAACATTTTCCATTCGTGTTTTTATTGCAAATTCCATTCACACAAACCTTAATTTACTTAAATACTGTTTTTTTTTGTTTCCTAGATGCCAGCAATAGGTGCAGAAATGTGAGAGCAGGCCTGGATGTAATGAAGGGAAAAAAGGACTGGCGGTTTATACCAACACGTGAATAGCGTGTTCCAACCTTTTCAGAAAAGAGGATTCCCACAGCTCAAATTTGCTTCCACAGGACCAAGAACGAAGTCACTTGAGTGTCGTAGCTGCTATTTATAATCGTGTACACTGAAGGGCCTTGCGAAGTGTTATAGACCTTAACCTGAAAGGTCCAGGTTTGTTTTTATTGGAGCGACACCTTCGAAAAAAAAAAGTAAACAATGTTTACAAATTCCACATTCGTCTATTAAACTGGCTGAAGTCTCTTGTTAAAGTGTGTGTTTAGTTCAGCAAGTCGAGATAGGGGTATAACTGATTGATTGCTTCAGAAAAGTTGTTTACATAGGTACGTGTGTCGGTGATTGCTCGTACAATGTTTACATAATCAGTGTTAGTGTATTAAATTGGCTGGGGCCTCTTAAGTGTTTGTATAGTTCAGCAAGTTAAGCTAAGGATATAATTGGTTAATTGCTTCAAAATAGTGCTTTCATATTTGTGTCGGTGATTTCTAGTACAATGTTTACATATTAGTCAAACATTATGCGCCGAGCCAGAGTCCCAGTGTCAGCAGGGAAATAAATACCCAAAAAAATTATTCAAGGCGAGCCAGAAATTTATTTTAGGTGGTAATGCGAAGCGAAACTTGGAGATTCCCTATAAAGGATTGTCATGTATAGCCTATTTGAACTGAGAAATAATGTATGTGTGTTTTGCAATTCAACGAATTTCTGTACTATTTGTAATATTACTGTAATACTGTCTAATGAAAACATGTTTAATTGCAAAAGGACGGAACTGAACATTAAGCACCGTACCTAAATTGACAATGTTGCCAATACAACTTAGAAATACAATAGTGGGGAGGGCTATGAACTTGAGGGAAATTGAGGGGAAAAAGTTTATAATGAAAATGTACATATTTTGAATTTTTTACCCCACAATTTCCCTGATCTTCATAGCCCTCCCCACTATCGTATTTGTAGCTTGTATTAGTAATATTGTTATTTAGTTAATGTATGTTTCAGTTTTTTTTGTTTGCAATTTAATGTATTTTCATAAATACATATTACATTATTCACATATGTTCACCTATTTTACCCCACAATTTCCCTTTTCTTCATAGTTGTCCCCACTGTCGTTTTTGGGGTTTCTATTGGTCAAATGTTGATGCCCCTAGTAAATTCGTGTTCTGTGTAATTAGAGTGGAATTATACCATTTTCTGAGATTTTTTTTTAAAAGCCCCCATTTTTAAAAATTGCCCAGTTTTCAGCATATTTATTTTGTTTATGTACATCTCCGTATTGTTTATATACTTTTTCAGTGTATTTTCATAATTTGGAATGTTATTGTTTACATTTGGGAAACTATGCATTTGAATACTAATTTGTATATTATTTGGGTTGTGTTTGCACCAACTACCAAATATTTTCGATGATTTATTAAAGAAACAACTGAACGAAAACTGTAATAGTTTCCTTTCTATGTAGTCGCTTACCCTTTACACATCCTAAGGTATACATATTATTACTGTTTTACTGTGCAAATATTTTAAATTCTCTACATACTGAGTTTGCAAGTAATTTTAATTTGTATGAGTGGAGAGTTGTTGAGTACAGCTTTCGGTTGCAAGAATAATTCTTCTCCAGCCAGTGCATCAAAGTTCATTCTGTGTTCTAAACACCATGTACTGACGCCACACACCAGATGACACTTTAATTGCAGCAGTGGAGATGTCATCAGGTTGTCTACAGTTAGCAAGTCAGTGTATATTTTGCAGTGTGTGAACCAGCTGTCGAGTGAGGGTTACCGTCAAAACCTATCAAAAGTAGTAGAAACATTCCCCCCTCCTCCCCATACTCGCATTTGTTTACACAACTGTGTACAAAACTTTCAAACAATATTATTTCACTCCTGAGTCTCATCGTTACATTTCAGTGATACTTATTATAAATTATTTACAAATAAATAGAGAATTTCTTTTTAAATTTCGATTCCCCTTATTGACTTCCTGAAGTACTCAGTATTTTAACTTTGTGCATACACCTATAGTATTAACTTAAATGAGGTGTTTTTCAATGAATTATTTTGCCACATTCTGCAATGCAGATAAGTCACTTATAGTCATATGCACACATTTCGTTTGACCTGTTAGCCTATTTACACAGTTTTGTTTGCCGTGATCACAGTATTGGAGAAAGTACTCGCAAATTGCATTACAATAACAAGTGCCATGAATTTGAACAGAAAGTACCTTAAATTCATTACCAAGGTAAGTTATTTTCAGTTCAGCTGCTTTTGAATTATGCAACATGTTTTCCAGTTTTCTTGCCATGAAGCATATGAAAATTTGTGGTAAAATTCAGGTTGGTTATTAGAAGTGAATTGCTCATGATGATATAATGTTATAAAAATTTGGAAATAAGCTTTTATTTTAAAGTGAATTACAAAATTAAACGTGCTTATTGCAAACTTGGGAGAGGTGAAGTAAATAAGCTGAATGGATTGAGTAAATATGTTAGTGTGTACTATAAAATATTTTAACCAATTGCATTCTCATCCTAGCGCCAGTTGTACTGCATAAATTTAATTAGTAAATGGTGGAAAATGATTGATCAAAATGTTTAAAGACTGCCATATAGTTATGTACTGAAATACTCTCCTTAATACAGTAGACTTTATTTATAATTTATGTAGTATTTATATTATTTATCTCATTTATAATCTCTCAAATTTCACTTACGTGGCATGATATCAGAGGCGATGGTACATTTTCATATTTGGTATAGGCGTACCATTGTGGAAAACTGCAAGCATTTAGCAGTCAATGTTGCTGCTTCCTCCATGGATTATCTACACTAGCCAAGAAAATGGATGTCTTAAGTAGGAAGCTGTGTTCCAATGCATGTATGTACTATATGAACGCACCATGTGTGGTGGTAAAAGTAATGATCAAACTTAATAGTTCTACGAAATTTAATTGGGGTACTCACCATAAGCATTGACGTAGTATTCTAAGAGTCAACGTGACCTAAATTAGTCAAGTAAAATAATGACGCATTTGATATTTTACTATGGAACGATACTTACTTAACTCCTAAATTACCAAATTGCAGCCACTTCTGAACAAGTGACTTAATAGTATCCGAACTGGACACTTCTACATGTTAAAATACTATTGTACTGAATGGTAACTTTGAACACAGTCTCACTATGTGTGGTATGTTTGGGTGTTGCTGTTTATTTTTACGTAAATACGTACAAATAAAACATTTTAAAAGGAGTGATGTGAGCAGTTTTACCATAATTTATAAAAACCTGCTAAATGATGAAGTGATCAATTAGTCTCTGTGAAACCAGCATTAGGAAATGAGCGGGAGGAGGAGGCAATACTCTTGCCCCGTCTGTACTTGACTGTGGCTTTAGTACGGTTACAAATTTGACAGTACGCTCATTTCGATTCAAATTTCTCCCAATCCCGAGTTGCTCTGTACTACAAAGATACTTTGTTTTGTTGATGAACAGGCACTAGATGTTGCCAGGCTACAGAATAATCCTTTGTGTGTGTGTGATTTTTGGTTACACTCCCCAAAATGTCATAACTGGTTCAATCAGATTATGAAGAAGTGACTGAGGTTTCAAATGTTTGTTACTTATGGTTGAAGCATGGCTGCCAGTGGGTTAACCGTAGCTGCCTGCGTTTCACTTGAGGCAGTGTAGTTGTGGCATAACTGCACCACAAAACTGATTTTTATGTGTAAAGGTGGACTCGCAACCATCCGTCGCACCTGTCAGGCGGTCACATGATCTTTGACCAATCGCAGGGCAGCGTTTTTTCTATCCGTCAAACTTTAACTTTCGATGCACCTACGGGTGGGCCACCACCCTCTGACGAGATTCTGTAGACACGAATACGCACTTTGAAATAAAATGCAACACGCTGGATATGTGTTTATTTATCTTAGTGGTAAAATAAGGAAATTAAAACTTAAACAATAATTGAGTATACATTTTTATCACGTAAAAATTTATTTCCCCAAAATGTTTCTCTTGAAAATGTATTTCCAACCAAAATATATTCTACGAAAGTAGAAAGCAGAATGAAAACCATATCTGTTAGAAATAGAAATTTGTGAACTATTTATTTTATTGCTAATTTAATGATAAAAACTTCAAAAAGCAGTAAGTTAATATTTAGGCAACTTATTTTGTAGCTAGGTTAATCATCAATATCTAAAAGATATTGTTTATTATAGAGCTAATAAAAGCCACAGTGTTAAATCACTAACTGTAGTAGAGCTATTTGTAATTAATATTTCATTAATAAAAAAACAGATAAGTTGTGGAGATTTTTCTGTCCAAAAAAATTTTTGGTTATGTTCATTCCCGATTTTTTTTTTTTGCAGAAAGATAAGCTTCGTGACAGCTCTATTATCAAGAATTTATTGAATAAATGCAGTCGGTCATGTATCCGACAAATGAAATACCGTTTAGCATTCAATTATCTTACTTATAATTGATTAAGATTTGTCCTTTGTAATTTGCAACACCCAAGTCTGTGCCCAGTTACATGATTCTGTTACAACTGATTGTCCTTGTTTCAAGTGACAATATTTATGCTTTAAGTGCATTTTAAAATATGGCATTGTAATATGAATAAGAAACTATTATATAACATTCGGCAAAACAACACGTTTTAACACTACGAGACGACAACAACTGCACTTAAATCGCGCATGCCGAGCCATGTAAATTTGAATTTCCTGGGTATTCATCACAAGCCGCTAGGAACGCTGTTGTAGCGTGTCTCGCATGTTGACATTGTTAAAACGCCTCAGTTTCCCATATTGTCCTTCTACAAAATTTGTAACAACTAGCATATATATATTATATATATATATATATATATATATATATTATATATATATATATATATAACATCTTTCCAGTTACAATGTTTTTCTAAGTTGTTGTGTGAGAGTCACAACAAACATAATAAGCATTATATAGAGAAAGTAGTTATTCTCATTGCTGCTGCTGATAGTCCATTCTTTTTATATTTATTTTTTATATTAAGATGATTATTGACAATTATACTAATACTGTAATATTTTGGGTCATGCGATTTGTCATGACGCCGTTTTTACATATATTATTACGAATTAGTACTGAAAGGATTTAGTTTATAGTTTTAAAGTATTATTTTTATATTTATTTTTTATATTAAGATGATTATTGACAATTATACTAATACTCTAATATTTTGGGTCATGCGATTTGATGTCATGACGCCGGTTTTACATATATTATTACGAATTAGTACTGAAAGGATTTAGTTTATAGTTTTAAAGTATTGTTTTTATAAATCATCGCCGCGTTTAAGTATAATCCCAGAATTTTCACCAAAATCAACAATGGCATCCATCAATTTTTTAATCATAATAAAATATATATATCATTATCCTGGCATTTAAGTTAATTTGTTATAAAAATTTCATCTATAAAATGGTTTCTATGCTATAGTCATTATTTTCCTTAACAGGCAAAACTTAGAAGATTCCACAAAAGATACATTTCAGGCTTGTTACCGTATCGGGATGAACTCCAATTTGAACTAATAAACTACTACATTTTTAATTTATATACATTTTTATGTATTTTCATCAAGTAAATTAAACAGCTTAAGAGTATCGCCCAATAACACGTCTGGGTTCCAGCTCATAAGATCAAGGATTATGTATCCCTTACATACACTATGGAACGTTCGTCACACCAATACTTCTATTGTAAATGATATTTTATTCCCTTGCAAGTTTAAAGAACCACGTGTAATAACATCGGGTGACGTCACATATTTTGTACCGGTAGTCAAGTCTAACATATGCGCTGGGGCCAGAGCGCTTTGGTAGCGTCGTGAGTATTGTTTCCCCACGTTAGTTTTAGTTAAACACTGTGGTCGGGTTCGAAAATCGACATCAATACATTTCTGTGGTATTTATTGCGAAACAAAATTTTAAATCAATTATTGCAAAAATGTTCATGCAAATATTTGGTATATGAATGTTAACTTAAAAGATACTTTTCACAAAGGTTTATGAGTTGCACTCACCTGTAATTTAAAAAACAATATATATTACAGTTATTTTTTATAATACTTTGTATCGAATATAACATACAATATGATATAAAATTATAAAAAATATAGTATTAGATTTGCGTAATTTATTTAAATTACGTGTTTTACATAATGTAATATATACAATACATAATTTTATTGTTTTATGTATATAATTTTAATTAATATAAATAACGAAATAATATTAAAAATTTTGGTCCCCGGTCGCCGAGTGGTTAGCGTACCCACCTCTCACCATAGTCGTACTTGTTCGACCTCTGGTTGGGCTGATTTATTGTTTTATTTCTGACAAACGTGGTTGACATTGCTGGCGCCGTTTGGGTTTTCTCGGAGTACGCTCGCCATTTCCCTCCATTGCATTCCACAGCAAACATTACATAAATTATATGCACTTTGACAAAGTTGTAACGCAAATGCGATGAAATCAAGTCGCGCAAATTTTTTCCCTTAGGAATGAGTTGTAAAGGTGAATGTAATCTAATGGAACACGTCATTTTGGATTTTTTTTTTCTCAGCCAGTTTTGGAGACGTAAGAAGAAGACTAAAGTTCGTTTATCTCATCTTTTTTAATCTATGATATATAGTTTCAGGTGTCTAAGAAGGCTGCTGTTTTATCCTCTCAGCTTTCTTTCTTAAGTAACTCAATCATCAGTCACTTTGATCTTTACGCGAAAAAAAAAAATTGAGCTGATATAAATTATTTATTTTATTTTTATATAATTTAGAAATCTCTTTCCTGCACCCGAACAAAATATCATATGAAATTTTTGTGATTTTAATGTGAAATGTTTATTTTATAGACACAATACCTAAATAAATTATTTTGATTAAATTATTTTATATTTATAATTAGAAAATATGTATGAAATATGTAATTCAACAACATATTTTCATGCAGCAACCGTGCGACTAGTAAGACGATGCAGGTAAAACGTAGCATCTTTAAATACTTAAATAATAATATTTTGTTTAGATCGAGAATATAATTTTTAAAATTTTTGTGTTGTAGTTATAGGTAACATTTGGGTTCGGGTGTTCTTGGACCGGTTTCCACCTTCTACATACGTTCTCATTAAATTAAAACTCGCTTTTTAGACGCCAAGTCTGCTATTGTTTCTCTTGCCTCAGCTCTCATTCCCAGATTTTCTGCAACATGCAAATTTAGTGGCCAATATTTGTGACTTGCGAGCATTGTATAAAATATTTTCACTTTCGACGAACTTCCGAAAATAAAAAATCAACACAAAAATCTTTCCTGAGTGAAAGTACAGTTTGGAATGAAGACTTCTCTGCGGGTTAACGTGTATTCATATGTTTGTGTATGTGTATTCATATGTTTGTATATGTGTATTCATATGTTTGTATATGTGTATTCATATGTTTGCGTATGTGTATTGTTCCAGTTTAGAGAGCAGAAATAACATTGATGCAATATAATGGAACAGGTAAATGTTACAAAAATATGCAAATTTTACTTCTAATGAAACAAAATGGAGACAAACTATGTGTATGCGTGTTTTGTATCCGTGTCTTAAGTTCTGTCGAGTACGGTATCTCAATATTTTGCCAACAGCTATACAAATAAGAACTTTGTAGCAGCATAACTTTTGCCGATTTTAATGAATAGGTAGGCCTTCTTAAAATAAAGATAATTTCTTAGAAATGTAAAAATTTTTATTAATTGATTATCATTAGGTGTAAGATCTCAATTTCTATGACATGCTGAATAATTTTTCTATGGCATGTTTTATACACTACATATTTTTTATTCATTGATGAAAACCGAATTGCGATAAAATTTTTGTCACAAAAGTACATTACTTTTACTAAAGCGGTAGTGAACTAAATCAAGTCAAGTTACAGATAAAATGTGCAGTGTTTGCCAGACCTAATGGACAGAGCCCATTGCTGTCTAATGGGTAGTTTAACGACTTCCCACTGCGGCAAATAGGGTTCGGTTCGCGGTAAAGCCAAACCAGGATTTTGACGGGTGGGAAACATAGCGGACATTGCTGTTGGTCTGTGGGTTTTATCAGGGTACTCCCTTTTCTGTCTCGCTGCATTCCACACCACGGGGATAAAGGATGCTAGCGGGTCATATTACGATACCACGTGACCACATGTTAATAGGCATGGCCGTAACTACTACACATGTGCTTATGTAAATCAACTACATTTTATATGATTTAATACGCTAGTTTACACATTAATAGCACTATTCCTACTAGTAAATATTATGTTAGTTTAAACGTTAGATACACTTATTCGCTTTATGACCCAGGATATTTCAAACTGTAATACCACTCATTCGACTGCTATTATATGTTAGGTAAATTTAAATTGCTTAAACAACTTATTTGGTTCCGCAAATGATGGTTTGTCTGAGTCTACAAAGCGTTTTTTCTCATCCTATACCTGCTGTAGAAACGTACGCTGAGAATTACCTGCGTGCAAGAGAAGGTCTGGTGAGGACGCTGTGTCCCAAGTGACTGCCGGAGTGTTTCGCGTGTCGTCACACCGACGTGGTTAGTGACTGATAGTTCGGAGTTGGCGTCCTAATCGGACTAGCCTCGTGCCCAGATAAGCTCAGAACGTTTATCTCGTATGCAAACACACTAATAAATGCACTAACGTTCCTTGGTTTCTAATCACACATTGAATAGCGTTGCATGGTGCGAGATACGCTACAGCCCAACAAGTGCTAAACCTGGATGAGCACGTTTTAAATATCAAAATTGTAATTACATGTTTATATTGACGCAAATAATTATCCTTTTTTTTTAATCTTTCATATGTAAGTGATTTATTGTTTGGATGAAACTATGTTTTTGGGTTATTGCGCATTAAATAACTTTTGGTATTTTTGAAATACAAGGTTTTTTTTTTTTAAATAACAAACATTTTCAAACATAATTACGTAAGACCTAAATTCGAAAATGCACAATAATAAAATGAAGAAAATATCAAATTACAGGGAATCAAAATGTAAATTTTATGAAGCTAATATTTTAATTTGTTCAGTTTTCCCTCAATCTATTGCGGTCTTAGATACCAAAATCAAGCTCTTTACTTGTAAAATATTTTAATATATATTAAAATATAAAGAGATGGTAACAAACTTCCATATATGAGATTAATTAGATTTAGTCAGTGATACTGGAATTGTTAGGGAGAGTGTGAGCTTCCAGTAAAAAGAACTAAACATAAGGCGGAGTTCGGATGTGGAATTACTTTTGGATATCGTGGACATAAACCGTACAAAACCGTGCGTAAACACACATTATATGAGAGAACCACATGAAATATCTTCCAAATGTTTAATTGCTTTCGGAAAACAATTTCCAGTAGCACATTATCTCAAGGATCGGTGTCACAGTAGCCGGGAATAAACCATCTGCTTACTGGTTACAACTAGAAATGTCGTGTTTGTATTCACGACGTCATCTACGTAGCTTCCGGCAACAACTTGAATTTGCTGTTGTTTATGGTTTTTACGTCGTTCATCTATAACATAAAACGGTATTTTAACAAAATAGTAAAATAGTGAAAACAAAAAATTTAAAATTTGTGCTATAATAACTCAATATAAAATCTTATTTACCTGCGTAATTATAAAGTATGATAAATATATAAACACAATTTTATTGGAAGTAGTTTGAACAAATAAAGTAATTCTTCTAGCAATATTATAATAATTGTGTTATAATAAGAAATAAATATAAATTGTTATTTACCTTCATAATTATAAATGTTCTTAAGTTAAAAACGCAAATTTTTATTAGAAGATGTTCCAGCACAATAACATAATTTTCCTAACAAAGGATAATAAGTATTAGGAGATCAAACAGGAATCACAATAACAATTATATTTACATATAATATACAACATGAAACCGTTCAATTCCCAACAAAACATATTGCAAAATACAAAATTTAAATAAAAAGAAAATATGCTATCACTAGCCCGTTCGTGTACGCCATGACAGTCTGAAGTACTGAAAATAGTCTAATAAAAACAGTTAATATCTACAGAAAAAATTCATAAATATTTTGATGGAAACATTTGTCTGTTTGTTAATGTTTTTTTCAGAATCTCTCAAATTTACAATTTTTCGGTTTAAAATATAACACAATTAAATTTCATAAAATTTTTGACTGAATTGTTACATAGATTTAAATTGTATTTTTAGAACAGCTCTTAATAATGATTTCAGCTTTAGATTTTTAAGCTATGCTGGGTTGGAAATAACTTCTTTAAGGTTTATTAAATTTTTTCATTTTTAAAAACCTTTACAGTTCCTTTTTGTTTCAATATTCCGTAACGACCAAAACAAATTTAATAAAAAATTTACAAACAGTTTTATGTAAAAGGATCAATATTATTTTTAAGTTTCGCAATAACCTTTTTCGCCAGTTTTTGCTTGCAAATAAATGAATATGGTTAGAGCAGTATGGTGTAAACAGAATACAGCTGACGCAGTTTCACGCATTTTGTTACAACCAAATGCAATATTTTTTGCAAATCTTTAAGAATGGTGAATAATGCATTAAACTTTTATATTCACCAACATGACTGCGTGTCCAAATTTTCGGCTTTTAAACATATCAATTAGTTCTACTAGAATTTTTTACAGTGATAAATATACACAGAATTTATTACAATCTGACTACTGACAGGAGATAAAAAAATTACACATTCATTATTTTCTATCAGCTGTCAGAGACTAACAAGAGCGATAGGAAATCTGTAAGACTTTAATGCACCATTTCCGTTTAGTGAGAAAATAATATATTTTACACTAGCTCGACCATTTCAGTCAAAATATTCCGTTTGCATTTTGGAAGTAATCTTTTCAGGAAAATAGAAATAGGCATCGCCCGAAACTGATTAAAATTACCGCACTTAATGACAAAATAATATTAAACTTATTTTACACCTATCATCTTTAAAAAAAAATTCTCTAAAAAAAATTCGATTTTCAAAATTCTTTCGCAAAAAATCACATTAGCGTAGGCAGCCGGAAATATGTAACCAACACTAGCCATCAAAAATTTATATTTTCACCATTCTATTGAACTGCAAATAAGACCCATAAGGATCTCTAATTCAGAGCTTCTCCTTTGCGAAAAACAAGATACTTAAATTTCATCTGAACATTACTTCACATGGGGCCGCGGTAGCTGAGCGGTTAGCCTGCTCACCTCCCACAAAGGCGAACCGCGTTCAATCCACGGCCGGGTCACTCCTGGATTTTCGCATTGCGAATCGCGTCGGACGATGTGTCCGGTCGGTATGTTTTCTCGGGGATATTCCCTTTCACGAGTGTTGATTCAGAGACTACTTCTTGCTCCACTCAATCACCCTTATCGGTTTTTTATACCTAGCTGTTAAAGAGCCTCTCAAATTTCTTAACTCGCTTTGCTTCACTTGCCTTCACAAGCATTCCCTTCAACAAGGCAGTTTTTCAACTTGGTCACAAACGTGGTTTTCAGAAAGCTCCAGAGGAACTACCAGCTAAAATAACACTTCTTCACCTCCTAGCTGTTTTTGCGAATGCAAGAGATCGTCAAGTATCGCACATATACAAGGCGAAAGTGAAAGTGCCTAAGGAGAATAATTAAGTGAATCTGTCATCCTTTCTTGGAATTGGTGTTTAAAATGGAGAGGTTTTATGGTAGTCATGGAAATGGGAAATGTCAGGTAGTTTATGGGACATTAAAAGTTTGAAATCATAATTTTAACTGATAAAGAATGGCAAAGCTATTTTTAAAAGGGGCGGTGTTGGATTATCTACACTATATCCAGCATAGAAAAAGAAATAGCCAAAAACGCTAGAGAACACAAACATTTCAAAAGCTGAAAAATGAAAAGCGAAGGAATGATAAATTATCAAATTAAAATATTTGGAAATTAAACACGGATAAGGCGTAGGCCGAATTTAAAATTAAACTTTAAATTAAGTACCGCGAATAAGATCGGAATTGCAAACGTTATTTATGGAGTTCCAATGATAAGAACAATTGACATGTTTGTGGCAATGCGTGTACGGTGTCAGGAAGGGGTTGGGTACAGGGATTTATGATTACGGGAAGTTCCAGCCAAGAGCGTTGGGGAGTGTTTATGGTCTACAGTTCCGGTCGGACGTCAGCCATCTTGTCAGTCTTGTTAGATTTCGGTGACCTTGGCATTTGACCATAAATCTTTAACTTTGAAAATTAAAAAATAACCCCAAAAAAATTTAATTTATTAAAATATTTATTATTAATGTTATTTTTAAACAATTTTAATAATAAGTAAAACATTCGTTATTTAAAATATTATTCAAAAAATATTATAAGAAACAATTTATTTAACATTTCAATATCCTGAGGTCCTCCCAGCGCCATGTCCAGCAGGTGACTGATCCCTATACATTCAATCACAATCTCTTAAGATTCCCCTCCCCAACCAATGTTTCTCGTTGGTAAATCATATTTGTGCCCTCCACTCTCTCCACCAATGTAACTCATTGGTTGATTACTTGTGTTCGCTTCAATCCCCAACAGTATTTTTATTGTTTGATTACTCATGCCCTATTGACTTGCCACAAACGTTTATCATTTTATTTGCATTACCCTCCCGTAAAAGCTCATCTAAGTCATTCTGTCGAATGTACTCGAACTACCATATTTATTTTTCGTTTGTCATTTGTTTACTTTTTCATCACCTAGTTGATGCTGGTGAATATAATATAGATCTAGCCACCAGAGGAAATGTCCATTTAGCCACCATGTTTGTTGTTGCTGACCTTGACCTTGAACCCGACAACAATGAACTAGAAAAATCGAGAAAATCGCAGTCCATATAATTGTCCATTACTAGATGATCACAACAGGGGCCATAGCGACTAACCATAATAGACGACGACTGACTCCACCCAAGACTGGTCCTGGCTCGACTGACTGAGCACAAGACTAGCTCCTGACGAGACCAGTTCTTACAAAACTGCCTCGACCAACCGACAAGACCAACGTACCATACCACCCACCTATACAATCGATGTTCGACAATCTCGAAAAAAGTCTCTAATAAGAATCTCCTAGCTAACTTCTTCTCACAAAATCTTCGCAAAACATTTCTACCACACTTGACCGTACCAAAAGGTCATATTTACTTACTAAACCAACTGACCAGGCCAATTAACTAGTTGCAAAACATTCCTCAAAAAATATTCCCCTTAATTCATCTGTTCGCCATATAAAATAATTTAATGCCAGCCGATAACTGCTAGTAATGGGAGAGAGCGTATTTTGTGTCCTAACTGTTTAATGGAATAGGACATTTTATTTGCATGATAAATTTCTACCGGTTCTTTTTAAGCAGACCTACGCCGCAGTGAAGGTAATGGTTACTTTGTGCCTTGTTTCGCTGAAGCAGATCTGTGATATTGTTGAATACTAGCCCTCTTTTACTTTCCTGCTTTTCTATCTCATTGGCTCTTGCCTGCTCTAGGCTCAGTCATTGCTGTTAGTAATTATTTAATTATTTCCTACAGTTTCTAAGCAAGATTCCTTTTGTAAGAATATGGCGTAAAATGTAATCATTTTATGCTCTAAGATAAATTTATACTGTGTTCAAACAAGAATCAAGCCCTGCAATACATTATACATGACCTGTAACCTGAAATTAGTGAATTTATTAATCGTCTTGAACATCGTCTCGGAGGCTTAAAATTGGCCCATAAGTAATTTGTATGGAAGATTTATTCCCGCGTTTTTAAATTTATTTACTTCATTATTTTAAAACGAGAGAAGTCTTTGCCATATCGAGTACTACAAAGGATGCTGTAGAATTATATACTACCAAAGATTTCTTCATCGCTTGTAAATAAATTTTGCTACAACGCAAAAAAAAAAAAATTAGAATTGTACTATAAAAATACATGCTGTCCGAAAATATTCACTCTACCAGACCCTCCCAATTAACAATTTCTCAGAAACACTGTTGAATGCACGAATTCCTGCTGTGTAGTCTAAATTCACTAGAGAGTGATGAGATGATCGACTCCGCTTTTCGATCTCCTTCCACTGGACCGAAATTTCTAATGTTGCCACTTGCCATTTCATTCCCAAACAGTCTGATACTAAGTAAAGATATTCATTATTCACAAAACATTTCATACAGAAAATCGTTATTTAGATTTGCAATCTGTAACTACTTGAATAATATTAAAAGAAAAAAATTGAATTGCTGTTCTCTTTAAGATTCTGCTCATGTAGTGTGAAACGCTTTAATCCATGTGGCCAGAACATGTGTTTACCTTTGCCACGGCTAGCAGCCATTGGTTAGTACTCAAGTGACTCTTGGCTAGCTGCAAGACAATTTCTTCCATCTTCCAGAAATTTATGTACCATAAATGAAGCGAATTACAAGTTTTCATTCTGGTATTTCTGTTATATGTACAAAGACATATTTCTTCTGTGGTTGCATGTGCACAAAGTGCCCACCCTCTGGGTACCGCTCTTGGTCAGTTGCCTATCAAGGCTTTATTTACCCTATGCAAGCCTGTAGATTCATCTGATGTGGCTTGAAACAGCACAACAAATACCCCGAGTGTGCTTGTCTTGTGCGAAAAGCATGCATTAGACTCATTTCCGTGCATTCAATCCTCATCAGCAGTGCAGAAGTGATTTATCTGGCTGCTCCAGGTAGGTCCTGGTGAATCTTTTTGGCGTGAAACCGGTAGAATGACAAAAAAAAACACATGCTGGCGTTCACATATTGAAAGAAAATCATCTCGATATCCTTCCAAATAGAACACGAAAGACAGCGGCCAGGGAATGAAGGTGCGAGTAGTGCGAAAGTGGTTAGCGGTTGATAGAGAAGTCTTTCAACACTTCGAGTGCTGCCGATGTAATATTACGTCGCATGAATGCTAATGAAATGCGTATGGAATTTGCGGAACTTTAGGCATCCGCATTCTTTGAAAACAAATGCGAATAAATACTACTTCTTAAGCTGTTTTCATGTGGTTCTCTGCAGTAGAATATAACGTCCGTAACACAGGTATTATAAATTACTTAAAGGAACATGATGAATTACGTATTATTATACATAACCTACAACATTTTATTCAGCCATTTTCAACTTATGCATATATAAGAAGAGAAAAGAGATTTCAATTAGGCAGTTGTTCAATATAGTTAGCAACATCAGTGTTGTGTGAACAGCGAAAGGAAGGTTGTAAATGGGGGTACAGAGTCCAACATAAGTGATAGTCGTTGGTATATTCGGCCACATTGTGCTCAACCTGTCGTAACAATACATGCGAAGGGGGTCACAGGCAAGTTTACGAAACTAAATATCTATTACAGCGACCTGGAATGGAATCTCTAAACTTCAATAAAAAATGCAGAGAACAGCAGAAAAATGGGTCCAAAAGACCTCAGGATATTCCTGCCTAGATTCAACAAACTATAAACTGACTCCGACTCCATTGCGCAATGGGAGCGAATCAGAAACCATTACAAAACACACGTGGAGGGGCATGAAGTGTGTACTGAAATGCGAGGGAAGAGATGGTCGCAGTCTGGTGTTGATCCTCCATCAGGGCTGAGGGCCCAGTGTCGATCCTCCATCCGGGCTGAGGAGCCGGAGTTGATCCTCCATCTGGGCTGAGGAGCCGGAGTTGATGCTCCATCCAAGTTGAGGAGCTGGTTTTGATCCTCCATCTGAGTAGAGGAGCCGGTGTTGATCTTCCATCTGAGCTGAGGAGCTGGTGTTGATCCTTCATCTGGGCAGAGCAGCCGGTGTTGATCATCGATCTGAGCTGAGGAGACAGTGTTGATTCTCCATCTGGGTTGAAGAAATGGTATTAATCCTCCATCTGTGCTGAGGTACCAGTGTTGATCCTCTATCTGGGCAGATGAACTGGTGTAGATCCTCCATCTGAGCTGATTAGCAGGTGTCGATCCTCTATCTTGGCTGAGGGTCCAGTGTCTAACCTCAATCTGAGCTGAGGAGCTGGTTTTGATCCTCTCTCTGGGGTGATGAGCCGGTGTTGATCCTCCATCTGTGTTGAAGAGTCAGTGTTGATCCTTCATCTGGGCAGAGGAGCAGGTGTTGATCCTCCATCTAGGCAGAGGATCAGGTGTTGATACTCCATTGGTGCAGAGGAGCTGTTGGTCATCCTCCATTTGGGCAGAGGAGCCAGTGTTGATCCTCCACGTGGGCAGATGAGCCGATGTTGATCCTTCATCTCGGCTGAGAAGCCAGTGTTGATCCTCCATCTGGGTAGAGGAGCCATTGGTGATCCTCCACCTCGGCAAAAGAGCCATTGTTGATCCTCCATCTGGTCAGAGGTGCCGTTGGTGATCCTCAATCTGGGCAGACGAGCTGGGTTGAGGAGCCAGTGTTGATTCTCCATCTGGGCTGAGGTGTTGGTGTTGATCCTCCATCTGGGCTGAGATGCCAGAGTTGGTCCTCCATCTAAGTTGAACTGGTGCTAACCCTCCATCTGGGCAGAGGAGCCGGTGTTGATCCTCCAGTTATGCTGAAGAGTCGAATGTGATCCTCCATCTGGGCAGTGGAGCACTTGGTGGTCCTCCATCTGAGCAGAGGAGCACTTGGTGGTCCTCCATCTGGGCAGACAAGCTGGTCTGAGGAGCCAGTGTTGACTCTCCATCTGGCCTGACGAGCCAGTGTTTATCCTTCATCTGGGCTGAGGAGCCAGTGTTGATCCTTTATCTGGGCAGATGAGCCAGTGTTGATTCTCCATCTGAGCAGAGGAGCCAGTGTTGATCCTCCATCTGGGCAGAGGAGGCAGAGTAGATCTTCCATCTGGGCTGAGGTGCCAGAGTTGATCCTCCATCTAAATTGAGGAGCCGGTGTTGATCCTCCATGTGGGCTGAGGATCTTGTGTTGATATTTCATCTGTGCAGAGGAGCTGGTGGTGATCCTCCATCTGGGCAGAGGAGCCAGTGTTGATCATCCATCTGAGCTGAGGAGACTGTGTTGATACTCAAACTGAGCTGGGGAACCTGTGTTGATCCTCTATCTGGGCAGAGGAGCCAGTTTAGATCCTCCATCTGGGCTGATTAGCAGGTGTTGATCCTCCATCTGAGCTGAGGGTCCAGTGTCGATCCTCCATCTGGGTAGAGGAGCAGTTGTTTGATCCTCCATCTGGGCAGAGAAAACTGTGTTCATATGCCATCTGGGCAGAGGACCAGTGTTAATCCTCCATCTGGGCAGAGGAGCCAGTGTTGATCCTCCATCTGGGCTGAGGAGCCAATGCTGATCCTCCATCTAGGCAGAGGAGCAAGTGTTGGTCCTCTATCTGGGCAGAGGTGCCATTGGTGATCCTCCATCAGGGCAGACGAGCTGGTATTGATCCTACATCTGGGCTGAGGATCCAGTGTTTATTCTCTATCTAGGCTGAGGAGCCAGTTTTTATCATCCATCTCTACAAAGAGACAAGAGTGTGAGCCGGCTGAGTTCCTCACTAAGTCTTATTCACTCTACTTTTACATAAGTCTACTTTGCTTCCCTTCTCATGCTTGACATTTTTACTTAATCTCTTGTAATAACTATTAACTCAGTGAGGGGTGTTAAACAGATACTTTACATTTCCATTTCATACGAACTTCTTCTCTGGTCTTTTTTTCTGTAAGACTGCTATGCATCCCCTTCTTTGTTGTAATTCCAGTAGAAATTAGAACTTTACATCGCATGTTAGTGAATAAAGGCGAATCCATACTAGATTGTCTTAATTGACACTTAATCTTTACCTCACACTTTGTGTTAAAATTCCTATTCCAGCTTCTGTGTGGCCTTCTGTTAACTGTAAAAAAGTATTTCCAGGACCTTTCCTGAACTTTAACAGAAGCTGTAACTCCGTGCAGTCGCACATATCATTTCAATTGAAGTGTTTCAATTACGTAAGGTTTGCTTTTGGACTGTACTTGAGATCAACAATTGTCATGCAACCAGTGAAGTACGAGCTGCGTGAGCAATGAAACAGTCATTAATAATTCATGTATAAAAGAAGTAAAACAAGTCCACCAATCAGATTAGATACAAGAAAGCCTCTCAAATTACTGTACACTGATTCCTTGCGCTGTACAGTCCTGATCATAAGAATCAAGTGCAACATATCGATAATAGAGGGCATGGTAAATAAACCGTTTAACCTATAAATAATATCGAAAAATTATCATACACCAGGATACAAATATAGAAATTCTAATGCATATATTTGCGAAATTTACTTTCATTTGTCTCTTTTCTAAACAACTGGATATATGAGAAAACAAATACAGATCATGTTTCACAGTTCGTGTATACAGTGATGAGGTAAATTTGAGAAAATTTTCTTAGAATTAACTAGCTATGGACGAAAGCAGTTGTACATTGACTCTATGAATTTACATAAATCAATATACCATATCGTATATATATATATATATATATATATATATATATACATTTTGCAATGAATTGCCAACATTATAACAGAGTTGAGTGCAGAAAGGCAAAATGTCTTGTGGTTTATTACCCTCGGATTGGCTCGACGAGATTCTGGAAATGAACCTTGTGTCTGGTTAGCTACTGCGAGCTGCGACAAATTCCCTGCAGGCATGGAAGTTCTGAGGCGCTGATTGGCGATCAACTTGTCAACACGTTGCTGAACCACGACACCATTTTGGTAGACAGTGATGCTGGATTTCGCGGAATAAGTGGTTGTTTCAACTCTGTATACTCTAGTTATCTTTAACTGGAGCAGAAACGCAAGTTTTTGTTTGCATTGAAAGCGTGCGCAATTATGTTGGCAGGGGTATTTAACTCAAAGGTTTACTATACAGGACTCTCAATTAAATGCGAACATTCTGTGTGATTATGGGCCAATTTTTTAACCGATTCTGCACCACGAACACAAAGAAGCCCAATCAGTGAGAGAATTAGAATGAATCGACAAAACTGATCTACTAATAGGAGAGAGAGAGAGAACCTAAGGAATATTCCTGGTTTACACAAAACGTTTGCCACTCACTTCTACTGCTTAACATTATGAAGTATATTACCCTTTGTCAACTAAATTTATGCCACTCCATGTACACGTTAATCTCCATATGTAGAATGACTTACTGGATGATGGCTCTAAAATTACTGGTTAAGATATCTGATTCAGTATTACAGTGTGGTCCTGATTCATACTTAGATACATGTAATTCCCCTACTAATAAGTTTTTTAAATATAATATCTTTAATACCTTAACAACCCATACTTTTTATGTCAAAAATATGTGCACAATATTTCAGTAAATTAAATTTAATTATTCGAGAAAGTTCTTAAAGGGAAGAAAAGAAATACAATATACAAACTTGTATTAATGTATATGCTCTATCGAGCAGCAAACGAGTGATAAGGCGATCTCATAGTTTATTAAACTCCAGTTATTCTTTGTGATTGCCTACTTAACAATTGATAAAATGAGAAGTTACCGATATACCTACAGGGTTCTACTTTCGTCGGCACTGGTGCAAAGCGTCTTTATTGAAGTGTTAAAAAAAAGGTAAGAGGGTTCGTGGGACTTGGCATCTTGTTGGCAGCAATATCATTAGAGATGAAACCAGAAACGTATGCAACAGTATTGAAACAATGACAAGAAATGTGAGTCTAACACGAGCCCGAAACCCAGAAAACTTCATACCATTAACTAGTGTGCAATCAACTTTGCTAGAGAGGCCGTATTCGAAGCATCATCTTCGGAAATAATAGGTGTCTTGAATGATAGGGTTTATTTACTAACGTTAAATATTTACAAGGGCATAGTTCTGAAAATAAGTGTCTGTGCCACTCAAAACACTTAAATTAATAAGGCCTACCGTAGAACATCTTCTTCACCAAATTTGGAAGAAATTGGTGGATTCTTTGCTTAGACAAAATTGAAAAACTTAATTTCATTTTGTGATGCTCTACTTCAAATTTTCGAAGAAACCAGACTATTTGTTGGCATACATAACTCTTGTAAAAGATACTTTCAGAATTCAAGATGTGATTTAAATTGGCCAAACTACATGTTAGCTATATCAAATAAACATTAAATAATTTTACGACCACTATGTTGAAATTAAGAGCTTGACCAATTTAATCGCTTATGTATACATGGCCTACCATACTGTTACTTATGTATTAATTTGGTTAGAATTGGCTGAGTAGATTTCAAGGTTTTTGAATAAAAGCTTTTTATTTTTATGAGGGTAATCTTCCAACCATAATGGCAGACCTACAGCAATATCATTTTTATCTTCAATGCTCACAGAATAAGCACTGTAAACATGCAAAATTTGGTTTATATCATTTAATTTTGTTCCCAAGATATAATGTAACACCAATTTTTTAAAGTATTCAACCAGCATTCTCGCAAACTAAAAAATTCTAATGTAGTTACTAAGCTCTATATGTGTACTGGAATGCATGAAATTTGGTAAAGATGTTATAATTTAATTATGAGGTAACTCATTATCAAGACTATTGCAAAAAAATAATAGGAACAAATTTGAAATTATTATTGCCAACAAGTAAATAGAATTTATGGGGCAGCATATTGATAAGATGACTTAAATACAGGAAGTTGTCGGTGTGTCTTAATAAGAGTTCTTAATGTAAAATATAGGATATGTTTTTACATTAGAGACCAGGGTCATCATATATTTAAAATTTCATAAATAAAATACGTAAGGTTATACTGCTCAAATTTTGTAATTATATAAGTCTACATTGGTACAGGATAACAGAGACACAAAATTATTATGAAAAAGGGGCAAGAAAATAAGTTGTGCAGTAATACACTCTTATATTGCAGGGAATATTGTATGTAAAATACACGCTTGCATGCACTGATGTTCGATCGGGCATCAAGGATGCAGCGAAAGGCTGCAGCCTCATTACGATGTGTGACACCACATTCCACAGCCCACCTCACACCACCCCCCAACACTGTATTTCAGCAATGCTGCATTGCGCAAGGGATTCTGATGACGACCTGCGTTTGCGCAAAGCTGTCGCAACACCGCATGTTTGAAGCACACCTTGTTATTTTGCTGAAACGAGTTAAGTGCACAATCATATTGTACAGCGACAGCTGTTACTGTTAATTGCAGAATAGAGTTTCCTTTAACCAACAAAACTATTAAGCAGAAGTTTACTGGGGAATATAATTTAGTACAAGGGAAAGTGTATACGAATATTTTGTTGTCTATATAATAATAATAATAAACACTATGTAATAGCCAAGAAATTCAATTAATACATTATGAACAAGTGTAATTATTATTTATATATTTTATATAAAGTTTGTTTGCAAGACCTATAATAATTTAAGTAAAATTTTAAGAGGTACAACAGGTGATTATTTTGAACTAAACAAATAATGAACTGCAAGTCAGTTAAATGGCATACAGGTGGTTTGATAATATGATTATCCAGAGCCACCATGCCCCACATTATATAATAGTTAATTGCTTTAAACAGAAAGGATACATATATTAAATTAAATTGTTATGGCTGAGTGCTAAACCATCCCACAAGTGTTTCAGGGCATGCTCATACCAGCTCCAATGCCACCATGGCATTGGACCCCTCCGCAAAGGACAATACGGTGATAGAGCTACAATGCTGAACCACAGCATCTAGATTGCAGAGCAGAGAGCGGTCAACATCACGTCCAGAGTTATGTCCTGCATGCAACACAGGCATGGCAGCACCCACCATGGCAATGCAGCATGGCACAACAGTTAATCAAATTGTCACCACAAGGTAACACTGCACCATTTTCACTACACCACACTGACACGCAGCCCGGCCAGGACAAATATGCACACACATGGCATTCATACACATGTCACATAAGCGCGATAAGCTGTAATCAGAACACTAAGATGTATAGAAAAATTTTCTCCCACGAGTATAGTAAACAGGAAAACACAAATTTCGCAAAAGTTATTAAGTCCGTAAGCACATAGATTGTTCATTGCTGAGTATATAATCCTGTTCAATGTAATCTTTATGTGTTTTTATATATACCTATTATTATTGAATTATTATAGTAATCAAAGCTTCAGAGAATGTAAAAAAATGTGCAGAAGATTTCCACAACTATGAGATTAAACCTGCAGAAGTTGAATTCTAAAAGCATATAGATTTAATTTTGGATACTTTCACAATCTTTGAACATTATATAAACTTGCATTATATCTGTGACATAAACTGAAATCTTAGAAAAATAAATGTTACTAATAATGTTAAGTTATCAAAGTGGGTTTAAAACACTCTTGAAACCTTACTTACCAACTAATTAAGAGTTTTAAAACAACAAAACCAATGTTTTTCTTGTGTTTAGTCAGATTTTCACTGGCTAGGGATCGACATATTTTTAACTACAATTTAACAGGTTGGCAACCGTAAAGTCCATTATGTAAGCAACATAAATTATTTAAGTGAGGAATTGTGTTGCAACTTTGGGCAAAACAATATATGAAAATTGAAATGCCACCTTATTTACATAATATGCAATTGCTTAGTGTAATAAGATAATATTACATACATTGTAGCTGTAAGAATAGATTATATACTAATAAGTATGGTACACATTCCAGAGGCACCCATCCTCAGTAAAAAAAACATAACAGTGTTAATGATATGAAATTTGGAAAATATTTTTTACACAAGTAACTATCTTAAGTCCTAGAAAATACCACATTTCATTACACACATCCTTCCATACCCTTCCAAACGAACTCCATAATAGTATTTATAAAATAATGATTTATTATAAGCATGCTGGATATATAATATGAGGTTTTAATTGTGGCACAACCAGAAGTCCACCAGGCTATGTCTTTCACAAATACAAGTGCATGTTATATGTAAGTATGTTTTTTTCAGGTGAATTTAATGAAGATTGTAAAAAAAAAATTCTCACAGCATTAAATATGCGATGTTTCGACCGTAATACCTAATGTCACCCTGGAGATTTTCAATTTTCAAAATGTGTTGGTTAAACCAAAATTAATTTAAATATTGTTGCATTCTCAAACATTCACCCTTTCTTAATGAGTTGATAACTTCTTTAATATTTTCATAATCACAATGTCACACATAGTAGATAGGGCATCAAGCAGGCTGCATGCATTTGTGTTTACATTTCGAGTATGTTGATGTGTCAACCTAGAGGTTGCATGTACACCCCTCACACTCAGCCAAATTCATGGCCATGGGTGCAGCCGAGCCATTTAAAGCAAGCACAGGCCGCCGCAGTAAACACAACCCACACATTTCCTGTTCTAATTATATTGCCATTACATTTAAGAAAGAAGGCAAGACAGCTCATTGCCCCTATTCCCTTTATTCGACATTTATTCCTACCCTCATTTTTCCCCATATTGAAGATGGCTTCAACTCCACCATCTTCCAGCTGCTGGGAAATTGACGAACACCACGATGTCGACTGCATATAGTACAGTACCACATCACCATATGTCAGTCTCAGAGCTTGGGGCTCCATAATTTGAAATGGGAAGGTAACTTTGCGGTGTGAGCGAGCCCTTACTTGATGCTCGCATAAACCTAGCAACACATTCAGCAGGGTATCAGGACACCAGTGATTGCAACAGTCGGGAGCAGTAAACAGTATGGCAATACATTAAACAACATGCTGATATTGGCCAGCGCAAGGTTCGTAGCAGGGCCAGACGCCAGCAAGATGCAGTCAGGACATCAGCTAGTGGCCGTCCTTGCAAGAAGGACAATAAGAGAGATTTACCGGGGACCGCTGCTGTCAATACGTGAAGAGACGCAGCCTTCGGCAACAAGGATTAAGGTGAATTGGTTCCAAAGGGTTGCATCGGAGAGACTTTGGATTTATATTTAACAAATTGCCTTTTGCATAAATGAGTGGCAGTAAACATAAATACGCTCCCATTTAATATAACATAATGATTGTAAAGTGTTGTACTCTTGTGAGTTATTGAGTATTATATAAAGACAATTAAGGAGAAACACATCTTTCTATTGAGCATGTCACCCTGTCTTAACAGGCTCATACTGCACAGGCGGAGTCGCCTGTACTATTGCCTGGTGCAAGTTGTCAGTAGGATGCATCAGAACAATAGGCAGCATTTTTATGTTATTTCTGACTTAACATTTAAGTGAAGTGATGGTTAAAGGTACTTAAGGTATTTGTAAGATATACCATTGCTCACAAATATTGCTTAATGTGTATAAATCATATTTATCATTAAATATTGTTTATGACTGTGTCAAAAAATATGTTCTGCTAGTGGTTGTCATATCTATTATGCCGATACTTCAACCAATATAGAAAGTTCCATCATATGAGTGTATAACACACCATTGTATTTTCCTTCTTCAAAAACTTCGATAATGACGAAAATAAACACTCTATTTAACTCCTATAAAATCCACACTTAATTTATGGAAAACACATCTTACTTCCTGTATTGGCAATTTAGAGATTCTTTTTAATTATCCTGGTGTGAGTATAATGTTTTAGTTTTCCGGAATAGGTAATTTTATTATTGTTATTTTTTAGTTCAATGGTGTGACTACTCTGTTCCTGAGTTAATAATTTTGTTATTGCCGGTATTTTGGTGAAGTGGACATTCCCTATTGTCTACTTGCACTGAGAAAAAATACACGATTGTAGAAACGATCTATTGTTTTAAAATAGGGACAGCCATCTGACAGTTATGGAGTTGTTCTGTTGGAAGTACCTACTATCAGTTTTGTGATAGGATCTCAGCGATCTGCTGTAGAAACTGCATATACAGTAGCGAATATAATTATAGTCAGGAATAAAAAACTCTGTTGTTGGCATTATCATATCTGTAAACAATATTTTAACGACACCTAAAACCCATTACATGACTGCGCCTATTAAAGCAGTATAGATGGTTCTGCAATTTTTTATCTTAGCTTACAGGGTTTCTAACCCAGCATTTCATATCACCGCACAGGCAAGCATCTTCTTCTGCATGTCAAGCATGGGTTGATGTAAACTCTAGAATCTGGAAGTAAAGGAATTTTCCAAGTAGTTATTTATGATATTTCCTTAATGTTTGTATAACACAATTATTAATACATTAGAAGGATGGCATTAAAGTTTTTTGTTAATAATAGTTTTTTTATTTTTATATGTTTTGCTAACATATTGGGAGGTAAAACCTTTTGACTGTATTTTAATATATTGTGTGGATGTTAATAAATAAAACAAAAAAAGTTTCCTGAAAGTTGTTTAGGCAAGGCTGCTACAGTTGCCAAAACTTTTGTCCATTATGCACATAGCCCCTGAGTAGTCATTTGGATTTTTTAACCAGTGAGATGATGCAGCGTTGAAACACTGGACTAATATTAGTGATGCTTTGTGTTCTATTCTTAGTTTGGCCAACGTGATTTAAGTTTCTAATTAGTTTTCTAGAGAAAGAAAAACTAAATCTTAAATGTGGAAAAATTTATTATGATTATTTCACTGAAAGTTTGACCATATGGCGGTCGTTTGGTCGTTTTAAGAACGAGATACTTTCCACCCTGCAATAGATCACTGTAAGTAATAATTACAAGGAACATATTAAAAATTTCAAAATCTTATTAGTATATTTTAAGAATAGCAGAACTCTTCATATTTTTTAAAAATAAATTTAATAAGTATATTACTTCCTTGGATTAGTCAAAAAATGTTAAGAATATCTGGGACACATGACAGATTTTTGTTGGCATTAGTAATATAGTTTTATTTGTATTTCCCATGAACAGTGGTGTTGAAGAGAACATCAATCTAAACACAAGTTTTGACAATTTTACCAAAGCTTTTTACCTTTTAATATATTTATTAAACCCTGATGTAAAGTAATGAAACTGTACAATTACGAATATTTAAAGATTCAAAATATGTCAATCAAGCAAACCATCTTTTTCAAATTTCGGCAAGAGTGTCTTTATTTCTCTGTTGAATTCTTCTGTGATATGAGCACGAGAAGAGTTTTCAGATGGAGATGCAGTTAGCTTGCCTAGGTTTGGAATATTATCGGGTTTTGCAGATGTTATAGGCCTAATACAGACGACTGCGAAAACTTCCATGAAGTTTCTGGTTATCATTTTCTCCTGGATTATTTCCAGAGAAGGGCACTGACTTCCACAACCAAGTCTGGCCAGTGTCTTAGATAACGAAGAGTGATAACACGCCACAAGTTCATCCATATGACGACTTCTCACTTCTGGGGTTGGGCTAGTGTATAGGAAGTAGAGGAGATCTAAGACGGGAGATCCATAGTAGGAACACTGGAAGTCCAAGAAGATCATATCAGAAACTTTCCCATCCCCATTGTACCTGAACATCATGTTGTTTGTCCAGAGATCGCCGTGGGTCAACACATTGAACTCTTGATCGTCCCGCTTCACAGTTTTCTCTAGACGATGTACTCCTGTTATTGAGAGTTGATGCAATTTCTCGGAGTACCTCTGGCCATCTACTGGCCAGATCTGCACTTCCTCGGCGACAGCCCTGAATGATTGTGAAACAAAGTTCGTCATGGCCTCCCCGTCCCTAACATATATATGTGAGAGGAAATTGTCAAATATATTCGGCTCTTGAAAGTGCAATGCTACTGAGGCAGCATGGAATTGTCCGATATGGGAAACAACTAACCTGCTGTGGTCAAGATCCAGTCCGGGCACCCTCTGCGCTATTTTGAACCCCGACTGGGAGAGATCTTCCATCACTATCTTCTGGTGAGGCTTACCTGAAGAGAAGTAACACTTGGGTCCGAGAAGTACAGGCTTATCATTTACCGATGTGTTGAGCAGACGCTCTAATGCAGGAACTATCCTCAATAAAACATCACTTTCCATGGTGAATGCTTCGTTCTCAGCTACAATTTTTTTCATGTATTCTTCCTCTGGGATAGCTTTCACAATGAACGTCTTTGTGCATATCTCGTCGGTGCCATCTACTGCATTGTATTCGGCAGTAACTCTGTACATTAAGCTCATGAAGTTGTCACCAGGGGAAGTTGCGGCACGAACTTGGATGTTTGTTACTTTTATTTCTTCGCCTTCATCTCTTTTAACAACCTTCTCAATGAACTGCTCGTCTATCCAACTTGGAACTGCAGTATGGGAAGGCATGATTCTGAAGTCAGTTTACCTGAAACAGTAAAGGTAATGGCATTTTAATAATCTCTGAAAATTTGATTGATTTACATGGTTTGGGTTACTGTTATTAATTTATGACTTCTATTTATAACTGTGTCTGTTGTTAGAAATATATCACCGGCTCTGTGAAATCACATACAGAGATATAATTTTTTTATATAATAAAATAAAAATCACCTTAAGATTTACACGTATTCACACATACCTAATTGCTGCAAGACAGTTTAATTAAAGTAATTTTCGCTGTAAATGCTACATTAGGAACATTAAATAAATTAGAAATGAAATATGTGTTATTTGGATATTATGGATATTTTTTTCTTGTTTCCTTCTCAATTTGTGGTTTATAAAACAAATGTTTCTTTTTGGAATGACCGGTTTGTAAATTTACCTTAACGTAATATGGATTTACAAATTATGTATTATGGAAGTTGCAATAAACATAGATAAATAAAGAAATTCCGCATATTAGATGAGAGCTCAAGTCCCCTGCTTAGGGTCTGCTTTTCTCATCATTTTGTAACCTTCTACCATGTGTATGCTTAACAATGACTTTAACCAGCTCATTTTAATTGTGCTCAGGCAAGCGGAAACCAAGGAATCTTTCTGTAAATTAAATGTGTTGATAATATGCAATTCAATACTCATGTAAGTATAAAACATGAATCACTGATATCAGTAGCAGTAAATTTTAGTGTTACACTATCGTTACAATGTAAATAGTAGGGAAATTTTTAATATATAGTCAGGAAGTGTTTTTTTAATGCTAATCACAAAAGTGCTCACTTTACCATAAATAACGTTTGGCAGTAATTAGTGGAACCATGTGAGTGTGGGAACTATCTGGCTGTCTCAGCAAAGAGAATGACAACTTCTTGACCTTGGACTCACGTGCCTGTTGACTAATATGTTTAAATGTTATATGCTTGTTAAAATCTAAACTAGTCTTTGTAATATCTGTTAACAAATCTTGACTTAATTGGCTGTGTGATAATACACAGATGGCCATGACAACTGCGACACCAAGAAAGGCGTGAGATATAACATTCAGATTTATTGTACACAATACCTATCATAAAGATGTGACATGATTACTCTTGCATCTCGCTATGACGTACAGATCGTGGAAAACTCGGTACCGTGTGAATACGCCCCAGGCGGCGATATCTATTGATACACGTCACGGCACTGAGACGAAGAAATTTTGGATGTCTGTTTGAAGTATCTCAGCCCATGCTGCTTCGATGCGTGCCGGAAGTTCATCCGTTGTGGCCGCGGCTGTCCTGCAGCAGGCCAGGCATAGTCCGAACATGGACTCCATGTTTACGATGGACGAGAGATCCAGTGCACTTGCAAGCCAAGATAGCAGTGTGACATGTTGTTTTCCCAGGAACTGCCCGACTATGTGTGTCACTTGCAGTCTCGCATTGTCCTGTTGGTACTGGGCCCCAGGTTGGCCTTGAGGATAGAGGACCTAAGACCTCCACGATGCAATGGTTGCTGGTCAGCGAAGATTGAAATCCAATGTCACTCAATGCAATAACTCCAGTGTGAAGGTGTGTAGGGAATACATGACTCGGCCAGTCGTGCGCCATGGTGCCGCCATACATCAACATGACAATATTGGTGCTGCAAGCAGAAGCTGGGTTCGTCGTAGAAAACGATGGCATGCTGTTTGTCCTTGCAGGTTCGATGTTCAATGCACCAGCGAGACAACGATGAATCCTGTATGCGGGCACAGTGCTATATAACTAAACTCTTCACTCTATGGGTTTTTATGTCGCTGTGCGGTTCGTGAACACCATGCACTCCGGATAGCTATCCTTGCACCTGGTAGTGCCACGTGGCCATTGGCTTCCCATTATGCTCAGTCCTTCCCTCTTCGACTCACTTGTCACATCAATATTTGCTTCATTGTGGCTGCATTTCTTACAACGCGATGACTAGTTTAATTGAATACTACTTGACATTCCCGATAGTCAAAGATTGTCCCACGATGAAATGCGGAAACCTGTTTGAATCATTAAAACAAGCATACAAAATGTTTGTGTGGTCAGCGTAGTAATTTTCTTTCACATGGTATGCTCACTCCATCTATGCACACAAATGGCGGGGAAACACAATGATGCTACCTCGCAACGGCTCCCGATTCTCACTTATATTCCGTTAATCAGAGTCTCCATTGTCGTCCGTGCTCCACTACTCGACCGCAGGGTACTGGGCGGGCAATGCTATGTCGATCTGCGTGGGTGCAGACGGCATGCATAGGGATTGCCTTCAGTAAAGTACGTGCCCCAACATTAAAATGGACCTGCTGTGTCGGGACCGAAGTTGTAGAGAGCATATTGGCGTCTCCTGCAGGCGAGGTATTTACAGTAGCAGTCGCGCTGTGTGGAGTTTCCCATATGAATTGATGTGTTCCAGCTTTCTGGATTTCATAATTCAGGCCTGAGAAGCATAATTGGCTGTGCGCAATTGGGTGGAGGGGTATGTTTTCCCAGCCCCTTTGCAATGGCGGTACCAGATTTTCCATTATGGTGATTCATATGGCTCTGAAAGTTGTCTCCTGTAATATCACTAAGGATCAGGTACAGGAGGGGTGGTTGGTGCAGAGAGCCAGACAATTCTCCGGAAAATATGCGTCACTCGATTGAACAACTAACCACGTCATTCACCTTCCCTGCTCTACACATTTCCCAATGTGGTAACTTTCAGGTGTGTTTACTTCGGTGTACAGCAGTGTAGAGAGAATCAGGCATTTTAAAGTATTTTTTTAAAGACAATTACTTTTGAAACATTATGTTTAATTTTAAAAATGCATTACTTTTTCACAAAACATAAACGCTTTATTACTTTTATTTAAAAAAGAAATAAAATTATTTTTGTATCAAAGACACTTTTCATATGAGGACCTCACATACAAGAAAAGAACAGTATTGCAAAAAATTTTCAGCTAACTGGATACAGCAACTTAGAATTTCTTTACATAGCAGTAATGCTGTACTTGGTCTACCTGTATTCTGATTCCCAACAAGCACGCTACAATACCGATGTATTACCTTGCGGAAGTTGCGTCAATGTGAGCAAAATACTGAGATTACACCATGTAATTTATCGTATTTATAAGGTCAATGAAGTGCGTAACCATAGTGCATTATCATCGCTGCTGCACTCATAGACAATGAGACCTCTATAACGAGGAATTTACTCCACCTTAACCCACGGATTCATCCCGTTTGCAGAAATTCTTCGTTTTTGCGTCATAAATTCAGATTCATTGTAATTACTAAAAATGTACGATTATTAAAAATTTAAATTATTTAAGAGATGTTCTATAATTTTGTGCTTAATTAAAATTGTGTTATCTGAACGTTGTTTAAATGTCAGAAATATACTTATATTTTATCAAAAACTTCCTGCCTTTTTGCAAGCAGGAAATATCACACACTGAAAATTTGATACAAAAGTATTAAACAACCAGTACATTGTAAATTTTCTATGACCAAACATTTCCAAAGATATCTCTTGAACTGAAACTATGACACACAAACCATGAATATATACATAATTGATGAATGGGATCAATTTTCTGAAGTAGCGAATCTCCACAGACTAATTTCGAACAAACTGTCATCGAACTCAAGTATGCAGTCGCGCGTAAAGTTAGCACATGCAGAGATGCAGGTATATGCGGTTTATGCAGTTAAATGGCAATAGTGTGGTAAAAATGAATTCGCAATTTGATTGGATTTCCATTGTGACTTTTTACTGTTTAGCGATTCGCTTGAAAATTTTACGGATGTTTCCTGATTGTCATTGTGCTGTCTTTGTGGTTCTTGTATAGTTCGCTGTTGGACTGCAACATTATAATTTTTTATTCATTTGTGTCTACTTTTGCCTGGAATTTTTTTGTTCCACGTCTGTTGTACTCTGAGTTGATCCTTTTTGTATTTCGTTTGTAGTTTTGGTACTTTTCGTCTTGCCTGTCGCCTGTGTCACTCGTATTCTAACTGGATCAGCGTATCTTTTTTCGATATACAGCATGCGCTTATTCATTTTATCACTTTTTACTGTATTTTTTTCCTTGATTAGATTCTTGGTTCCTTTTTCGTAGTCATTGAAAGCAATAGAAGACCAATTTCAGAATTCTGAGACTCAAGAGTTTCAATCGTATGTGCAGATGGTACGATCGTAGAGGCAGATCGGACGTAAGCCGATTTTTAAGGGTAATTGGCTTACATCCGGTTGCGCACAGCAATAACATGCAAGATCCACAGCGTTAAACCATTTTAAAGTACAGGTTAAGCGTCTCAAAGGGAAGATATAATTTTGAACAAATCCACCGACTAACTAGTGATCTCACAGGACAATGCTCGCTTGTGTACCTCCATAAAACAAGACTGCGACACATTAGTACGAAGTGCCACGACGTTGTACACACTCCAAACAACCAACAAGGTGCTACAGCAGTACGACACCAGGTGAACTTAGAATAGCGCGTATGTATGTAACAACCTTGAATTAAAACACTATCTGCCCAGCTAGGAAAAGTGTATCGACACGTAATATCACACATTTATTATAAGGTAAAATTTGTAGACGTTATGAATGTGATTTTGCTCGTCTATTAACCCTCTTTGACTGTGCTGATCACTAATAATAATCCCTGCGAAATTATATCCACTTTCAATGACGAATCCTGTATCTTCTTGGCATTTACTACCAATGGATGTTGATAAATTTCGAACCTGTAAATGCTACATGCACAGTTGAATTGTATTAGAGTCACAGTATGCTTTATTACATACAATACTAAATTTTATAATTCATTGTATGAAAAGTAAGAATTTGTGTCAACGTTTTATTTTTGAGTTAAATTGTTAGTATGGGCTTGACTACGTACGACTTTTCTTATGAGCCTAACATCATCAAAATTATGAAATACTTCTTACTTTACGTTTCAAAAGTATCAGCGTGACACCGTAGTGATATTCAGAACTCCGTTAAAAATCCTGTGAGAAAATTATTAATGCAAGAAGTGAAAGGTTAATTCAACTGGAATTATAACCTGCTGTGGACAATTTAATAGACAATTTAAAAAATCGAGAACAAAAACAATTTAATTTTTAAAAATGAACGCTACTCGATAAGAACGAGTATAAGATCTTCCTAAACAGTTTATTTTTTTTTTATTTGAAGAAGCGCGATGCTATATTTCCACCAATGAGATGGTGGTTGAACGTGCAGTAATGTACAGTAATGCAGACACCACGCTCCATAAACGTGGGACCATTGGTTTTCCAAAACGTTGACGTAAGAGACACCAGTGGGAACTATATTCAGATTGGAGCCTAGATTACATTGTAAAAAATAATGGGAAAATTACCTGACAAGTGTAAGGTAATATTCGCAATTTTGTGTGGGAAACATAGTTTTCTTTAGAGGTAAGGTAAAATTACCGGACTCTGGAGTAAAATTCACGTACATGATAGTGGAAATACCCATACATGGATGGGAAAATTACCTTACGCCGCGTGCATCTTCAGCATTATCTCAACAGCAAAGTGGGAGGACGGGCGGAAGAAACAATCTTTTAACACTCTAGTATTCTATAAAAACTGCCGCGCTGTCGTCGTGGTACAATTAATAGCGCGTCGGCTTGTCATACTAATTGATCATGGTTCGCGTCCACCCACCAACAAGTATCGAGGAATTTAGAGCTGAGGCATGGGGTGCTACTCGTCAGAGCATATAAATAATATAAAAAAATTATCAGTACTAATACTCCCATATATTTTTTTATATACTTTTGTTATACAAGAAAGCTAATATTCCCTTAGTTGTATGGGATTTTCCTCTACTTTTGTCAGGTTAATTTCCCGTACGATTACGTAATAGTATATTACATGTTATGTAAACTTACCCTACATTTAAAAGGTAATTTGACCCTACACGTAGAGGTATTTAGCTTCCCTTGCACGTAAGAGAATTTTACCTCAAATTATTTTTACAGTGTACCGATGTCTAGAGAGACACGACTATCGCGAAAATAGTTTGTGTGGTTGTATTTCAAAACATTAGCTTAGACTTATTTTCGCGACTAAATAGTTAAGGGCTTCTCGCGAGTCGCATATATCAAGTATGTGAGTAACCTGATTCGGACTCGCCAGTCAAATACCAAAAGAAGACACACTTCCAGTAAATACAAGGGGGAAACGGAGGTTCTCACGATGAAGGATTTTGTAGTCTAGTCTACGTAGAACCATTTTTCGCAACTATCGATGTCTCTTATCATTTGCAAATTCTCGCATATTTGAGCGAGAACGTCAGCCAATCCACGCTACGCCATTATTCTTTATTAATTCAAAATATTAAGTGTAAGATTTCCATTTTATAACTGGCTGAATCATTTTTATATAACATGTCTCAAACACTACATAGTTTTTAATCATTGGTGAAAACCGATTTGCGATAAAATTTTGCCACTAAAGTATAATACTTCTGCTAAAGCAGTAGTGAACCAAATCAAGTAGTCGAGTTGCAGTTAAAATGTGCAGTGTTTGCCAGACCTAATGGACAGAACCCGTTGCTGTAGTATGGGTAGTGCGTTCTTTCTACAGTGTATCAGGATACATGGCAGCGTGACTTATCTTAGGTAGGCCTGATTGTATTTTTGTATGTGTTTACGTATTTTATATGTAATGTTTTCTTGTTCAGAATGTATGTTTACTTTACTGTTATTTGTGTGTACTTTGTTGAAGGTACCTTCATCCACGTTGATTTAAAATGGAAAAAGGTGTTGCATTAGACAAGTTATTGCTCGCTCTAGTGTATTTTGTCGCTTTTTTAGGTATGTGTCACTGTTATATTATGGCACTGATATCTTATTGTTGTATATATGTTTTATTGTCTCTCTCTCTCTCTCTCTCTCTCTCTCTCTTGTACATATTATATAAATTACGAGATGTATAGCATGCAACACTGCTCTTTGAACAACAAAATCTGAACTGAACTGAACTTCCCACTGCGGAAATAGGTTTCGGTTCGCGTTAAGGCCAAGCCAGGATCTTGACGTGCGGGGAATATGGGGATGTTTCTGTTGCTACGTGTGTTTTATCAGGGTACTCCACTTTTTTGTCTACCTGCATTCCATACTACGGGGATGAAGGATGCTCGCGGGTCATATTACAATACCACGTGACCGCATGTTAATAGGCATGGCCGTGGCTACTACAAATGTGCTTCTGTAAACATCTACTTGTTCACATTATTCAATATGCTAGTTTATAGATTATCACTAACTCTTCTAGTACATTTTATGTTAGTGTAAACCTTAGATATTCACCTACTGCCCTAGGTTTTTTCAAACCGTAATACCACTAACTCGACTAGTATTCTATGTTAAGTAAATTTAAATCGTGGAAACACTTATTCATCTACTACCCTAGTTAATTTCAACTGCAAAGTCACTATATCAGTGGTAGAGAACCTTACTTACCTACTGCTCTAGGTTAGTTTAAATAGCAAAATCTCCAGAATAGTTTAACGTGTAAAATCACTTTTTTCACATACTGCCATAGGTTAGCCTTAACTGTAAAAACTCTTATTCTCCCACTATTCTAAGCTAGTTTATAGTTTAAACTGAAAAAAAACAGTATTTAGACTGGTATTATTTTGTACGTTAGCTTAAACTAAAAACATATTTACCTAATAACCTAGGCCATTACAAACCTTAATACCTCTATTCGACTGGTATTGTATGTTCTGTTCGTGTAAACTGTATCAAGCTTATTCATCTACTGCCTCAGTTTAGTTTAAACTTTATAAGAACGCGTGCGACTAGTATTACATTTTAGGAAAATTCAAACAGTAAAAGCACTTATTGACTTAATACCCCAGGTAAGTCTAAACTGTGAAAATTCCCATTCGGCAAGTATTGCATGTTAGGCTATGTGAGTGTAAATTGTAAATCAGTAATTTGCTACTAACTTTGTTTCATTTAAAATGTAAAAACCAGCTCATTCGACTTGTATAATATGGTAGATGAAACCAGTATATACGCTAACGCATTTATTCATCTACTATCGTAGGTTCCGTAGGTTAGTTTAGGCGGTATCCTTAGACTATGATACTGTGTTGAAAACGACGGATGAAAATGCGCATTTGCAGTCGTGTTGGCCGTCCACAACGCATGTGCAATAATCATGTCCACCAGGATAGTTCACAGACTCCCGTGTTACATTGAGAAAAAGAATTGGTTCAGTTACTACAAATGAATTAAATTTGTTCAAAAAATCAAATAATTTATTTAAAACATATTTGTTCTAATCAAATATTTCATGTTTCAGTATATTTAACAAATATTTTGTGTAAGCAAACATATCGTAACAGTTTGGTAACAAAATAGTATATTTACACTGAGAGAAAAGCCGACATGATATTTGTTTTAAGGGAAATAATATATTCGGTTGCCCAAACAAACTATTTTTATGAGTAAACAAAACTCGAAAAGTAACAAAATTAATTTTGTTAACCTAACCAATACACGTATTAATTAACGAAACATCTGTGCTGGGCCAAAAGAAACTGAACTTTCAACAACATATTTGACTGAATCAACTGTATGTATCTGTCTGAACAATAATTTGATTGCCTTCGTTGTAAAATACGGCTAGAGAGAATTTCTGTATTTTTTATAAACATATGGAAATTAGCAGTGTTTTTATGTGCATCTATTGATGCTTAATATTGGTAAAATATACTTTTAAAAAAATTTCTTCGCGAAACTAAAAAGTAAAGATGTAACATTTTAAATATTTACTTTCGCACGTTTTCCGGTATTTGAAATTTACGTAGTTGGAAATATTCCGATTCTATTAGTTATCCATTTCGCTACTATATTGCTTAAGGCCTCGCACTTGGGTGCAGCTGATGTAGGTTTGAATCTGCGCCTAACTTAATACTGAATTTATACGTTATCCGAAATGGTTTAATGTACGTACAGCCAAACAAATCTTTTGTTGCACCAGCCAAATCGTTTTTTACGGCGACCAAATAAGAACAACAAAATAATTTGGTTACAACAACAAAATGTCTTATCGCCCCTAATAAAAAAAAAAAAAAAAAATTTGGTTCCGCAAATGATAGTTTGTCTGAGTCAACAAAGCGTTCTTTCTCAGCGTACGGTGCATCATTCTATACCTGCTGTAGAAACGAACGCTGAGACTTACCTGCGTGCAAGAGAAGGTCTGGCGAGGACGATGTATCCCAAACGACTGCCGGAGTGGTTCGCGTGTCGTCACACCGACGTGGTACGTGATTGGTAGTTCGGAGTTGGCGGCCTAGTGGCGCTGGCCTCGTGATCAAATAAACTCACACTGTTTATCTCGTACACAAACACGCTAGTCACTGTACTAGATCGCCTCAGATTCGTCATGCGAGATGCGCAATATACCGACAAGGACTACATCTGCGGGAGCACTCTTATCTTAACATATTCTGGGATTACAGAGATCAATTAATATTCCTCTAAAACGTTTCCAATTTACATACGTTTTAAATATCACAATTCTTAGTAAATGTTTTTATTGATTTAAATAATTATCCTTGTTTTTAAACTGTCACGTTCCTAAGTTTTTCGTTTTCTAAGAACTTTTACTTTTATGTGATTTGTTTTGATGAACGATGTTTCTGCGTTATTGCGCATTAAATAATTTGTGGCATTTTGAAATTAAAGTTTTCTTGAAATAATTTGTCTTTTCAAACATAGACATAAAACGTAACTTCGGATATGCACATAAATAAATTGAAGTAAATGAAATATTCAAGAGAATTATAAAGTGGAATTTTATAACGCTAAATTTTCAGTTGTTCAGATTTACACCGAAGCTATTGTGAATGGTGTAAAATAGATAGCAAACCAAGTGCTTTACTTTTTAAAATAAGTTAATGTAGGGTAAAATATAATTGATCATGAGAAACTCTTATATATGAGATGAATTAAATGTTTTCCAGTGATACTGGACTTGTTAGGGAGAGAGAGAAATGCAGAAAAAAGAAGGAAACATAGAAGGGAGATGGGATAAGTATTTTCTCCTAGAAAATTACGGTTACATAACCAACTTCACCTCGGGGTTCCTCACAGCGCAAAATTTAAAAAAAGGGCAAAAAAAAAAACCGCTGGCCTGCAAACTGTCTCAAATATGTAATTCCAAATATATCCCGCAATTACTTTTGCGATTCATTGATTTAAATCGTACAAAATCATGCGCAGACACACATTTAACAAGAGTATCAGATGAAATCTCTCCCGAATGTTTAATTGCTTCGAAAATAATTACCAATACCACATTATCCCAGGGTTCGGTGTCGCACTGCCGGAAATAAACCATCTGCTTACTGGTTACAACAAAGAACGCTGTGTTTGTATTCACGACGTCATTTACGTGGCTTTCAGCAACAACCTGAATTTGCTGCTGTTCAGGGTTTTCATGCCGTGCAGTTATATCCTACAACACATTTATAACAAAATATCTAAAAGGATAAAATAAAATTATAAAGATTGAATTATAGTAAGAAATAAATATAATGTATTATTTACCTGCATAGTTAAAATGTATGATAACGTTAAAAACACAATTTTTATTAGGAGAAGTTTGAGAAAAATAACACAGTGCTCCTAACAATTATGGAGATTGTGTTGCAATAAGAAGTAAATATAATTTCTTAACCTGCATAATTATAACATATAATACAGTTAAAAACACAAATATAATAAGAAGACGTTTGAGCATAAGAACCTAATTCTTCTAACAAAGGATAAAAGTATTCAAGACACATTAATTATAAAGATATTTACATATAATCGACCACAACATAAAAACTTTTAAATCGTAACCAAACATATTGGAAAATACAGAATTTAAATAAAAAAGAATATATGCTACTGCTAGCACGTTCGTGTACGCCACTGACAGTCTGAAAAACTAAAAATAGTTTAATAAATAAAATAGTATCTAAAAATAATTCATTAAATTTTTCATGGAAAACATTTTTAGTTTGTTAATGATTTCTTCAAGAGCTCTCAAACTTATAGTTACTCTGCTTAAAATATAACAAAATTGTATTTCATCAAATTTTTAAATAAATTAGTATGCAGATTTAACTGTATTTTTAGGACTGCTGTTTATCATTTTTTTCAGCTTTACAATTTTATATTATACTCTGTTGCAAATAACACCTTTCAGTTTTATTAATTTTTTTCTTTTTTCGTTAATATATTCCTAAACTATAAAAGTAAATGTTGTAATAAAAATTGTACGATCAGTTTGTATAAAACGATTTATGTTATTTTTAAGCTTCACAATGACATTTTTCGCCAGTTTTTACTTGCAAACAAATGCATATGGTTACAGCAACATTGTGTAAACAGAATACGCGTGGCTAACGCAGCTTCAAGCATTATGTTACAACGAAATACAATATTTATTTACAACGCATTAAGAACGGTTAACAATGCACTAAGCATTTATATTCAACTTGTCGCATCTAGTTTTTCCGACTGCGTATCAAAATTTTTGGCATCTTAAGATAGAAACTAATTTTCCTATAACAATTACAGTGTTATATATTCACTGATTTTATTATTCTCTGTCTGCTGACGGGAGGAAACAACTTTGCATATACTTTATTATCTTCTGTCAACAGCCAGAGAATAACAAATACGATAGGAGATTTGTAAGACTTTAATGCACCATTTCTCTTGAGATAGACAGTAACGTTTTTTTTTACATAATCTTGACAATTCCAGTCAAAATATTCGCTTTGCATTTTTGAGGTAATCTATTCAGGAAAATAGAAATAGAAATCATAGCCCGAAGTCTATTAAAATTAACTCAGTTAATTACAACATAATGTATTAAACTTACTGCAGGACTATCATCTTTAAATAACCCTCTCAGAATGTGGATTTTCAAAATTATTATGCCGAATATTACGTTATGCTGACAGTTGGAAGTATGTAATAAACATTATCCATCCACAATTTAACTTCTTTCCATTCTACTGAAACTACAAGTAAGACCTAATTCAGATTCCCCTTCGAGAAAAACAACATAACTAAATATTCATCTGAACTTTGCTTCACTTGGGGGCCCCGGTGGCTGAGCGGTTAGCCTGCTCGCCTCCCACAATGGCGAACCGTGCTCAATCCCCGGCCGGGTAACACCCAGATTCTTGAACGTGATAATCGTGCCCGACGATGTCGCTAGTCAGCGGGTTTTCTCGGGGATATCCTGTTTCCCCCGCAGGTTCATTCCGGCACTACTCCATACCTTAATCACCCACATAGGCTCTCGAGACCTAACTGTTATGAGCCGTCCTAATATCTCCACTCTCTTTACTTCGTTTGCCTTCACAAGCATGCACTTCAACAGGAATGTTTTTCAACTTGGAAACACACGCGATTTTCAGAAAGTTCCAGAAGAACCACCAACAACTATAACACACATTCAGAGCATTAACGGTCAGGAAGACTAGTGACCATCAATTCTCGCACATGTGCAAGGCAGAAGTGGAAGTGCCTAAGGAGAAGAATTAAACGAATCTATAACACGTTTCTGGAATCGGTGTTTAAAAGGGAGAGGTTTAATAGTAGTCATAGAAATGGAAAATGTCAGACATTAAAAGTTCGAAGACCATAGTAATAAATGTTAAGAAATGGCAATGATATTTTAAAAAGGGATGAGGATGTAAATGTGTAAAGAAAGAGGCTGCATCCAGCATGGAAAGTTGAATTGCCAAAACCTCAGAGCACACAAACATTCTAAACGCTGTAGCTAACATGAAAGGCTTGGGAATGACAAATTATTAATTAAAAATAGTTGGGAGTTAAAAGCGGATAAGAGGAATGCCAAATTTAAAATTAACCATTAGAATTAAGTACCGTGAATAAGAAAGGCATTTGCAAAAGTTATTTATGGAGTTGCAAATAGGAATAGTTGACATGCTTGTGGCAATGTGTGTACGGGATCAGGAAAGGGTTGAGTAGAGCGAGAATATATGTGTAGGTAGAATGATTATGGGGAGTTTTGAAGCAATGGCGTGGGGGCGCAGATCGCCGGTGCTGTTCATGCTCTCTCATTCTGATTGGCCGGCGGCCATCTTGTCTGCTATGTTTGATATCGGTGAACTCGACCTTAACAATTGACCTTGACCTCGGAGGCCTTTAACCATGAAAAATTGGTAACCCAAAATTTATAAAAAAATCATCTTAAAAATTAAATAAAAAATTAGTAAAATTATTTAAAAAATTTATTATTAAAATTATTTAAAAAATTTAGTATTAAATTATTTTAAAATATTTTTCTTAAAATTGTTTAAATATTTATTATTAAAAATATAATTTAAATATTATTATTAAAAAAACTTACATTTCCGCATATCCTCCCACCTCAATGTCAGGCAGATGACTGACCACCCTCCAATCAATCACATTGTCTTAATATTCCCCTCCCTTCCCTGTTTCTCATTGTTTAATTAGTCGGCTAGTATCCACCCCCTTACCATTACTCATTCCGTCGTATGCAAACATCTTCTTTATTTTTCGTTTGTCATTTGTTTTTACATTGCTGAAGGGAGCCATCTTGGATTTAATATGGTTAATTTTTACATGATCTAGGTTGCATTAGTGCATTAATGATTTACCCACCAGGCGTGCTGTTCATTTAGCCCCCCGGTGGCAGCCGTATTATTTATGTTTTTTAATATATAGGTGGTGCTGTCATAATGTCAAGTCAATAAACAGGGTCTGAAGTCAGATTTGACCATCAGCCATCTTGGTTACGTCAGCCATCTTAGCCTTCATATTGGATCCATGCGACCTTTACTTTGATCTTCTCCCTGTGACCTTAAATGACCTTGATCCCAAAAATCTGAAAAATACTAAAAGTCCCATAAAAATTTAAAAGTTTCCAAAAAATGAAAAAAATATTAACAAAATATATTTAAAAATTTATTTTTAAATATAGAACTAAAATTTCGAATGTTCGGGCTCAGAAGGGATGGAGGACCAGAGTCGACCAGATCACCATGTTAAGATGTCACCCGGCCAACACATTCTATCCAAGTGACCTTGACCATGATTTTTGACCTTGACCTCGGTGACCTTTAAATATAAACCTAAGAAATTGTAAAAAATTGAATAAATTCCCAAAAATATTTTCAAAATCTCCTAATAATATTTTTAAAATATTTATAAATTATAAAGAATATTTATAAAATCTTTATTAAAAAGTTATTAAAAAAAATTTTTCAACGTATATCTTACGAGGTTTCCTCAGCACCACGTCCAGCTGACGACTGACCCTCGTCAATGTTTCTCATTGGAAACTTAGTCGGTTCCCTTCCACTCCATTAATGTTTCTCATTGGTTGATTGCTTGTGTTCAAGAGTTTTTTTATTAGTTGATTATACACGCTTGCTCGGCCTCCACTAATAATCCTCATTGTGTTAACATAACCCTCCTCTACCTCATTACCATTGTTATTCTGTCGAATGCACTCTACCTACCATATTAATTTTTCGTTTGTCATTTGTTTACTTTCTCATCACCTAGGTGATGCTAGTGTAACAAATATATTTTCGCTGGCAGAGGAACTGCGGATTTAGCCTCCATGTTGGTTGTTGGCGACCTTCACCTTAACCCCAATGACATTGAAGTCGAAAAATTGAGAAAAATCACGGTCCATACAATTGTCCATTACTAGCTGGTCACAACAGGGGTGTGCCTTACCGACTAACCATACTAGAAAACTAGAATACTTGGCTCCACCCAAGACTGGTTCGTGGAGAGACTGGCTGAGCACAAAACTAGCTCCTGACGAAACCACAGTTCCTACATAACTGGCTCGACCAACCGACAAGACCAACGTATCATACCATCCACCTATACAAATGATGATGGACAATCTCGAAAAAAAAGTCACTAGTTAAGAGTCTCGTAGATAACCTCTTCTCACTAAATATTCGCAAAATTGTCGCAAAACATTTCTGCCATAGCTGACTGTACCAAAGGCTTATAGTAACTTACTAAGCCAACTTACCAGACCAACTAACTAGTTGAGAAACATTCTAAAAATTATTCCACTAACTTCATTCGTTCGCCATATAGAACTCGTCCATTTTAAACGACCCGAGTAAGACATAATTCTTCAGATCAAACCATAACCTTGCTTCTGCACATGTAAACATAGATTTTCCTTAAAAAGGACTCTTGCGATCAATTGTTTATAAAACTGACTAACAAGTCTTTCAGAGAAGCAGAAGGGACTGTATAAAAAATTAAACACACATTATTATGCATGTATCTTAACTGAATTAGTTTTATTATTACATACATTCAATCTTTCTAATAGTTTTATCAGATGTTTGCAGTTTATGTATAGTAACCAAGGAATGCTAAAGTGTTATAAGGTTTCTTACCCAAGTTGTTATAACATTCATTGTGGGTGTTTCAAATTGCACGCTTTTATTGATCACCCATTTTTTTTGTACGAAAGTGTTTGATAGTGTTTTTGAAATATAAAAAATACATTGTATTGGAAAGTAACTCAAGTTTTTCTTACGTAATTTTTTGATGGCGGAAAAAATTAACTCTCGGGGTTTTCCTATGGCTTGTTTACTCTGTTTTTGGGCTTGTGATTTGCCACTTTGTGTCGCCCTGGATTGGGTGTAAACACAGCTTTCTTGAACGTACCATTCAGTCCCCGTCTGGAGTACGAATTTTTCCTGGCAGGTAAACAAACAGAGGACAGGTTTAACAGTTTCGTAAAAAAAAAAAAACGTGTTTTTCGGACTCCCCGAGAGGCCATGGTGGCGTAGTGGTTAGACTACCAGCCTCCCACCTATGCAAACCGTGTTCGATTCCCGACTACAACGCTCACGGGATTTCGCATTTGGGGATCATGCCGGACGATGCTGATGATCGGGCCAGTTCCCGCGGGGATCTCCCGTTTCCCACGGCATTTTCATTCCGGCGTTGCTCCATGCTGACCTCACTTCAACCTCATCGGCTCTCAAGACCCCGATGTTAAGAGCCTCCCAAATCTCTTCAATCTAAGGGCCAGTTGTGCCATCGTGGTTCGAAACTCAATCTGAGATCGTATCTAAGATCGGCACAGGAAACTGTTGCGCCGTTCGAGTTCAGAACTGGACTGGAGTTCGAGATGAAGTTCATTTCGAACCGCTGAAATTGGCGGTTAGAAATCTCGATCCGAGATCAGCAGCCATCGTCGACAAATGTAGTTTGAAAATACGCCAACAGATATAACTACGGTCAGTTGTTTTCTTAGGAAATTAAAACATTATACGCACCTGAATATTATTCAGTAAAAGTCGTACAACAATAATCCACTTAAAACAGATAAAATATCGCACATCTAGTTCTATCTCTAGTGAGAAATACTCCTACTTCAATGACGTCATATATTATGAACAAATAGCAAAATTTGTCTCGTACTTAATATCGATCTCTTACACTGGAACCAAGATCGACGAATCGGAGATCCAGAATCATGACATTTCGTTGGTGCAACACTTTTACATTGGAACCAAGATCAATCTAGGATCATTTGATCTTGGATCGGGGAAAATGATGGTGCAACCGGGCATAAGTAAGTCGTGAGATCTCGCGGCTTCAGCCTTCTGATCTTGAGGTGCAGACGAAGTTTCTTGTCGTCACACTGGAAGCTCGATTTGTTTGCTTTGGTCGAAGCACGGTGAATGCCACCTTTAAGTCCGTCAACAGATTCAAGGACATTTGCTGCGTTGCTTCAGCTCGCAACCAGAAAAAAAAAAAAACCTGTATAATTTACAGGTCATCCTTACGATGTTTTATGCTGTGAAAAATGCTGACTGTAATCAGTGTCAAAGAAGTGACTTGCGAGAAAGATGAAAGAAAATGCAAACACTACAGATTTTCAAGACTGCAATTTCTAAACGTACTAGGGGCTGCGGTGCCTGAGTGGTTAGACTGCTACCCTCCCACCTAGGCGAACCGGGTTCACTCCCCAGCCGGGCCAATTCCCAAAATTTTGGCAAGTGGGAATCGTATGGACGATGCCGCTGGTCGACGAGTTTTTTTTCTGGGATCTCCAGTTTCCCGCCGCCCTTGCATTCCGGTGGTGCTCAATTCTCGCCTCATTTCACACTCATCTGCTCTCAAAACCTCGTTGTTGAGAGCTGCCCTAATCTCTCAACTCGTATCGGCTCAAAACGTACGATCCGTATACTTGCGAGAATGCTAGATGCATGCATTGTTTTTTTTTTAATACAGAGTCACGTCCAAAAAAATTGGATGACGACTTAAAGTCACGTTAAGGCAAGTCGCCGAAGGATCGACTGCACGCAAATTGGGCTTCTTGTGCGTAGAGGCGAGACCACTTTACAACAACCGGTTGTCGTCTGCCGTAACGCTTCATGGATTTTTGCCCCAGTTAATCAAACATATCTCTCTCTATATATGACCCTCTTAACAGTGCACTGCTTTTTTTTACCGGCCGAGACCTGAAAAAGTTCGTGGATTTATTTCAAGACAAACTAGACATGGTATGGTCCACGACTTACATAACGTATATTATATACAACAATTAAACGACTGTCCCTAGTATAAATATTTGTTATTCTCAGCGAACACAATATTTAATGTCAAACTCTATTCTAGTCTTTATATTGGCTGCAATCACTTAATAGTAACTTTTTTTTTTGGTACAAATATTCAATGCAGCTGTGTATTTCTAATTCCATCATTACAAATGTTCGTCAGTCACGCATCCAAATAATTTGTTCATTCTCACTTACCAGTTCCACCCTTCACTGTACAGATGCTCGCAGTTTGCAGACGTCACTCTCCCTGGCCACAGTTGCATCGCTCGTCGATTCTCTGGCTCCTTACCCATGACGCCTATGGCTTTACAGGGCTCCAGACTCCAGGATGTCGACTCGGAGGCCCAGCGCACTTATATAAACCAGCTGGCCCGATCCAAAAGTGTCCCCGAACCAGGAGACATGATGAGGTTGGTTCAGGGCGATGACCGGAACATCATTACAACGATAACCCGAGTTATTTAATCCCCCAATGACAGGAGGCCACACGATTCCCGACATGCGTATCGCGGTAGCAGCTCGCGTTCGAATGGCGTGGCAGCACCCTTAGTAATGCTCTGCGCGCTTCTACGGTTACCGATGATATCGCAGCGCCATTGAAGCGCGACTCCTCGTATGTCCGCGGAAGAATGGGCAAGTAAGGGATGCAGAGTAGTGGCAATTAACGCTGCTCCCTCCTCAAGTCTATTTGTCCCGGAAAGACTGCTACATTCCATTCAGGGCTTCTTCGGAAAAACCAAAGAAATTATTCTAGTTAGCATAAGTGGTTACCTGGTGCATTTTATTCGACGTTATGATATGGAACTACTTTCCCATCCATCCTTACCAACTTTACTGGGTGTATTTCACTCAGCTCGACCGTTAATATAATGCAGGTAGGAGCAGTGACTTTTCTATAAGGTTGATTTCAGAAGTGTTCCCTTTATCGTGAACGGCCTTTAGTTGCGCGATTACATTGCGTGTATACCATAGAGCGTGTCTGCAACGCTGGGGGACGACGGCGATAATTAATTATAATAAATGACAGAAACTAAAGCGAATGTATAATATATCGAGGTATGGTTATAGAGTTTAATAATTCTCATAACTTACTTCACGAGGTTTCAAACGAATTAAGAAAAATTAACTCTGACGATTTTGACTCTTTAAACAAATGCCGATGTAGATGGACGAAGCCCCAGGTCCGCCGAAGATTGCCGAGCTCTTCGAGTCGAACTGACGACGCCTCAGCCGTATAGCTCCTATTTAAACGATATTGCCCGAAACTCGCCATAGTATACTATTTACATTATAAAATATCGGCATCAACCGATTATTAAATAGTAATGCCTCTTTTACTTATCCCATTAAGTTTCACTGATTATCAGTGTCTATTTAACTGAAAAACATTTACATGCGTGCTGTTTATCACATTTTATTACTTATTGAAATAAACTATTCTAATATATGAAATCTTTGTTTAAGAACATAGATCACACCAGGAAATCACTTTTTCAATAGTTTTTGTGCTTTTTATTCTTCACGTTCCATAAAAAACTTTCTCGCAAGATTTTTGACGCAGAGTTCTGTCTATCCATAAACGATACTACAAAACAGCATTTTTAATTCTAGAGATAGAGAAAAAAAAATGTTACTAACTTTTTCTTAAAATACATCTTTAGAAAGCCTCTAACAATAAATCAATCTTTCAATGAATTTTTTTGTTAATATTTGTTCTATGAATAACAACTGGCTAAAGATAATATACAAAAAAAATATATCTCCTGGATAAGATGGTGATACAAGGCAAACACAAATTTAACTCGTTTAAAAATAATCAATATCAAACTTGGTCACAACGTAAGTGGGTATAGACCTTTACAAGCGAGAAGTTATTTCTCATTGTAGGGTTACAGGCATTATTAAAAAAACTCATAATGTAATTTTCTTCAGTACCCATTTCGCACACTACAGCGAAACTTATAGCGAAACTTATAGCGAACTTTACTACACCTGAAAATGTCATGTAACATAGATTAAAGATGACCTCTTACTTTGATATATAAACTTGAATACGAATAAGATGAATCGAATGAAGTAGAAAGTAAACCATGAAGAATGGTGTGTTAAGAAATATTTCCCAATTAAATGCAGTCCAGACTTTTAAACGAGATACAGTGATGTATTGGAATCATGGATCTAACATTTGTAAGATATGAGCCATTTTACTAATTCACAGAAGATGGAGTGTTTTTGGGATTCAGCCAGTGGTGGCTTGTAAATCCGAAATTAGATGAAGATCCATGGGCAAATGGTGGGTACAGCATTTCGAGTTTATTGTTTTTGGAAGTGACTGCAGCCAGGATGATGTAAGTCATGAACTCCCTAGACTAGTTCTTCCTCGGTGCGGAATGTAATCGGGTGCTTGAGATGTCGTTGCAGTACCATGCTCTATATAAACAATCCTAGTAACCCCCACAAAACCATATAAAGGATAGATAAAGCTACAGACCTTTGAGTTCTACATATCCTCTCTCCACCCATGGCGAACCAAAGTTCCTTGCCCCACCACTGACTTAAAGTAAATTGAGCTGCGCCGCCCATCTCCCTATGGGAACCTGTTTCTTCGTGACTGGGAATGGGGCATCTGCCTTGTTGCTTAGCCCAGATATATGGTATCATAGGCACGGCCACTTGATAGTGTGATTGACTATTTGGCACTTGGGCCATTTGGGGCCGAATATAGGAATACCGAAGTGAATAAATTCCTGTATATGGTAATGGAGAGGCCTGGCGACAGTTAGACTACTCCGATTGTGTTGGTGGTGACCTGCTGGAACAGAATGCCCATGATTGGATCTGTAGAAGAGTGATCCCGGCAGGGGATCTACCTACAAATGGTGTATGTCAGTTTACTACACCCATCGGAGTCTACCCCTACTTCTAAGGACTCGCTTGTTTTGACAAAGCTGGGGAATGTGGGATGAGATGGTCACCCCACTCACCATATGCAGGCCGAGGATATATATTCTCTGCTGTCATATGGAACTGCAGGTGAAGTGGTTGGGCGAGTGACTGTTTTGTAATGTGTTCAAGTCTGTGAGGAACCTTGACCTTATTCGGAGAGCAACCGACCTGTGGTGAGTGTACGCATTTACTCGAAGGAACTTATCTTGAATCCAGGCACAGTATACATCCTTCTCTGTCCATGTTGTTATGACCATGATTGGGGAAGGGCAGTCACATTCCCTCAAGCGGGAGGTGCTGTCCTTGTTTGCCGAACAATCGATCACCAGTTGCAGTAGAGAAAGTTTTAAGTGTCACGGACGATCGGTTTGACTACACTGGAGATTTTCTTCAGTGGCCGATCCATGGTGTTGGATTCGTGGCAGTAGTGGTTGATTCTGTATGCTGGAGAATATCAGAAGTGATCCTCTTCCTCGAGAATTGTCGGGTGTTGACCTGCTTTAATGCTCCGGTGGTGTCGTAGAGACACCAGAGGTCTGGATACTACTCCGGCCAAACCGCACGCTTAATACTGAATGCGGAAGTCTCGGTACTCGTGGAAGAGTGTGGTCATGCGCACACGTTTACCAGGGCGGGGCTTTGGTTGTGGTGAACTCAGGTGATAGCTGAGCTCACCTGCAATGAAAGGGCGTGATACCTTTCCCCTACCGTTTAGGTGGTCTAGGCTGTGTTATGGCCTGTGCGGCTTGGAGCGCATCGTAAAATTACAAAATCATGGCTATGGTTGTGTAACGGATTGTACTGTATATTTCTAAGGAGAGTATCGCTGTAAAAATTAAAAAATTGTGGTAGTAAAACTGACAGTTATATTTAGAAAACTATTTCAACAGCACCAAGTTTTGTCGATTTATTAAGGCAACTGTTCGTTCAAAATGTAATCTAAAATGTCGATGTACATATTTTTGAGAATACAAAATAACTTTATCTCTTACATTTTCATGACTTAGGAAATTAACATGTTCTTATAAGTTTTATGATTCGAATTAATTATTAACAGTTACTGATGCAGTTAAACAGGAACAAGCTCTACCTGGTGACGCAAGTCAAACTATGGCGTAGGACTGTGGTACCTTCCTAGTCACAGTCTATCTGCAGTGATGTGAAAGTTATTTAACTAACAAAATCCATAAGACTATATAAACAAATCAAATTCACAGCTATCATTCAAGAGGTTATGACGCATTTAAAGTAACTGGTAATTTACAGCAGTTTGTCACTAGTTAGTACTTGTTTGACTGACGGACAGGAAGCATTCCCGGGGAATGTACGTTCCATTAAATTTCCGTAAATAATATAATTTTTCCTGCATTACTACATCCCTGTAAAATTTGGCCCAGAACAATCGAAAGTTGTAGAACTGACATACTCGACTTAGTTTTAGGTTTTTAGGTGTGTCGGTCTAAATGGAGACAAAAGCCCTTTTTGGCCTGCACGGTATTTTAAGTTGGGTACTGAAGGGCATCCTTGTCAAATTTGATTCAGATTCAATGAACGGTGTAGACTTGTATACAAAAAATATATAAATAAATACATAGATGCATATATGCAAACTTGGATGGATTTGTATAATTTTATACACGTTAAAAATATTTCATGAACATTACAAATTTTAGCGAAGTTTTTTATTTAAGAACATTGTATTTACAGGTAGAAGCCGTCAGACTGGTGTGGCATAGTTTTACTGGAATATTACATTTGTGCTGCCATATTACTGTTTTTTTAAGGAACCTCTTGGATTTGGTGGTCGTAGACGAGTTATCAGAATACAGCCAAGGTTCCCTGACATCCAAAAGTAAGTTCAATGGACAAGTCGAGTTAGCAAAACCGACCTACTTGCTTAGGTTTGAAGAACCCTTAAGAATCGAACGTAAGTGTTCAACTGTTACGAATAAGCGAATGGCCATCTAAAAAATATAACAACACTGTGTTTACTCACGATTATATCTTTGTCATTCATTTAGTGCATTTTTACATACACAATCGGTATAGTACAGCAACAATAGAGCTGATTATTTGAAAAGAACTAGGGAAATGAGAGAACACACTTGCACTGGAACATACAGAAAAACAACAATATTAATATATCCTGAGAAATCCCATTAAAAAAAGGTTAAATGACTCCCTGAGCAAAGCAAGCACCATTACAATTTTAAAAGTAAAAGTACGCCTGATGATTTACTAAAAAGGTACAACATGGAATAATAATTTCAAGAATACCATTGGGAATGAGCAAAACCCTCATTACACTTAACCATGAGCATAGAGGCACACCATAAAATATCCACCCAACTCCTTGGCATTAAAATTCTTTTGGCAAATCGTAGTCCAGGAGACCATTCCTACAGCACGCCAAAAAAAAAAAGTAAGAATCCACCTATTACAAACATTCCCATAAAATACCACATTGAAATGAGCGAGAAAGCGTCTAGCATGGCGAAGCCCCGAAGAACGATGTGGTGTAGACATGATCTATCGGCCAGCCCGCGCAACTCGAAGAAGAAACACTGCAGACTTGCTCGTGTTGGGGACGTTCATTTATACACGAAAACGCGGCTCGGGAAGGTTAAGGAGGCGACGGGAACAGCGGAGAGTCGTATGGAAGCTGCCAGAGTGTGCGAGACTGAACTCGTTGCCAGTAGTAGCCACCAGACAGCGCTCGGCCGCGCCAGGAGCGCCGCGCGCCTCTCTTCATTATAGCTCGGTGCTTGGAAGCGTTCAGACGTGCGCCACCCGGGGGGGGGGGGGGGGGGGGGGGGGCAAGATAAACAAAGTACCTTTTCCTGCCGCAAACATATTGCCTTTTCAAATAGCAACCCCTCTTTCAAACAAAATAACAGTTTATTAATCTGGGCTGCCAAATACAAACGTGGCAAATAACCAAGCATACTTGCTAACATCATGTAGTTCTGTAAACATACCAACCCTATAATAGTAGCATTTAATCGTACTCCAGGAAATAGTAGGCATCACACATTTGACCAGCTAGTGGGACGAAAAGTAAATCGTTCAGGCAGGACAGTCTTTGGCAGGACAGGAGTACTCACATAAACTTGCTTGAGTTTGCTGATGACACGCGTGTCAGACTTGAAGCAGGGCTTCAACTTCATCAAGTATCAATAAATGCACTAACAAACGCTCTTACTAATATGTTACAAAAATTGTAATCAAAATCACGAGCTGTATTTTGGAACCAAGGTAATCAAATGTTCCGATTTATTCACAGCTAATTAAATAAATTATAATATTGAACGAAGCTGCTTTTGTGGACGCCATAAATTCATTAATAATAAACATATATGACTGCTCTAGCTAACCAATCTTATCAAGGCTATTCGCGGTAAAGTAAGACCTTTTTAAGGCTCTTTCCAAAGGTATTAACCACTAATAAATAGATTTTATGGCAGCTCCAGACGTCAACTTTTGTTAGTGGTGAAATGTATATACTGTGTTTATTAATCTGATTGCAATGTTTATATTAAATGTGACGGGAAGATAGAAATCTAATGAAGAGAAATATTCAGCAGGGCCTTAAAAAGCGCCCACTTTACAGTGAATCGCCTATAAACAAAGCATTATTTGAATCTAGCTTAAATTGTTTTAATGTTGAATGTAACCAAACCACTAAATATATCTAAATGATGTTGGATCAAACTAGTAAGTGTTCAACTAATAAACTCATTTTAATAAAATGACTTATTTAGTTCAAGGGAGAAAGAGCTGATTAGATAAGTGAAAAAATATATATTTCAATGTAGACAAATATATTTCAAGTAAATTACTTTAGTATCTGCAAAAAATATCTTTCTCTCACTGCAGCTGTTTTTATCGGCTCCCCATGAGTGAGAGCGAAAAAAGACGTATAACCACACGATAAGTGTATCGTAATTTAATACCTTTGAGAATGGCAGAAATTTATTAGCACCGAGGACAATTTCAAGTGAGCTGCTTATATTCTACACTACAGCAACATCATTTAGATTGGTCTCTGTATTTCCCTTTACCATTGTCCTACTGGTTCTGGCTACACCGGACGGACACGCATACTGTACTCTGCAACGTTTATTATTGGTTGGCCGTCGACCAATGAAGTCACGCGTTGGATGTGTGCCAATTAACGTCTTGAGATAGATATAACACGTTTTGCAATCCATCGTGTTCGTTTGAAAAACTATCAAAAAATACAGTTTCATTCTTACAAACTCAAATGTTGATTAGTTGTCATTTTTTTTACTTAAATTCCGATAAAGTCTACTGAAATAGTAAAACTATAAAAGTGTGAGCTTTTTCTTCAAGAGCAAATGCATTTCCATATAAAATAACCTCCGAGTATGTACGTGATTACTCATCAAAGGGTTAATATTAGATTACAGCGTTTGTCTGATTTTCAGTTGACTGTCTTTTTGTATGATAGTGAACGTTGGTTTATCGTCTCCCGGTGAAATAGGGCTGCATGTGTTGCTTTCATCAACAGACAGTAAAATTTACTCATGTGATTCCTTTTATTTAAAATACAGTAGATTGAAAATTTTAAAACTGTTGGATCTGTCACCAAAACCGTGGCTTAGAGTCATTGGCTAAAACCAGAGGTGATGGGGAAAATTGTTTAAGTTAAGCACTGGTCACTAAACAGTTTACAAACAGAACACTATTAGAGTACAAGGCTGCGACTGATTACTGAAGATCCGCTCTTGCGCGGTTCGTTTGTATAGACGTGAGCCTCGACGCCATCGCGACGCTGACTGAGAAACAGGCCACCTGATAGACACACTTGTCGTTTCTGTTCTCAGTGGTGGATCTAGAGAACAATTAAGGGTTCTCTAGAGTAAACAATTTGAAAGACTTTGAGATCACGTCTCGTCGTAACGCGATGGAAAATAGCATACACAAACTTCGCGCGTGTTTTGTTACCTGAAAATTTTAAGCGATAAGTATAGAATTCTAGTGGCGAAATCTCTTCAGAGAATACACATAATTTTTACTAGAGTTTAAATCACTGTTTGCAGAGGAATAAACATATTACACAAAGGGCTATTCAACATATATCTCTGCCTACTTTGATACATTTCAACGACAAATTTCATGTTTCACTAACCAAATTTATGAGCTGGCAAATAAATATCGACTTTAATTTCTGTCATGCAATGATTTACATTGGAATATTCGATTTTTTTTTTTAGTACAGACACAACTGCTTATAGGTTGTTCACGGTAAAATTAGCACTTTTGAAAATCCTGCTTAAGATATACTTGTATACACGTTGTGTGTTCTTCCGCCATATGTCAAATTAACATTTTCATGGGCCTCATCACTTTATTCACGTGTCGGTCAGGTGAAACTGTGAAATTATTATAAAAGTACATATTGTACAAATCTGCTAATTTTTAGACTTCGATGGATTAAAAAAAACAGAAAGCTATATAAATGATTTGCGGTATCACACATGGTTACTTAACACTTTTTATTCGACGTTAATATATAGAACTATTTACCCCTTAATAGTTACCAACTTTACTGGGCATGTCACTCATTGCGCCCGTTAAAATACATGCAGGTAGGGGCAGTGACTTTTTCTAAGGTTGATTTCAAAAAGCGCTCACTTTATCGTGAACAGCCTTTACAGCGAGACCCACATCACAGCTGGGAAGGTTTTGTATAGAGGGAGCGGGGCTATAGTTGAGGATGGCTGCTGTGAATTACAATCAAACAAAATGCATAGTAGCATGCCTTCAATTTTTATTATAATAATACATTTTATTATTTAGTGGATAGTTGACGTAAATAATTTTGAAAATTTTCTCTTGCTATTTTAAGTGTATGCGTTAAGGTGGCCGCCAGGGTAGGCCCCCGAACTGTGTGCAGAGCGCCAGCTGAAAACGTTTTATTAAAATATTTTCCAACGTGTGAGTAAGTTCTGCTTAAGAATAGCATTTAAGAAACGTCACGCATCTGTATATGTTTTCCAGTTCCTCCATTTCTCTCTAATGCATTTTATTTTGTTAAAATGAAGATCTCACTCATAATAAATCATTTAAGAAGAATATTTATCATTCAAAAATGTTGTCTAGCAATTATTTATCAATGGTTTTAATTACTTAAATCCTTTTAATGACAATGAAATAGGCAAAATGCATTCCAAATATCTTAAACTCGAACATGGAGGAAGGTCACACAAGATTATAACGTAAATGCTCCGTTTTATAACATTAGAAAAAAAATTAGCGAAAAGTCATTTTAAATTGAATGATTACTGTAAAATTTCTAGAAATAATAAAATCAATTATACTGAAAATAATATTTATTTGACGCCATGGGTAACAAAATACGAAATCAGCTAAAACATATAACATAAATCTCCGGCATTGAAAAACAAGAGCGGAAAATAATGAGGAAAATCTTTGGCTTAGTTTGCACACATGGAATATCGATGAAAAGAAAATCTCATGAGCTCTATCAGCGTTCTGGAAAAAATCTCCGACGCTTTCAGGAAAAGGCGGCTGAAAATCTATGGTCACTTTCTCAGAATGAACAACCATGAACTGACTAAAGTATTCTCAGTCCTGCCATGTTATCAAAAGTCAACAACAATTGACTAATTGAAATATTGGAAGATACGTTAAAGAAATCAATATCACCGAAGACACCATATGGAATAGATCTACATTAAGAACATTACTCGACGAACATCGACTTGCGGGTAGGCCTAAAACCCGAAGAAATAAAACCTGGACAGAAGAACGCAAGAAAAACTCGGCGAGGAGATAAAGAAATTTTGAGAAGAGAAACAAGATTATATATATATATATATATATATATATATATATATATATATATATATATATATATATATAATATATAGCACACACACACTAAAGTTCAATCGTGATCCTTAGTTGGGCATAGCGATGTAAAAATAATGCAATATCTCACACTTACGTTTCATGTAACAAGTTATGTCAGTTGTTATTCTATTAAGGAACCGATCTGTTAGGTGGTGTGTCACTGGATATAAACCATACAGGTTTTTTCCATTAAATTACCCTTCCCAAATCACCTTCTACCTTGAGTCGCACAGACATACCTTTACACAATTGTTTAATAAAACCATCGCAAAGTTATTCGTGCTTAAACTCCTCGGAAATTTGTTCACCCTACCATTGATATGAATTATTATAGGACCTACTATTCAGGCCAAGATTCTGAGCCAGACGAAGCTCTCACTGTAGTGAAGTTGAGTGCTGATTTTGGAGTTCCGCAGGTGGTAACGTTATCTGGTACAATGTCTCTGGAAGTAGATGTGAGATACCACTGTTGAAATATTTGGATTATTGCCAAATGAAAAAATTATGAGTAATTTTTATTCAAATGCTATTATTGAATACTGAACTTTCAATGTAGCATGTACAGCTAACGATGGCGACGTTGTCTTACAAGTAAAAAAAAAACAACTCCGTATGGAAAGACGGGATAGGTTCTACCCTACCCATAAGTTTGCAAGATCAAATAAATTGAAACCATTGGTTTAAATAGTCGCACGAAAAAGAAGAATAGCATTACGACATGTGCTGCGGTGGCTTACTAGTGTTCGCGTCGCTAATTATTGCGATTATTGTATATTTGTTACGTATTACGTGACAAATGTGTTGCCAGCAACATATACAATGCTGAAGTGAATAATTTTTCCCCGAGATATTTATGCAAGTTCGCAAGATTAATTTTATCCAAAGGATGGGGTTAGAGCTTAGGGAAATCAGCGCAGGTTCTTCGGAACTAAAATTAATAATTTGAAGTTTTTTTTCATCGTCTGTTACATTGGACTCCTCCCAACGTAAGTGAATGCATCTGGAGTGACAGATGTGGAGCAGCCTGTCTTGATTTCGGCTGATGGTGAAGTATATTTGCTTTATAACTATATCTACTGAATAATGTACATGTGTTTCTCGCGAATGTGACAAGCTATGAACTTTAAGCGGGCAATTCATTCTGCTGCACATAGCGCAAAAAAATCATTTGACATGTTAGCGTAACATTGCACAAATTAAAGTATTACGTACGGAGGTTGTCGAAACGCAGAATTTTTGTACAATTAAGTGTTATGCCTGCAATAGAAACATTTTTACTATCTATTAATATGGACGAAGAAGTCCTAATAGATATAGCCTATTTGTGGTTTCTTCACACTTTTCGAATCAAATTTTTTATAATTCACCACATGTATGACGTGTTCGGTCGTTTCTTTAATAATCACGTATTACAAGCGTCTTATACAAGTTTTAACATTAAAGAATTTAATTTTTTTGTAAGATTGATCTATTAGTCATATTTTATTTATAAACTATAGTAATTCATTTATAACTAATACGTATATAAACAAAGAATATAGGTGTATTTCGAACGCCTAGTAAGAATAGTTCTTAAGCAAAATAATATTACATCGAGTGCGCACAAATCCGGTGCGTGCTCCCTTTGGTTTAATTTTATGAACGTGGTTAATAATTGTTTGCTATAGCCGGATGAGTATCCTGGACGCAGGACTTCGGCAGAGCTTCAGGAAATTTGGAAGTAACCGTAGGATTTCAGCAGAGCTTCAGGAAATTTGGAAGTAACCGTTCGAATGATCTTGAGCGAAACAAAACTCGTGTTAGAAGCTGATGTTTGTCTTCTTAATAAAACTATCATTTACGTTTTCTTTGTTTCCAGTTTCAAACATGAAAAGTTTAGTGTATTGCTTTTTTTTTTTATACAGTTTCGTGTTACATAATGTTTGTTTCAATCGTCTTCAACGGAATGTATTTTATTCAGTGCTGTATTACGCTGTTCTTATATATTATCACTTTTTTTTTTTTCGAAATCAATTTGTTATGTATTCCTTGAAAACTATCTAAGATTTTCAGGGTTATCTGGTAAATATTGCCAACACTAATACGCGCTGTGGGCGACAGCTCTCTGTCTCTGTCCCTCTTCTCCTAGTTATATTATCAGCTCTTTCACGCACAGCAAATACTGGCTGTAAACGCGGGTGGTGTGCGCACGCGATATGCAGCTGACGTCAGGGCCAGATCACGGTGGGGAGATACGCAAGTTTCCCTGGAAGGCACGTCCTACAAATGCACGGATACGTAAGAAGACGGTCTCGGAAACGCAAGCGGAACAGACCGACGACTCGGCGATGAATTTTAACCACTATACATTACGAAGAAACGTACAGTCTTTCAACTCGCGGAAGCAAAAATACTCAGCTGTTGCAAATTACTGACACAGGTTTCATAATATACACATCTAATTTTGTATATTTTTATGGTGCTTAAAAAATTTGATAATACTGCTGCCGAACGATGTCCACTTAATCACTGAAACAAAAATGTTAATCGCCACGGCAAATCGAAGCACCTGTTGCCGTGTGTACCACAATGGCCACGAAAATGAAAATCGACAAACCAAATGCTCGATCCCTATTAGCCACACGGATCCACGGACACAGGAGAGTTCGAAGGTGCCCAGACTTCTTACGGGTATTCGCACGTTATCCGTATCCACGCGCGTGTCATTGCAGCACGCGCAGAAGTGACGAGCTAGTCCCGTGTGGGTATGGCTGACGCAAATGTGCGCTCTAATTACGTGTGCAGGCTGTTTTGTTGATACCGTAGAACGTGGAAGGGAAAGTAAACAAACAACATATCACCGCCACCTGTCTCCCGTGTGCTTATAATTGAAAGGAAATGTGTGGCAAGCAGTGAACCCGTCTCTGAATAAAGCATTCTTATTTTATTATGAATATAGTTTTCATTGAATGAGGCATATTCTATTTCCAAACTACACACAAGTCAGAGACTTTATCTTTTTAGCTTATAACATTTTCAGAAATCAAATTTAATTGAAATGAAAATAACTTAGGGTTTTACTTTTTCACAGTGTTTAAGAAATGTAATTTATACACAGCCTTTAATTTAATGTCTTAATCCCCTAAAACATATCATCCCGAGTGTACTAGTTCACGCCTGACATGTTGCAAAATACGTATAATCACGGTCAGTTCTGTTAAAGTCCATAAGTTAACTCCAATCCGGACAGCGTCTTCTCCTGAGTAATGCTGTTGGTTGCTGCTTACTCAACTAATTTATAATCGGTGCTGCCGCACCAGTGCGAGACATTAGTTCATCGAATCCCCGCTGTGCGAAGCGCCGTCTTGAGAACTCTGGCCGCTCGGGCCGCCTCACCCCAGCCAGTAACACTAGCAGTGAAACACGTCCGCCCCCATCTGACGGTGCGTGATCAACTAACATCTGACGGTGCGTGATCAACTAACATTTGACGTTGCGTGATCAACTAACATCTCGAGAAGCTGTAAGACAGCAAGGTAAAGTCTGTTCAGGATAAAGTGAGGACTTTTGAAATCAACGTTAGAAAATATAGTCACTGCTCCTGCCTGCAAATGTTTCAACGGGCGCACTGAGTGGAATGCACCCAGTAAAGTTGGTAGCGATGCATGGGAAGTAGTTCCGTATCTTAACGTCGAATAAAAAGTGTTAGGTTACAATTTCTGAGTTTTAAAATTATTTCTTTCGCTTTCTGGTTTTTTTTTTTAATGCATCGAAGTTTAAAAATGAGCAGATATATAAAATATATACTATTATAATAATTTTGATAGTTTCACTTGGTCGCCGCATGAATAAAGTGATAAGGCTCACGACAAGGTTAATGTTACACAAGGTGGAATAATACACAACGTGCATGTAAGTAGATCTTAAGCAGTGCTCATTTTACCGTGAATAGCCTATAGTCTGCCGATGGCGTAGGCACCGAGCATGTCTCGTCAAATAGAAGGGACAGCACACACACTACCCGAGAAGCGCATCAGACTCGAGGGTGGCAGACCAGCTGAGTCACACATGCATTTCCCCTTTATGAGAGGAATTCAGTTATACAGTACAAGGTAGCCATTTATTTCGTTCTGAACACGAAATACATGTACTTATTTGGAATATGTATCGTTTATAGTGCTAGAACTGTAAGAACATTATGAAACGAAATACCCATGGATTTCTCACTACGAAATATTATTTCTATAGATGAAATGTACGAACTTTGTAATGTCGAGTAAAGAAGCATCGAAATGCATACATTTCAACTGTGTGTGTACTCTGCTTTTAGTCGTGCGTAAACATAAAGAGAAGAGGAATACCTTGACTGGAAAACTGATGTAGCTGTTTCATACACACATACACACACACAAAATAACAGGAGATCACTAGATCATCTCGTAGCTACCGATGTGAACTCAACAGAACCACACATTAAAATTACTATCTTACTTTTCCGTGCATCACCAACCAAGAAAGCAACTCATCACTTACAATTATTGTAATTACAGTACACCTGTGACAAAACGCGAATGTAAACTACAGAATGAGAAACATAATTACTTTTTACATATGCCATTGCAATTTCATAGTAAATAACTCTTGTACCCTGGTGGCTCTAGAGATAGTACACTGACCTTGAGAAAAAGGTGTCGTAGGTTGAATCTCCTAGAGAGCCCAAACATTTCACAGGAAAAAACACAATATGATATGACATGAAATATTCCGTGTTTTATATATATATATGTGTGTGTGTGTATTCAAGTATCAAACGCACTAAGCAACAATCGCCAGGTTCAGGAAATTAGTGAAATTAGGTACACATAATCTGGTGATGACATCATACCAAGCTTATATGTGCATACATCAACTTGGGAGAGAAGTGATTTTATTGGCATGGTTGGGGGGGGGGGGGTGGCAGGGTGTCGCATCCACTTAAGCAAGTGGTTTCTAAACAACAAACAGGATTGGAATATCGTATTAAAAACCAATTTACATGGTAATTAACTGCAGTGAACTTTATCGCCAACGAATATTTTGTACATAGCCGTACTCCATGTGTGTTTATTACAAATAATTGCAGACTACCACACATTTATAAATACATAAGAAGCAGGTCACCATCCAACATAGCAACATGTTCAGTCTTCTACGATGTGAATTGAACAAATTAACATACCATTTTTTCTAAGTTTGTGTATTTATTAATTTTCTTAAAATCACACTCACACACAAGTGTACATAATATGTCATTCAATAAATCCTCTATCTCTGAGTTAATCACTAATCGAATTTGTATCTACATTGCAAGAAAAAATATAATTTTTTTTGTAACTGAACCGTTGTCTCCAGTCTATCAACCAAGTCAATGGGATCTCCTAAAAATAAGTGGGTAGACTTCACAACTATCTTCGCAGTTGTTTTATGATAAATATCTGAATGTACGTCCATTTCATCTCGATCATCATAATGATTAAAGATAGGATCGTCATCAAAATCACTTGCTTCAACGCTATTAGTAGACTTACATATGTCAGACCCACTGCAATTGCCACCTTCATGAGTACTCTACTCAGTCATTATTTTCGTAATGGCTATGTCTGTGTAATGTCCGTGTAACTTCTTATAATCCTCTAATTCATTTTCAGTACAATTTTTAGGTTTTACGCAAAATAATAATACATATCGCACTCAACTCACATGGGTTGTGAAATTTTTCACTCGTATAATTTCGCTAGGCATAAATTTAACTTCCTCGTGTCCAAAAAACCAATTGCCATTGGATTATACACACTACATGCTGCATTGTTCTTCAGTGATAAGTACATTGCGAGATACCAGTGGGCCAGAGTATTAGGTCCGAATCCATGTTTCTTCAGATCCAACTTCATGTAGCCATTATCTTCATCGACTCATTTATGCTTCTGCTTTGCGGATGTCGTCACCTCATCATCAGTAGAACATTTCCATTTCGTTTATTTTTCACAGCGCCACCACGCTGTTTAAGGGCGAGAGAGAATCATTGAGAATGCTACTAGTTCGCGAGCCATAAAGATGTATTCACAATTCATTATTCAAATATCCTCTTCAAAGTGGCAAGTATATCACTCAGATGTTTGAGCAAATGTAATATAAGATTATTATATGTATATATATAAATCCAAGATGGTGTCCAACTTATCCCATTAAAAATATAGTGTGTGCGTGCAGGTACGGTTAATACTCAACGTGCGTCGTCTGCACTGATCTATTAAAAAGGGGAAAAAATGAGGTGTGGCTGTGTTGGGGACAAGGCCGTTTGTTTTGCGTGAGTACGCCTACGTTCACGCGCTCGGACGCCTTGGCGTTTTACTTTCCGGCACCGTTTCACTCTATCATATGGGGTTTTATGGGTATCACTGGATTTATTTTGAGATACTCTTTAGAACCGTACACGATTTCTGTATTCCAACTTACCTTTTCGACGAGTATAGGCCGACATTGTGTTAAGTTTTCTTAGTTTATAAAATTAAACGGTTAAAATTCCACCATAATCACCCCACACAAATGTTGCTTATACACACAATCGATTTATATTGACGAGGTCTACCGATTGAAACTTAAACGAGCGTCGTAGCTTCTCCTAGTCAAAAGTTATACTACGCGGAATTTACGAGACTCCGCGAAACGAACTCAAAATTGCTGCTCAACGTAATATATTCTTTGATCCTTTGGAAATCGAGTGGTGTAATTGAAATTCGATTGAAGACGATATATTCGGAGCTGCAATGCCAAACTCTATCCACCGATTTTGTTACCATCGGATTATCTGGATTGTGTCCCACTATGCCTGCAGATTTAAAGACGTATTGGCATCAGAAAACACTTGAGTTGACGTAAGAGGACTACTTTCAAGTCACTGCGCACATGACAACCGCGTTGTCCGAGCTCTCCGGCATAGTTAAGAACTGATCGGAAACTCTCGAAAATTGCATGTAGATGCGCCGGACTGATCGGAACGTGGGCCGGAATCGCCCTCATCACTCTTTCGTTGCTGTGCTTCGAAAATACGAAACACAGCTCCAGGCACAGAGAACTCCAATGTAGGGTGAACCAGGCATCCTGTATTACGTCGGGCAGTCCTTTTATGCAAATCTGCTGATAATTCTGCTTTTTACACATAAACAACCTCTGAAAATGTCTTTAATTTACGAACGCAATGACTCTTATGAAAGTATTTTACACACTAGCCCATTGATGAGCGCTGTTCATTCAAATGCAAAATATATTTAAAGAAATATAGTAATAAAACTGTGCAACTGGTGTTTCTTTATTTAAAAATAATAGCGAGAATGATTTTGATTTACGCCCAGATATTTATTGGGCGTACTCTTTGCAATTTTTTTCGATTGCATTAGCTTGAACTACCATTCAGACGTTCCTGGACGTTAATCACAATCACCCATTTTTTAAAATCATAATTCATATGTCAAGCGTCCTGCTTCGTGCAACATAAAACTTGGTCACCCTGCTGTTAATATTGAAGTAAAGCAACTGCCTGTGGAGCACTGCACCAGACTATACAACGTGAAGATCTCGTAAAGAAACTAGTACCGACGCCATGAAAAAATTGTCAGAAAAGTGCGATTTATGATGTATATAAAAGAAGAATGTATATATTTTGCAACGTTATAAAATATTTTACTAAAATACACTTTTTAAATGTAAAAAAAAATCGATTAAAATAGTCTGTATTTTTAGCCAAATTTAATCGCTTTTCCATTTAGGATGCTTCTGTAAGCAGAATTTACAAGGAAAACCTCTCCAAGAAAGTTCTTCATAATATTTAATGCGATTATGTGTAATAAAATCGTAGTGATATTGTATCATATCTTTTTTAAATTAATTTTATTTATGTCAGTTTGTCATAACAGTTTGTGACAAATGGATGCATATAAAAATTATTATTAAAATTATTTCCTACATTAACATTTCAATTTTCTTACACTCAATCGTTATGAAACCAACATTGCGACGATATTCCATGAAGAAGATTTTCTTGCACATTCTGTTTTCTCATGCATCCAGAATGGAAATTTGTTTAAATTATCTTGTTGCAAATATATACGTTCTTCTCTCATATACAGAACAAAAATCGCAATTTTCTGACATTTTGTATGGTGTCTGTATTACTTTTTTTTATGAGTTCTTCACATTCTATAAAAGTTGTTCACAATAAATTGAGCACTTTTGAAATCAACCTCAGAAAAATCTCGTTGCCCCTGCCTGCATAAATTTAAACGGGTGTACCGAGTGACATGCGTCCAGTAAAGTTGGTAACGATGGGTGAAAAATAGTTTCATATCTTAATGTCGAATAAAAAGTGTTGGGTAACTATTTGTGATAACTTAAATAATTTCTTTCGTTTTCTGTTTTTTTTTTTTTTTTAATTCAACGAAGTGTAAAAAATAAAATATCTCTAAAATATTTAACTTTATATTAATTCCACAGTTCCACTTGACCGACGCATGAATAAAGCAGTGAGGCCCACGGCAATGTTAATTTCGCATAAGGCGGAAGAATACACAACGCTGACACAAGTAGATCTTAAGCAAGGGGTCTTTAAAAAAATTGCAAATTTTACCGTGAACAGCGTATAGTCGTGTGCAGTGCTCCACAGGCAAGTAGCCTCGACGTCTAGTCAGTGTCTCGGGGCGTGGTGGGGGGGGGGGGGGGGAGTGCGCAGTGTGCAGGTTGAAGTACTCACGTCATAGTCATCACCCTGGAGTAGAGAAGGCAGGGCAAGGCTAGCGAGCTGCTGGAGAACCAGATGACGAGCAGCGTTAGCCCGGCCTTGCCGCGAGACAGGCTGTGGTGTAGCGGCCTCACAATCGCCATGTACCTGCCAACAAAACACCACCCCCTCCTCTGTGAGGCCGTTCAACAGCCAGCATTCTCTCAATAGGAATTTGACAACGTTTTTATCATTTCCTCGGTTAACCACTGCAAAGAGATAGAAATACCAATTGTGCAAAAATTACATTGTTAAAAAATCGTTTCTTAGATATGAAAATTTCAACATGCATTAAAAAAAAAAAAAAACCCTTTTTTTAACACAAAGTATATCAGTTATAATATTTCTTGCAGGAGTGTCATGTTTTGATTTATTTGAAATTCCTACGCTTGGTTCACTTGCAACTAGTGTTTTAATTTTGGGTTATTTTGAACTTAAATGTTATTTCAATAATTAAAATTGAACTACGGGCAGCTAATATAAAATAATTTCCAAGGAAAACTTATTCATTCCATTAATTTCGCATTAAGAATTTTTTTAAGTGTAGCTTAGACTTCATCCTCTTAAATTTTGATATTTGTATAAAAGTTTATTTATCAGTTTAAATTTCACACCTCCTACCATTCGGTTTTGAGAAAATAGTTTTCCGGTATTCCTGCACTCCTTCGTGTTTTTATTTAATGCTACAACATAAAAACATGTACTATGATAAATATAAATAAATATATTTATATGTATATATATAATATTTTTCGACCTTTTAAAGTCCTTATTACAATGTCTCTACCGCCATGCAGCATATATCTAGTTCATGAGTATGAATCAGCACCGGAATGGAAGGGTAGGGGAAACGGGAGGTCCCCGAGAAAACCCGCCGTCCAACGGCATCGTCCGGCACGATTCCCACATGCGAAAATCCGGAGCGACCCGGGCGGAAATTGCACCCGTATCGCCTTGGTGGGAGAAGATTAGGCTAACCGCTCGGCCACCGTGGCCCCACAACTGAGATGACGTGATTTCCTGGTGACCAGGGCACCTCGTTCAACTGCCGCCCGCCAGCCTGATCTGTCACGGCTCAGGTGAAACCATGTTCAGCGACCAGGGCGGGATGACAGTGCACGTCTCACAGGAACTACTCCACTATGATGCAATATGGCGCATTAACGAGGAGCTGACTTGATTCGCCGGTGATCTAGGAATCTCCCGATCGAGAGCTATATTTATTTCCACCATAATTTCCCACCCTTGTCCCTGACGAGTGCTTCTGAAGTAGTTCATTAACATTAATCTTCTCACCTTTTATTTTACTCCATTCCTTTATTACACGCGGCGTCTGTATCAAAAGAGCCATGATCCAGACATTACCTACCGTAGTTATAGGACCTACAGAAAACCACTACGAAAATATCGTCACTATTTCAGCCAAATGCGAGTCTGGTACGCTACCGTTTCACAAACAAGCAAAGATAAACTTAGCATGCTGAGAAGTTGGCATCGTACATTTCATTAATATAGGGTAATGTGGGACAAGAGCTCGCACTTAAGAAAACAGTGTTCGATTGTGTCTGTTTCAATGACGTAGTACACATAAACTCACGTGCATAAGCTGCGAAAATGCATTGTGTACAATTAACCGAAATTTTAATTCATTTCTGAAAACATCAATACAAACAGAACACATGAATTCATATTAGGAAACTTCCTCGACACGTGTGGAAATAATTTTACTGTTATCTATTACATTTGCCAAAGCCCATGCCTACGTAATACGTACACGGGTCCTCCCACCATGATCTACATTCGCTGCACACATTCCCGTCCACAGACGGAGGCGCTTCGTACGTTGCTCCACATCCGCCATAGAAATAGTCGACCTCACCAGAGCTTGAACTACCTTTCTTGTCATCTAATGTGAATTTGCGTTTTGCTCACATACATTTGGTTTTCAAGCTTGCTTACTAATTTTGATTTTGCGGTCGGTTTAATTGGATTAAGCCTTTTTTTTATTTCACTTTGTAATGACAGCAATTTTGCATATGGCAACGATGTTAGTAATTGGGGCCATTTTAAATTCCTGTGCCTCTGTAGTGAATGACTAGCTTTACCGAGGGCCTGATCATTTCTGGGAAGACAGAAGATTTCACACAAGTGGACACATACCTAAGACCAGCATTGGAGGAGATGTCAGTAGAGCTACCCGTAGCTCTTTACAAACATTTTCATGGCCATTTTCAGTAGGCCTAACCAAAATATTTGTAACCGTGCTTTCCCCAAATTGTTAAATGTGCTGTGAAGATTAAGCAAGTTGTTTTTAAGCACACACATTATTTATACTGTCACCAACAGGAGACGGTTGATTGTCATTATTATTTCGGAGAGACCTGCCAGTAATTTCAGTTGGAAGAAACTCATTTTAAGAAAAAAAAAATTATCTGGATACATTGGCAGTATGCTACATGCCTGAAAGCCTTTGGCAGTATGCCACATGCCTGAAAGCCTTTGGCTGCATTTACAATCGTAGCTTTCTTTTCATAAGCAAGCCGAAACAAATTAGCAATATGAAATTGCGTTTTGCGTCTACCAGGATGTGCTGACATGCATGTACTACGTTCATTTTCATGATATGCTTTCAGTTCGGTGTACTATTTCACTTAAATCCGTTGGTATTTTATTACTGTTTCATTAATTTTTGCCGAATAAAACTGTTGCCCATAGACTACTTCCAGGTTGCTAATTTTGATTTAACCAACATCTGTGTTTCCTTCTGTAAACCAAGGTACATGATTTTACTTATATGAGAGTTGTGTATTTTTACAATTTATTGTAAGACATGCAGTTTTAAACCAGCCATTAAGATTATAAACGGCTTAGGGAATGTTTCAGTTAGCAATATTTGATTTTCAAGGTTATGTAAAGGTTTGTCCTGAATTTCGCTCATCAACATTTTTAATATTTCTACTGTTTAACACATGCTTAATTGAAAGGTGGTCAAAAATATTTGTCCTGCGGATTCATGCCGCAATCATTTAGTGTGTATATGAGTTTTATATTCTATAATGAAACAGGTTCCTTCAAAAACCCAATCGATTTATATTTGTGAACTAGTGTTTTGTGCACAGATAAATATGATGAATACATCAATTAATAAACATTTATTTCCCTCTACATTTAGTTATTGAACTATGTCACACTCCATACGCAATGCACATTAAATATACCACATTTCCACGTTATGTCGTCAGGTAACCCACCCGCTGAAGGCAATAAATTCTGAATAAACTTCCTACTGGTACACTAACATGCTGTTTAGAGTTCTGAAGGCCAGCTGGAATCAGTAACGCGACAGCACAATTAGGAAAATACATTTGTATGTTTCACTTCACCCATTGCTTTATTTTCGCGGCGATATTCCACGTTTCACAATTTGGGTTCCGAGGACATGTCATCATGTTTATTTTATGGATATGGTATCTGCTTTTACCAGGCTTATTAACATATTAGTTGCACAAGCTTCTCTGTTTGACGCAACCTCTTTAATGCGGCGGTCTCCCAGTATTTTCACATGCTGTTTTCAATAGATCGCATCTATAAACGCAGATAGGCCTACATTCATAAATTACGCGGTATTGAACACCGTATTTTCGTACCCGAATTGCTATAAGCATTTCGGTTTCAGGGAAAAATAATAATTAAATGCAAAAGAGTTTGAAACTTACCGTGCACTGGGACCCAAAGCCTGTTTACAGTCAAGTGCGTATTTTTTAAGCACAACTTTTGAAAACAAATCGATGCCCAATACTTAATATATTATATACAGTATTCACTTGTATCCAGACTCCTAGTTGGGCTTGTAGCGAATCAATCAACATTTTTCTAAAACTTGACGTTTTGCGGATGTAATGTGTGTGTGTGTATGTGTATATATATATATATATATATATATATATATATATATATATATATATATATATAACACACATTTATTTATGGTCACTGAATTTAGTGTTTATTTATTATATAATTAGAGACTAAATTTGCATATTAGTAAAATATTTTCATTCTTAAAAATTTCCCAGTTTTCCTTGGGTGGCGCTTAAAAATACGCGTACAGGCCCATGGTGATTTTACACATGGCTGAAGGATACAAAACTATAGTTCATTCACGACTAGAACAGACTTATGAAAATCAACCTTTGAAAAAATATCCTAGTCACTAGCTACATGCATGGCTAGTAAAAAAAAAGGTTGTGTGTGCCAGTACCGTACCCGCTCCCGCCAATTTTTTTTTACTAGGTATGCATGCAGCTAGGGTGTTTTTTCAAAGGTCATAAGTTTGTTCCAGTCGTGGATGGACTATAGACGGGGTGCTTAATGGACCGCGGATAGCCTATGGAGCAGAGCTACGCAGGCAATCACGCTAAAGTGGAAAACTCTGTATCTCGCGCTTCACGTCGCGTTTCGCAAGTGAAATGCTGGCGACACGAGAACTACGCAACGAACACAGACACCTGGAAGGCGAGCAAAATTAACAGTCAACTGGACGGGCAATTTGCACTTGGCGAAGCGACGAAGGGCGCAGCCGTGCATAGGCAGGGTGGCGATGCCGGAAAGTCCTGCGAACAGGCGTGCCCCGCCGAGACGAATTCTAACTTGAAAGGGCTGAGATGAGGAAATTGAAGTGCCGATAGGCAGTGCGTAAAACGTGATACCGTGGCAATCCAGACCTTGGCGAGCCAAATTCGCTTGATGAAGCTACTAAATTTCAATTAAAATTACTATCGATTTATTTATTAACTGTTTAATTTGTTTTCGTGTTTGAGAGTATTTGCCTGCCGCGCCTGCAACTGTGGAATTTAAAGGGGTGATCAGTGTTAAAGATAACTGTTTCAAACAAAAAATATTCAAAGCTATTTCATCAGAGCCACTACTGCCATGGTAAAAAATTTTCAAAACATTTTAAATCACCTAAATATTCTTTTTTGTTTTTGCAAATATCAATTTTAATGTAAAATTTTGTAAAACAATTTTAAAAAATTAATTTAACATGATTACTTAACGTGGCATTATTCGTTTGGAAATATGCCTTGAGAAGAAAGTTAGTAACTTTGGTTCTCCATTTAAACTCTCTGGTTGGAGGCTTCATAGGCACCACCCTTAACCACTTATATTATTCGGAGTATACTCGTTACATCTGCCATGTTGCAGACTAGGTAAGATCATGGTCGGTGCTGTACAATGCAAGAATCTAGAAGCAATAAAACTAGCACCTCTCCCAGGCTACTGCTAATAGTTGCTGATAACGTGCCAACTATATTATGACTAGCTGTACACTCACCCACTTCGTTGGGCATTGATTTATTTTGAGAATTGGAATCGCTCTAGCCACTGGATCACTGCGGCCCCACCTGAAATATTTCTATCCACTGAGCCAGTGCGGTTCCATTTCAGAGTGCTCTAGCCACTAAGCCACTACGCCCCCGCCCCCCTTGGGATTACTCAAGCCACTGGGCCACTGCGACCCCACCTGAAATATTTCTATCCACTGAGCCAGTGCGGTTCCATTTCAGAGTGCTCTAGCCACTAAGCCACTACGCCCCCGCCCCCCTTGGGATTACTCAAGCCACTGGGCCACTGCGGCCCCACCTGAAATATTTCTATCCACTGAGCCAGTGCGGTCCCACTTGAGAGTGCTCTGGCCACTGAGCCTCTGTGGCCCAACTTGATATATGTTTATAGCTGTATGGAAGAATGTAGCTTGCTAACAATGAAATAACAATCGGCCCTGAAAGTTTTGTAGAGCATGCTTAGAAAGCAGCAAACTAGCTCATTTTTCCCGACTTGATTCAACAGTATCTTTAATGTTCAGCTCCTATACGTGCTACGGTAATTCTGATAAACCTCAACTCTTCTCGATAAATACAAATGATATCAGTAAATACCGCATACAGATACGTTAAGTGGTTTTCGAGATAAGTGCAGTTATACAAACAGACGCGCACCGCGAGCTTGCTTTTATACTATGTATTGATTGATTGGTTGCTTCATGTTTCAAGGATTTGCCCTTTTCATAAGTTACACAGTGCCAGTTGTTGTAAGAAATTTCGTAGGTACTTATTACACCATATATTTCCTATTTTGCAACGCGTGACATTAAAAATTAATGTGTATGTTATGTCATATGCGTCTCACTGTAAACATCTGCGTCTGTTCAAATTTTTCAAAAAAACTCTGAAATATTTCAAAGTAGATGTATTTTCAGGAAAGAAATGAAAACCAATATGTTGTTTCCAATTCATAAATTTGGCTATTGAAAAGTCAAATTCACTCAAGTGTCAAGGTCTGCCAAACAAATTGTGAGTAGCACTCTGTTTACGACATCTGTTCTTTCGTAAAACAATGTTTTAAACCATAGCGACAGTGCTGCATCTTTTTTCCGAATAGATTCCTGTATTACTACCCTGCGGTCACCACTTAGAATATTCCGAGGACACAGAAGACACGCGAAGCTTGTTTATGTTAACTTCCGTCGCCATAGCAACGCTTCTTTATGGCCGGACGTGACCTTGAAGCGTTTAAAATATTTGCCTACGGAGGCGCCAGAATGCCACTGGTTTGGTTTTAATACGTTTATGATTCAATAGGACCTTCTCGATGACGATTTTCACCTCAATCAAAATCAGTCTCGTTCTGTTGTGGTTCCACAGGTTTGCAGCAACCTGCCTCGACTGTTTCTCATTCATACGTAAAGTTGAATATTTTTCTGTAATTTTTTTTATGTGAATAAGTCTTTAAATTTGCGACCATAGTGGGTGGGGGGGGGGGGGGGGGGCCAATCCAGAAAATCCGATGATAAACAAAATCGAGGATACATTTTGGCATTGTAGTTTCGAATCTATCGTCTACATTAAACATTTAATTACACCACTCGATTACCAAAGGATCAAAGAATATGTTACGTTATTGAGTGAGAACTGCGAATCATTGTGCGCTGTTTGGCGAGGTAGGAGGGGGGGGGGGGAGGGCTGCCGCAACTGTCAGTTCATTTTGCCGCGTCTCATAATTTCCGCGTGGTATAAATTTTCACTAGGAGAAGCTACGACGCTCGTTTAAGTTTCAGTCGACAGCTCTCGTAAAGAACAATCGATTGCGTGTATAAAAACCTTTGTGTGGCGTGCTTATGGTGAAATTGTACCCGTTTAATGTAAAAAGCTAAGAAAGCTGAACACAATTTTGGACTATACTCGTCAAAAAGCCAAGTCGAAATACAGATTTCGTATCCGTTTGGAAAGAGCGTCACAAAAGCAATCCACTGATACCCATAAAGCACCATAAGATCGAGTGAAGCGGTGCCGGGGACGTAAAATAAACATCAAGGCGTCCGAGCGCAGAACAAACGGCCGTGCGCCCAACACAGCCATGCCCAATTTTTTTGAATGTGTCGCCGTGGAGCGTGGACATCGGTTCAGAGCTCACAAATGTTGGCTCTGCCAGGAGCGGTCTGTGAGAATGGATCTTTAGCTACTATTGCCAAAATTTCGTAGAATCGGAAGCGGCTAAACAGCCAACTTTGTGCTCACGTTGGAAATACGTCTTGAGGAAAAGAATATTTACTAGATAAGAAGTGATTGACTTAATGTATTCGGCAATGTTGCTGTGTTCATACGTAAGTCATTTTGTCAAGGGAACTAAAAAATTAGTGGAAACACGTACAAGAAAATTCGATGCAGATGAAGGAAGTTCTCGCCAGATCCTATGGTTATCAGCAGAGTTATTTTTGAGATTAAATTTTTAATTGTCAAAATTGGTGACGCTGTAAGTTCCGGTACGTTGGACGATTGAAGATATTACTTGGTGAACTTAGTGTCCACAGTAAGAATTTCAAACACGTTAAACATTTTCTAAGATCTGTTCAGTGATTAGAGTGGCGAGGTTTGGGCGCCCCTTAACATCAAAGTCATGAGAGCCGGAAAGGGTTGAAGCGAAGTGTGTATGGAGCAGCGCTGGAATGTAAGGGCGGCGGAAACGGAGATCCCCGAGAAAACAGCCGACCGGCCGCATCGTTCGACACGATCCCCTCGTGCATAAAACTGAGAATCAAACACCGCCCGGTATCGAACATGATTCGATTTGGTAGGAGGTGAGTGGTCTAGCCGCTGGGTCACCACGGCCCCTTCATGACTGTGGGGATATAACTTAAAAATAATAATAATAAAACGGCGATTTTTAAAATACGCTAATAGCATACATATCCTAAGTGTACTTTATATGAAATATCAAATATGGTGGAACTTGGTTAAAAATATTTGAGCTAATATATTAACAGCTCAGTATATCACACAATGCTATTTTCCAAAACGAAGGGTTAAATGTGTTGTCAGTTAGTTTATTTAGATCACGCATTAAGTTGAGCCAGCCTTCGATGCTCGGTTCAAATCTGTTTCGTGGTACCAGAGATATAGCACATAACGCAGAGAATAAATATAGATTTAAAAAAATTATTTAATTTTTCATTAACAATGTTTAATTTATATTGGGCTATAATAACAACATCTGACTGATAAACTTGTCATTGTTCGTTTTTGACAGACATTAAAGTTCTATATTTTAAAATTGTGCAATTGCACAAAATTGTGGAAATTCAGTCGTACTTATTCATTACTTCCATTACTTCCTGCCAGCATACCAAGTATCGCTGAATTATTTCCAACAATTTGGTACATACAGAATACTACCTTACGTGCCTCTTAAGACGGTCAATTTTAAATAGTCGGCTGATCTACCGAATCATGAAAGTTTATGTGGCCTACCGCAGAGCTGTTTGTACGCCATATTTGGATATAATAACCTAATTCACAGTTAACAATGAGAATTCATACCAAATTTAGTTCAGATCGATCGAATTATTTCCGATGTACAATATAGCTCCCAACAATTTTTAAGGCTGCCAATTTGAAAATAAGCGCCAAGATTTGTCAAAAAATTATATCGGTTTGTTTCCATTATTAAGTGTTCTTATGAGTGTATTGAGTTTGGTGAGATTCGGTGCAAGGTAGCGTGCTTTTAGTGATGCACACAGTCGCTGAGCTCAGAAACACATCACAATATTTTTCTGCAAAATAATATTCTTCAGTATTTATGCAGAAAACGTTAGATGAAAAGATACGTGGTTGACACATACCTGCGGCAACGTTGGCCGCATTGATCGTCAAGAGAAAGATCTTGTTGCCTGGTAAGTTTCGTGGTAAAAAGTCTGCTCTTTTCTGTGTATCTACGTCATCCAATTATTGGGCGTACGGCAGTATTATCTACAGTGCTCTTCTGCATTATCTTCTGCATTCAATCCCGACTTACTTGCATGTATCCAAAACATTAATACTCTTCTCGGCGTTCGTGCTTTCAATTGCACGTTATGGTGTGTTTTTTTCCGTCGCGTTCCCTTCGTTCATTAGTCAAGGATTTCTTTCTGTTTAATTTCCTGTGTGTTATGTACACATTCGCTGATAAGAGCTTGGCTTGAGTTTTGTCGGGTTTTACGTAATGCTCTGGGTTTTATGCGATAGAACAAAGCCACGCAATAATATAGCCAGAAAAATAACAAACTTTTTTTTTTGTCCATTGAATGCACAATTGAAAGTATACATCCCTTTCTTAATTCGAATTACTATCCTCGCAATAAATGATTTTTTTAAATGGTTTTAAAGAATCTTACTCTTGACATTTCCCTTTATCGATTTAGTTGCTCTATGAGCATTATATATTTAATTAACTAAAATATTTTAATACGATGACAATAACCCTTTTGCACTCTCCATTGCAGTATTTCCCGTCACAATTAGAGGAAGATAGCCGACGAAAATAAAAAGGCCATTATAGAAGCAGTATACTATCGTCTCAAAATTGACCAGTCATGTTGTTACGTTATCGTTAGTAGGTTATCTCGCTAAAAGACCATAAGCGTTTTCCTATCCTGACAAGGAAACTAGTATTACTAAAGCGTTTAGTGCACTTGCAACAAAATACGTTATATTTTAAGCCTTGTGTCAAAATAATAATTCTTTAAATGTACGTTTTCACATAATAATGCTGAATATTAAAATGCTATAGTTTAAGTGACTATATACTGCTTAAAAAAATATGAATAAACGATATTCTGTAACTATCTTCTTCATTTACTTCTGATATTGTTAAATACGTCTCAGAACAGAAATTAAATCCGCTTTCCTGATTATTATTCTTTTTTAATCTCCTTCTATATGGATTTTTTCGACTCTTTTTAATTTCATATATATCATATATAGCCTATATGTTTGTTTGCGTAGGAGTATTGAGAGTTGGTGTGTGAAGAGATAGATATATATATATATATAATATATATATATATATATATAATCTCGCTCTCGCTCTCGCTCTCTCGCTCTCGCGCTCTCTCGCGCGCTCTCTCGCGCGCTCTCGCTCTCTCTCTCGCTCTCGCTCGCTCTCTCTCTCTCGCTCGCTCTCGCTCGCTCTCGCTCGCTCTCTCTCGCTCTCTCTCGCTCTCTCTCGCTCTCTCCTCGCCCCTCTCTCGCTCTCTCTCGCTCTCTCTCGCTCTCTCTCGCTCTCTCTCGCTCTCTCTCGCTCTCTCTCGCTCTCTCTCGCTCTCTCTCTCTCTGTGTGTGTGTGATACACATCATCATACATCTGCTAAGATAGGTCAAATTTAAAACAAATTGAAATCTCATTGACTTAATAAGAAACTATTACAAAATATATTTAGAGTTATTTTACTCCAGCCTTTCCATATTTCTAATCATTAGTACCGTCTTTTAAATAACATTTAAACTATCTTGGTATAGTAACAGAACCTACGAGGGTATATGTAATAAGAATCCAAACTGAACATATTGGCGTCATTTACCAATTTTATGTTATTCTTAATGTTACTTCAAGTGATACTGAAAATAATCAAGTATTAGAATTAATAACAAAATGTTCTCAAGAAAAACATTTGACTTTATATATTTGTCTCGAAAACTCTATAAATTATACGGTAATTTACAGCATTGTTAGTGAAGATATGTTTAGGTCAGTAACAAGAAAGTGTAATTGACCATTTCCAGCCCGAAGATGTAAGTATACTGGAAAAAACACTCGAGGCAAACGTTGGGACTGTCCTTACTACAGTCCATTATATATTCCGTCCCCGTGCCTGCATCACTTAGCAACATTCATCATCTTTAATGACCTTGCAGTTGATGAATGTCAATCACCACATTCCTACATATTCAGTAATGGCATCAAACTCGATTTCACTTTTGACTTGATAAAGTTTTTAAATTTCCGACCGTAGTGGGAGGGAGGCAATCCAAAAAAATCCTATAGTAGTAGGTATATAGGCATTCTGGCGCAATGGCATGGGGCATAGGATTAGGATTCGGGGAGCCGCCATATTGTGACGTCACCCAACCGCCATCTTAGATGTCAGTGACATTTTACCCCTGACCCATGTGACCTTTGAACATGGCCTTGACCCTATGGATCATTCACCTCAAAAAACACTAAGAAACCTTTAGAAATTCCAAAAACTCCTCAAAAAATTCATACAATTCTAAAAAATTCTAAAAATATAGAAAAAATTGTTAAAAATTATTTAAAATTATTTGAAAATTATTAAAAGGATCCACAGAAATGACCCATTTCCTCCCAAGGATGGTAGAAGCCCCATCGTGCAAAAACAAGCCGCGAAATCCAATTTTTGCTCATTTAATTAATTTGGGGGGCTTCCTTCTGACCTTCAGAGCAGTGGCGGCCATATTGGTTGTATAGACATACCCAATGCCAAATCGATACAATGTATAGAGGATAGAATTCAGACCTAAGCATCAGCCATCTTGAATCCATATTGTATATAGATGACCTTTGATACCGACCATGACTTTTGACCCATGTCCTAAACCTTTGAATTTGAAAATAAAAAAACCCAGAAAATTAAAAAATTCACAAAAAATTAAAAATTAACAAAAAATCCACAACCTCCAAAAAAAAAAAACAAAAAAAATTATTATTAAAAATATTAAAATGAATCATAAAAAGTAGCAAAGATTATATAAAAATAATTTATTTTTTTAAACATTCATTTCCGAAGGTCCCCCAGCACAATGCTCAGCAGACGACTGACTCGCTCGCAGCCACTCTCCTCACCTGTATTCATTCCGCCATCTTGATTTTTCGTTCGCCATTTGTTTACATGCTACTGGAGGCAGCCATATTTGTTTATATGCTACTGGAGGCAGCCATCTTAGTTAATATGTTACTGGAGGCCACCATATTTGATTTTGCAATCATCATTAGTTTATACATTACTGGAGGCCGCCATATTGGTAGGCGACCGCCATCTTAGTAGGTGACGACTATTTCAATTTTCCATCCTATGTATAAAAAATATTTTTTTTCGACAGGAAATTTTTATGCTCACAGGAGGATACGACACACCTAACGTAAGAAAAACAAATAATTTTATAATAATAATTTATATTAATTTTGTAAATATATTTTCAGAAGAAAGCACTTCATGACATCATCTGATTTAACCCCGATCTTGAATTGCTCTTGTGATTGAAACCACATCTTTCATGTTCTAGTAATCCCCACGTTTTTGCCGATCAAGCAAATATTTATTTTGTTTATAAGTTTGTTGGCATCTTCGGTAAACATATCGTCAGTATACTCGATGTCTTCTGTCTTCTTAACATCACTTATCGAAGGAAACTAGATGGGGAAATGTGTGGGACCATCCAGGGAATAATAATCGTCTTCCACGCTATCACTGTCGTCATAGTCATCATCAATGCTGTCTTTATGATCGGCTTCACTTGCTGCTTCATCCTCAATACCTAGTTTGATCTTCTGTGTAGCAGGAGTTTTATGTTCGTCAGTATTTAGTGCTGATGACAGTTTATTTCGAATTATTTCGACTTCACACAAACATCTTGCAAGTGTACCTTCCGCTCAAACCGACTGGACTGCACTCATTCCACGTTTGGCATTAACTGTGGCGTCATTAACATCTGCGGAAACGGTTTATAGGTGTAGCAGGAGGTATTGATGACATCACTTGCTGGTTCCCAGTAGATGAACCCTCTCGACAAACAGCGATGAACTGATCGAACTCATGCCTGTACCTTCCCTTATGTACGAGACAGTCCTAAACGATCGTCAAAAATCCATATTTTTCCTTTCAGCACAACCTACACATATCTTTAAAATCTGATATACGCATGTCCTTATCAACATGATCATTAAAATGATGTAGATTTGTATCATTCATGCGAAACAGCACCATCATGTTTGAATTGTCGCGAAGCAGTTGTTTGGGTTTGCGTGAATAAATCTGGACGAGGTACACAGTCAACATTCACGTGTCGACCCATGGTAAAGTATTCTTGAATGCAAGTTTGTTTCTCCAGGGCAATGTCGTCGAAGACAAATATAGAGTTTCGCAGTGCTTCGCTCGGAGGTACGATGGCTTCGTTATCGCTGCATGGGAAATAACCCATGCCGTCCACAGCTTGCATTACTCGTGACAGTAGCTGGTATTTTGGTTGCTGAAGTAATTTGGGTTATAGATACACATTCTCGAACCAAAGGCCGTTCTCTCCTTCTAGCAGGCTCAGTAGGAGGAATGTCTTGCCACAACCCGATGGTCCTGCGATGTTGCAGCACACATTATTCGGAAATAGGCAACCATTTTGCGATTCGTGGGAGATAGCTTCATCTTCAGCATGAATGCATATGGGTAGTGTAACATCTTGTTTAGCGATCCGTATGTTACCACTACGATCTTCTAGCACAAATGGAGCTGGTTGTACCGCCAGAGAACCAGTGCTACAAGTTTTTAAATGTTTCTTTAACTTATCACCATGAGGAAAATATCTATGTTAGAATTAACATTCAAAAGTCACACTCGAACTTTTCATTCTGCAGGTCATTATTTCATATCACCATTAATTCCGCAAAGCTGTGAACTCTTTACCGCAGAAGCGGCAATGCAGATGCTTCATTGACATTTTACATCTGTGCTGTTCCACGCCTAATGATACTGAAAAGGAAATGTATAAAAGGACTGTATTTATACATTTTAACCAGCATCGGACATGCGCCATATGACAAATGGCCGATACTCAATACTGAATATATAAACTAATATATGCATGCATTATACAGTTAGTGAACAAATGTAATTTCTATACATATAGACGGAGTGCACAAACCGAAAGATTGTGAGAGATTGCGAAAAATTGATGGAGTGATGGAAAGATGGAGCGATGGAGGAAATGGAGCAATGGAGCGATGGATCTATGGAGCATTCCAATCCTATTCAGTTAGCGATGATTCATGTCACAGCCCAATGCTCGTTGAGGTCAAAAGGCAGCCCTTCATATTCGCAATTCATCTTTGCAGCATGGGTGCACTCTGAGAAAACCCAAATACTTGTTCTCCCAGGAAGATAACACACAAGCACTTACATAACTACATGTTATTTAAATATGCTTGTAGGAATAAGTAGGCTATATATCTAAATATAAACATTTCAATAATTTTTATATTCCCATATTTATATGTACATACTTGTATATATAAATATTTTTAATAATTTTATATTTTCATATTTATGTGAACATACTTATATATTGGCATTTAACTTAATTTTATATTCACATATTTATGTGCATACTTATATATAGACATTTAAATTAATATCATGTTCACATATTTATATCCATATACATATACATAATATTGTATAAGATCGATTGAAAGAATTTTATATTTATGTATTTATATACCTATGCAGACTTATGAATTTTATATTTAAATATTTAGTTACGTATGCATACCTATACATACATGCTTACCTATACATATAATTTAAATTTATGTATTTATATACTATGCATACTTATATACCTATACATATAAATTAAATTGAAAATAAATCGAAATAAATGTCTATTTCTATTCTTATATGTACATAACTATATATATAAATTAAAAGGAAAATAATTTAATATTTACATACTTATATATAACTGTACATATTTATATAACTATACATAAAAATAGTCCTATCATATATATATAATAGAACCTGTGTGTTTTCTTCTGGGGCGAATGATGAGTATTTGGGTTTTCTAAGAGTGCTCCCATACAGCGAAGATGAATTGCGAATATGAAGGGCCGCCTTTTGACCTCGACGAGAATAGGGCTGTGACATGAATCATCGCTAACTGAATAGGGTTGGAATGCTCCATAGATCCATCGCTCCATTGCTCCATCGCTCCATCGCTCAATCACTCAATCGCTGCATCACTCCATCGCTCAATCGATCCATCAATTCTTCGCAAACTTTCACAATCTTTCGGTTTGTGCATTCTGTTCATATGTATATAAATTATATTCGTTCACCAACTGTATGATGCATGCATATATTAGTTTATATATTCAGTATTGACTATCGGTCATTTGTCATATGGCGCATGTCCGAGGCTGGTTATCACTTATAAATACAATCTTTTTATACAGTTTCGTTTCAGTATCATTTTAGACTAGGAACACTATAGACATAACATGTCAATGATGTATCTACTGTGGTGCTTCTGTGGTAAAGAATTAACAGCTTTGCGGAATTTATGGCGACATAAAATAACGACTTGCAGAATGAAAAGTTCGAGTGTGACTTTTGAATGTAAATTCTGCCATAGACATTTTTCTCGTAGTGATGCATTAAAGAAACATTCTAAAACTTGTAGCACTGGTACTCTGTCAGTACAATCGGCTCCACCTGTTCTAGAAGATCGTAGTGGTAACATACGGATCGCCAAGCAAGATGTTACTCTACCCATATGAATTCATGCTGAAGATGAAGCTTTCTCCCACGAATCGTGACATGTAAGCCTATTTCAGAATGCGGTGAGCTACATCATCGTGGGACCAATGTGTTGCAGCAAGACATGCGTCCTACTGAGCCTGCTGGAAGAAGAGAACGGCCTTTGGTTCGAGAATGTGTACGTATACTCCAAATCACTTCAGCAACCGAAATATCCACGACTGGCACAAGTACTGCAAGCTGTGGATGGCGTGGGTTATTTCCCATGCAGCTATTACTAAGCCATCGAACCAACGAGCAAAACAATGCGAAACTCGATATTTGCCTTCGACGGCATTGCCTGCGAGAAACGAACTTGCCTTCAAGAATACTTTAGCATGGGTCGACACGCCTACATTGACTGTGTGTACCTTGGCCACACTTATTCGCACGTACCCATGCAACACTTCGCGAAACATGTTGGTGGTGTTAGGCATGGACGATACGAATTTACGTCATGTTTACGATGATCATGTTAATACGGACATGCCTATATCAGCTTTTTAAGATATGTGTAGGTTGTGCTGAAAGGAAAAATATGGATTTTTGACGTTCGTTTAGGACAGTCTGCTACATAAGGGAAGATACAGGCATGAGTTCGATCAGTTCATCGCTGTTTGTCGAGAGGGTTCGTCTACTGAGAACCAAAAAGTGATGTCATCAATACCTCCTTCTACATCTATGGTTACCATTTCCGCAGATGTTAATGATGCCACAGTTAATGTTAAAATTCGGAATGAGTGCAGTCCTGTCATTTGTGCGGAAGGTACACTTTCTAGATATTCGTGTGAAGTCGAAAAACTTCAAAATAAACTGTCGTCAGCTCTAAATACTGATGAACATACAACTCCTGCTACACAGAAAAGTAAACTAGATATTGAGAATGCAGCAGGAAGTGAAGCCGATTATAAAGAGACAGCATTGATGATCACTATTACGACAGTAATAGTGTTGAAGGCCATAATTATTCCCTCGACGGTCCCACACATTTTCCCCAACGAGTTACTTCGAGAAGTGATGTGAAGAAGGCAGAAGACATCGAGTATAGAGACGATATTTTTACCGAAGATCCCAACAAACTTGTAGACAGACTAAAATATTTGCTTGATAGGCAACAACGTGGGGATTACTCATCCATGAAAGAGGTGGTTTCAATCGTAAAAGCACTTATGGATCGGCGTTATATCTGTTGATGTGATGAAACTCTTTCATCTAAAAATATATTTACAAAATAATAATAAACTATTAGTATACAATTATTTGTTTTACTTACTTTAGGTGTGTTGTATTCTCCTGTGGGCAAATAATTTTTTAATAACAACAATATGTATTAAAATATTTAATAAATTAAGCATGTAGTCAGTCATGCGTAATGCATGCAGCTATGTCAATTATTCGGAAAAAAATTTTAAACATAGGATGGAAAATTGCAATAGTCTTTACCTACTAAGTTGGTGGTCACCTACCAATATGGCAGCATCAAGTAATGTATAAACAAATTACGAACCAAAAAACCAATATGGCGGCCTCCAGTAACATATTAACAAAGATGGCTGTCTCCAGTAGCATGTAAACAAAGATGGCTGCCTCCAGTAGCATGTAAACAAATGTTGAACGAAAATATCAAGATTGTGGAATGAGTATAGATGAGGGGAGTGGGTGCGAGGGAGTCAGTCGTCTACTGAGCATTGTGCTGGGGGACCTTTGAAAAAGGAAGTTAAAAAAAAGAATTGTTTAATAATCTTTACTAATTTTTATAATTAATTCTTAATAATTTTTCATAGCAAATGTTTTGGTTTTTTTTTTTGGAATTTGTTGTTGATTTTTTGTGAGTTTTTAATTTTTTTTTTTTTAATTTTTTACATTTTCGAGGTCAAAGGTTAAAATCGTGGGTAACAGGTCATGGTCGTGGTCAAATGTCAGCTGCATACAATGTGGATTCAACATGGCTGATGCTTGGGTCTGAGTCCTATTCTTTATACCTTGTATCGATTTGGCATTGGGTATGTCTATACAACCAATATGGCCGCCACTGCTCTGAAGGTCCGAAGAAGCCCCCCAAATTAATTAAATTGGTGAAAATTGGATTTCGCTGCTTGTTTTTGCACGATGGGGCTTCTACCATTCTTGGGGGAAATGGGTCATCTCTGTGGATCCTTTTAATAATTTTCAAATCATTTTTAATAATTTTTAACAATAAATTTTTCTATTTTTTTTTTTTAGAAATTTTTAGAACTTTATGTAATTTTTTGAAGAGTTTTTTTTTTTTTTTTTTTTTAGGTTTTTTTAATGTTTTTGATATCAAATGTCCACGGGGTCAAGTTCATGGTCAAGGCAAAAGGTTACATTGGTCAGGGTTAAAAGGTTAATGATATATAAGATAGCGGTCGGGTGACGTTACAAGATGGCGGCTCTCCGAATCATAATCCTGTGCCCCAAGACCTTGCGCCAGAATGCCCATAATCATACTACTTCCGATAAAAACAAAATGGGGGGATACAATTTGGCATTGCAGCTCCGAATCAATCGTCTACAATTCAAAATTATATTACACTACTCAATTGCCAAAGTATCAATTAATTTGTTACGTTGAGTGAGGACAGGGAATTATTGAGATTTTTGGGGGGGGGGGGGGGGTATTTTGAGTTCGTTTCGCCGCGTCTCATAACTCCCGCGTAGTATAACGTGTGACTAGGAGAAGCTACGACGCTCCTTTACGTTTCAGTCGACAGCTCTCGTCAAGAGCAATCGATTACGTGTATAAAAACCTTTATGTGACGTGTTTATGGTGAAATTGTATGAGTTTAATGTAAAAAAAACTAAGAAAACTTAACACAGTGACAGCCTATACTCCACAAAAATCCAAGTCGAAATACATAAACCGTATACGGTTGGGAAGAGAATCTCAAAAACCATCCAGTGATATGCATGGAACCCCATATGATCGAGTGAAGCGGTGCCGAGAACGTAAAATAAACAAGTTGTCCGATCGCGTCAACGTAGACGTATTCACGCAAAACAAACGGCCGTGTCCCCCCAACACAGCCAAACCAATTTTTTTTTTTTTTTTTTTTAATGTTGGCTTTGTGGTTACGAGTTAAGTTGAGTCGAGATATTAGGGCGGCTCCTGACGACGAGTTCGTGAGAGTCGATGATGGTGGAATAAGGCGAGAATGCAGCAGCGCCGGAATGCAAGGGCCAGGAAACGGGATATGTTAGAGAAAACCCGCCGACCAGCGGTATCATCCGGTACGATTACCACTTGCGAAAATGCGCGAGTGACCCGGCCGGGGATTGAACCCGGTTCGCCCTGATGAGATTATATTGTTAAATATTTTCGTATAATCACGGGAATTTTTTTTAAGGGGGAAGTGTCAAGTTCATAAACCGGAAAGTGATCCTTAGCGAAGGAAAATGTAGTTTAGCGCGATAAATATAAAACTCCAAATGTGTCCGCATCTCCTATAGCTTCGGATTTCGGGAACGATCAATATCGACCCTCTGCGAAGCGCTCTTGGCCACTTTGAACAGAAAATAATCATTTCTCCGGCACTAAGATCTATTCCTTCAAACACCAAAAAATGAACACCAGACACCCGTACCAGCAGCTCTCAAACCACTCAAAGGTTGCAAGAAACTGAATAAGTTACATACACCACATTCCTATAAATAGCATTCTATACCTAGCTTTGTCATAAGAAGTTCGCGCGCGCGGGGTAGAAGTCACGTTGTCTGGAACTTTTGAATTCTGTTCAAATCTCGTTCCATATTAAAATATTTCATCTGATTTAAACTTAAGTTTTTATACGCAGTAAAAATCGCGCTTAAAAAATTTCAACTTTTTTTTCCGAAATTCTTTTTGCTCGAGTCCGAAACAACAAGAAACATTATGTGGCAAATGTACGGGAAATTTATGGGTATACAAGGATTGTTCTGTGGGTTCAACAGAAATCCGTTATTGAATGAGCAACTCGTACGAAAATTTTCGGAGACATCTGGAGAATTTTGTCCAAGCACTTTTCCGCAAAATCACACATATTATTTAATAGTGCATACTACTTTAAATGTACCACATAATCGACAGGAATAAAATCCTTTCCAAATATGGGTGAGGTTCGTTACTGTTATGTGAGGAAATTTAATGCTTTTAGTTTGGTGATTTAAAATTTTCGCCACCAGGGTCAAATTGCAATGAAATATATACTTGCTAACGAACACGCAATGAAAAACGCATTTATATTTTTGCTTTTTGCTCTTGCAAACAACATTTGAGGGCGAAAATAATATTAAGCATCTAAATAAAATACGCGAAATTTTGGCTGAGCAAGTATATATTACAATCTGTAACAAACACTAATTTTTACACGCAAAATTAATAGAATTTCTCCGTTCACAGCAAGATTGAAAGCGACCACTTTGGAACACCAGCACACCTCGCGGTGGCAAATAACCCTGTCAAACATTTTCATACGTGATCTCGTTTTGTGCAGAATCCGAGTATAGAATCGACATTATCCGGTTCCCTGTTCTGTATATTTTTGATGTCTTTCTATGAAGACAGTAACTGCATAAATATCTTCACGAGGCGAAATGCCAGGCTCTATTATCTTACTCTGTATTTTTTTTAATAGGCATTCCCGGGTTGTCAATTATGTTGGACTCTTCCGAAGCATTCGTATCTATTCCCGTTTATAAAATACTATGAAGTATTTAAATGTAAATATTTTTCTTAGCGTGGATACAAATGTCGATATTTTGCCGCCTATTTTTGTTGGAACGTAGTGTGAAATTTAAAGTTTTCAAAGTCAACAAAAATCGTCGCGAGTGGCCCTTTGCTTAAAATTATTATCCTTCTGCAAAACAGTGTATTTTTAACTATGTGGCACAATGCTGCGTCTTTCCTGAATATATTTATCTATTAAAACCGTATAGCAACAGCTCGAAATTCTTAGGAAACAGAATTCACGTGAAGCTACTTTGTGTCTATTTTCTTCGCCTTGCCGTCGAAATAACGATCGGACATAACCTTCAAGTCATTAAAGTTTTATTGCTAGGGAAGTTCTTTAAAGACACCCACTGCGAACATCTTTGAAACGACAGCTAAAACGACAGTTACTCCCGATTGTCTTGGTGTGGTTCTTTTAAGGTATCTCTGTACGGCTTTCTTTGTGAAGTCGCGTAGGTTTGGCAACACTGCATTAACAATCTGCTTTCTGAATTATATCTTTCGATCAATACAAAGTTTTTGAGGTGAATACGTCTTTAATTTTGCAACCATAGTGGGAGGCAATCCAGAAAATCCGATGATAACAAAATCGGGGGATAAATTTTGGCATTACAGCTCCGAATCTATAGTCTATATTAAAAAATAAATGACACCACTCGATTTTAAAATGATCAAAGAATATGTTACGTTGAGTGAGGACATTGAAGTATCTCAAGTGAGGGGGGGGGGGGGGATTTTGAGTTCCTTTCGCCGCGTCTCATAACTTCCGCGCAGTATAACTTTTGACTAGGAGAAGCTACGACGCTCGTTTAGGTTTCAATCGACAGTTCTCGACTAGATCAATCGATTGCGTGTATTATAAAACATTTTCGTGGCGTGGTTATGGCGAAATTTTATGCGTTTAATGTAAACAATTAAGAAAATTTAACGCAATGTCGGCCTATACTCGTCAAAAAGCCAAGTCGAAATGCAGAAATCATATACGGTTAGAACCAGCATCTCAAAGTAAATCCAGTGATACCTATAAAAGCCCATATGATAGAGTGAAGCGGTACCGGGAAAATAAAATAATCATCAAGTCGTCCGAGCGCGTCAACGTAGACGTATTCACGCAAAACAAACGGCCTTGTCCCAAACACAGCAAAACACAATTTTTTTTTTGTTGCTTCACTTATTAATTTAATAAAGTAAAATTGCAATGAAATTGTGTTTGTTTGAATTACATTTACGAATAACATTTCTCAAACGGGTTTTACTTGGCGGAGTTTTCACTTTGTCATAGTTAATTTTGATCATCACATGATAACAGCGCTTATCTCGTGGCCGAGTCTGTCGTCTGTAGCGTAGCGGAAAGTAAAATATACTCTTTAAATGTATTCCAGGCATCGTATATTGGAGTAGAAAAAAATATTTCCCCTTTCATGATATTTATTGCTTCTTTTTTTTTTTCCCCTCATTCTCTGGAGTGAGTTTGCCTAACTTAATCTCAATACGTCGCATTTGCGTTTATTCCATAGACGCAAGGTAAGCAGTGCTTACCCTAAACATATTTTTAAATACTTGACGCTTTATAGTGTTCGTCTTGCCTTTAAATTTAAACACATTTAATTCAGAGTTTTCCGTTTCCGATTAGAGAAACGCAGAGTTTTCGTAACTCCCGTACTGTACACGCACAGTGCTGCTGCCTAGTATTTATTTCCACAAACGTGAGCGACTATCGATGAATCGAACTCGCAAGCAACACCACGCCACATGCTCGACCTCGTTCCTTCGGTAGGGTAAGCAGTCGTTCTGTTTGCGTCGTCCAGTCCTACATTTTTCCTTGGGATTTCGATGAAAGTGTTCAGGAAAACGGAAGTTTTCTAATATTTGTAATATACTCTCTAAATAATATTCAGTTTAATTATTATTGCATTCATTTCGTTTCCGTTTTTATAAATAATGTTAGGTATTATAAAACGCTAAATATATGTAGAGGTGTAAGCAAAGTGGGAAAAATGCGTTTGTTAGTAGAAATTGAAAATGGAATACTCTAATATGTGGGGCTATTATATTGCTTACCCTGTAATTATAAACTCACTACACCCCACTGATACGTCGGAAATTTTCTTTCCACTGCCATGCATAAAAACACCTTTTTGGCAATATTTATATAAAGACAGTATCATGAAATTATAACGACTGTGAGGGCAAAATTTTGAGTTGCTGAAGCCGTGTCCTAACCCGCAATTTACTTACACGACCTGTTTAGTAACCTAATTATTATGGGACTTAAGTCTCGTTTACAACCAACTTGACGCTAAACGTTAAGTTCTAAACGTTACCATACGAAAAATGGCATATTTAAATTGACTTTAAAATGTACAAAAATTAAACGAAGGTAGGAATATGGGCCTACATACGAATATTTTAAATTGTATTTGTAATTCTGAAATTTCTTTTGTAAAATTGGATTCCACATACTGTACACATAGTTACGCTCGTTTATTATAATGAGTTTTGGATTATTTTTTAATTGATTTCGTATAACATTAAAGTATTAAAAATATACGGCAAATATTAACAACTATGAAAGAAATTTATCGACGAAAATCTGACGAGTAATTTTGTTATATACTCACCTTGTTTGTATTAAAAATTGTAGTATTTATTACAATTTCTACCAAAAATAACTTTATTTGGTAAATATTTTAATGCATAACTTTCTCCTATAAGAGCATCAGTAAATAAAACTATTTCTTAGTTTGCGGGTATAATCATCTGCAATTTATCTATATTATTTTCACTGTTTACATTATTTTCAAAGAAGCCTAAACTGAGCATTAGCAGCAATGCTCATTGTCCTTCCAGTTCGACACCTTAAATTCCGAAAACTTAAATTACCAAATAACGAAATCTGGACACGGCCATAATACCAAGATATCTTATTAAGGCTATGGAAACACAACGACGCCTGTGAACGTGGCACGCTCGTGTGTGTGTGTGTGTGTGTTATATATATATATATATATATATATATATATATATATATATATATATATATATATATATAGGTATACACCGAGTAAACTCACCAGGCCATTTTGTATGTACGATGTAACAGGCTCCAATACATTTGTATGTGAGAAATGCACATTTCAAAAGCCAAAAATTCTTGTGTTAAGCCTTGGAAGACATGAAAAGAGTGGCCGGGAGTAGCTAGTGCTAAAGAGGGACGCCATTAATCTTAAGAGTTATTGCAATAAAAATGTAGGTTTTGTGCATACGGCAATTAAAACCAAAGGTTGTTTGCCACGAAATTAGAATGCATTGTATTCGAGACAAATAATTAAATTACAGATTAAAATCCCGTTTTGGTGCTATAATGGTAGCAATATTGATCATTTCCTTACTTCCTGGTAGTTTAGCAAAGTTTTTCATTGTGTATCACAATATCGCTGTACCTATAATATTTGCAACCAAACACCCTGTTTTAAAAAAGTCATAATTTCAGTCCCTAATTTGTAGTGAATAATAGCTAGAAGTGCCAAAAATGTAGTAATATATTTCGGAATAAATAATTATATTGTTTGGTGCATTTTAAAAAACGTAACAAAATAACGGAAATATGTCCATTTACACGAGATTTTAATGATCTAATAGGTAGCCGTGTTAAGTATTTAAGTGTTGCAAAATAAACGAGGAAGACAAAATTACACTTACATTTATTTACTATCTTAAAATATGCTTACATGGCAATACAAGACCTTGCTTATGAATGATCACACAATATTGAAAACCACGTGGCCAATTTTTTAAGTATGAATTGTTTTTATGACACGTCATTTTAAAATAAACAAAAGTAGTGTGAATGAACGGCATAAGTAAAATCATATCTAATAATGAAAATTCACCTGCATGAAAATCGCGGTCGAAAATAATTTTATTAGCTATTTATGTTTTGTTCGCACACTCTAAGGAATTATTCGAAGATTTACCATACCATTGTATTAGCTTAGTTAGAATGCAGTATTGGTAAATTTTTGCCCTATACGTTCATTGTAACGTTCCTAAATTTGCTCAAGAAACAATAGAATGTGTAGGGAAGTTCCCAACTTTGTATAGTATATGCAGTTGCATGTGTGGTATTATTTCCACATAGCGAATGGGTTAAAAACTTCCATTAGAGTTCAGGAAGTTTACCAGAAAAATTTTTACTGTGTGCTTTCTACAATAGATCTTTGTAGTTCATAATATATAATAACTCGTGGGAGAGAATAATCGCAGTGTAAACAAATGCAAAATTGTTTAGGGTTTAAATTTACAATAGATAGAGACGCGAGGAATTGCGCGGATTCATTTCGGGACAAGCTAGAATTCAAAACACAAGTGTTAATACAACTTTAACCATTGGTCCACACGACGTTTGACAGCTCCTGGAGAACGGTGGCCCAATTGTCTCCTTCCACTGTGACAGCAGACAGCCAATGCACAGTTAACATCGGCACATATGTACATACGACTGTAGAGTCTAGCCTGAAGGTCATTGAACTCGCGAATTTTTCAGGCCTCTAACAATAGAGAATAAAAATAACCTACTCTATACAAAAGGGAATATGCACTATGAACATAAAACAGATTTATAATTTATTTATATTAATTCAGTGGAATATATATGCGAATATTAAATAACAAGTATATTAAAACGGGATTCTTACTTATTGTCTGATGGAAACACATGCCTGAAACAATATCTGTGCAGATGCTTTTTTCAATCAATAGAGGGATATTTAGACCTCCTGGTTTTGTTTGACGTCATACCTCAAAGCATGTCAATAGTTACTTCAGAATGGCTGCATTCGTTCGATTGCTGAATATCGGCGTGAGAGTACTCGGTATATGTGGAGCGTAGTCTATTCGTGGTATTTTCACACTTTTTGAACCAAGCCTTTGAAAAATCACCCCATACATTATTTTCTTAATATTCCATGCATCACAAGCGTTTTATACCTCTGTTAATAGTTTTCGTTAAATTAAAATTTTACGTATATTTTATTTAAAAAATATATTTTATTTATAATGACTGTGGATACAAACAGTGTGAAAACACGTGTGTTGCTAGCGCCTAGTAAGAAATAGTTCTCATGCAAAATATTATTTCAACTGAGTGCGCACGGATTCGGTGCGTTGTCGCTTGGCGTAATTATCTAGACTTAGTTAAGCTTAGTTCTGCACGAGACAGAGGACTGTGAAGGAAGTAGAACTTTAGCAGGGATACAGATATGTGTGAAGTAACCGTGAATGTACTATATACTGTGTGCACCCCCGTCTATAGGCTGTTCACGATGAAGTGAGAACTTCTGAAGGCCTTCCCGACAGGCATCTACCGCTAGTAAATATGTTTTATTGCAGCCTCAGACATTAACTTCTGAAAGTTGTGAAAGTATACACCGTATTTATTGGTCACGTGACATTACTGATATTACAAAATGGCTTAAATATAAAAACTGGCTTAAAAGAAAATTTCGGAAAGGCCTTAAAAAGTGCTCACTTTACGGCTTATATCAGCAGCGCGATAGCACACGGGCTTCTAGAGGACAATGGCATATCTCGGCGGCCAGTCATGTAACTGGGTACACGCACACCACGTGACGCGATCTCGCGCTTGGTGGATGAAGGTGGGGGGGGGGGAGGGGGTGGTGGTGTCGAGATTAACAGTGCGCGCCCGTGTCAACCTCGGTCGGACACCCGCCACATGAGTGATGGCTCGGCCTGAGCCTGTCGCTGCCTCTACAGCGGTCGTGTGCGGCGGATCAGGGAAAAGGCATCCGCAGCGCGTACATCGTCCAACCAAGTGAGGAGCACATATCAAGGACGGCGTGTCGATCATGAGTATATACCACGTGTAAAAAAAAAATACGGCGAGTTTTAACGCCAGGGTAGCGTGGAGAACTGGAAACTGGGAACGAAATGGGGCGTGGTACCACTTCACTCTATCCCATGGGGTTTTATAAGTATCACTGGATTTATTTTGAGATGCTTTTCCAACCGTATAAGATTTATGTATGTCGACTTGGCTTTTTGACGACTATAGGTCGGCATTGTGTGTAATTTTTTACATTAGGGCCAAGGGTTCGAGTTCTTCACACTGAGCAATACAGGGGTAGTGGAAGCAGTTACTCAATGCAGCATCACGTAGCATGTTGGATTCGAGAAGAATGTTTCGGTGGGGTCCGCTAGGGAGCAGCACCGAAGGTTTGTATCGTCCAGGATCTAGGTTTAGCCCTTGGTGGGAAGACACGACAAATGTAACCCAAATGCGGGACGGGGTGGAGGAAGAGAATAGGGTGACGAAAGAGCAGGTTGAAGGGGGAAGACTCTCTACCTGCTTGTTGTGTGTATAATGGTTCGGCTGTCCCCGACACACAATGCTCGTCAGCCAGAAAGAAACCTGTTTCTGCATACTCTTGCGTCAGCATTTTGAAAACATCCATTTTCACGTAGAATATGCGCGTAAAATTTTCGTAATTTTTTCTGCAGTTTTGAATTCAGTAATTCAGAGAAATTAATTTTTTTTATTTCAAGGTATATTTATTTATAGAGTTAACAACTGATCAGTGATACACATACTTTATTCACACAGACCAATTTTTTTTTGTGTTTAATCGACATCTAGGAATACGTACACGAAGAATTAAAATCATCACAATGCACTGTGTTTATATATATATATATATATATATATATATATATATATATATATATATATATATACATACATATATACATATATACATACATACACACACACACACACACACACTATTTTGCGTGGATATTATAACTGAGCATAATATAATTGTACTCATAGACTTTTTTTAATACAGTTAAAAAAAGCAATTAAATCTTGTAAACTTACTTAGTTCAAATATGTATTGAAAACTATTTAGTTTAACATTAAATATGAACACTAGTGCAAAGTACATTCAGATACTATCCAGCACTTTCGAGAGCTTTTATATTTTACAGTTAAGGTGTAATCAGGATATTCCGAAGACGTTAGACACGCCTGGGCATTTCGTGAATAACCTATTAGAGCTCACTATTTATTTCCGCGACAAGAATTTACTCAAATTGATGTCGATTTCGTTAATCAAGAAAACAATTTATAATGTTTGCGGATAACCATTTCTTAAATTCTGATAAATGAACAGCGAGCCGGGTAGCAATATTTTGATTTGACTTATGCACTTTTTTTTATATATATTCTGAAGGACTAAGTCTGACAATTCAAGTTCTGTATTAAAAAAGGCTTTAAATTCTTATGCTACGTAGGTTTAATATAAACATTGCCTTCCTATTCTGGTATAAGATAGTGTCGTCTTCATGGCAAGGTTATAAGCTGTTCATGGTAAGCCAGGTTACTTTTTCCTTTGAGCCATTTTATCCATTAAGCACATTTTAAAATAAATATTGCCATGTAAGTAATAACAAACACAGTGTGCATATTCCACCGTACTCGGAAGTTAACTACTACGGCTAAAGTAAAGCATACTTATTGACTATTATTCCAAATGGGAGGGCTTTCAAAAGAGCTCACTTTATCATGAATGGCCTCTATTAATGCTTTGCCTTGGTATTGAAAAAACTGGAACAATGTAAGCGAAAGCGCAAGGTATTCATGGAAACCAGCAATTAATTTCTATTTTAAGCCAAGCGTAACCTTTCAGTATGTTTTTCTAGTCTTTATCTTTACCTTTGCTTTGCATGGCGATGGTGAATATCATGCTTGCACACACATCCTCACTTTCTGTGTGACAGTTACAATAGCTTATTTGTACTTCGTATAATCGAATGAAAGCACCCACAGTTGAAATAACATCTATGTGACTGAGAAGTACCAAACTGGTGTGTTTGCAATGTCAACTACCGTCTTCAATAGAAAGTCCAATCGACGAATCAGCCTCGTTTCCAAATAAAAGAAAGGTTTTTGAGATCTCCTCCCTAAGTTCCAGTTAAAATCTCTTATATAAATTTGCGACAAGTAGTTAACACTGTCTAGTTTATTAAAAACAAGTTTCTGTGACAAAATTCCAACGTTTTATCACTATGTTAATTTCTAAATCTGACATACCTGTGTCACGACCTATTCAAACACAAAAAAAGTGGACTATAATTTGTTCTCAGGACTTTTTTTTTTTTTTTGCCTGATTACGAATATTTTTTTGGGAGTGTTTGATAAGTGAACATGTTTTTACTTGAAATACAAGTTATCTAATTTTACCTTTCAAATATTAGTCTGCCACCCCATGTCACCAGCATGTATACTGCAAATACACCCTTTTAACCAATACAACTTCAGTGAGTAAATATCTTCAGATAAATCTTGTTTATTGAAACTGTACGTAGGACAAGGAAATACATAAAACGGTAATATTATATGTAAGTGATAACTTAATTTCTGAAATACTTATACAATTTATATTTGCTAGCATATTGTCTTTACTTCACCACAGTAAAATAATGCTTACATAACTGAATTAAAGAACTTTCATATAGTATGAAACGAACATAAAATTGAGAATTCGTAACAAAATAATCACACATCGATAATTAGTCAGTGAAGTACTCGCTGCAAGCAGTTCTCATCTGCCCGTTACAATAAACATTAAATTATTGCCTCAAATTATGTTTCAGAACATTTTACATACAATCGCAGTATAAATATGAGGCGGTAAATTTAATTAGTTAATTCATAAATTTACACATGATGGAAATTTGCATTTTCAAAAAAATACTTACAGAAATTTGCGACTCGTAGAGTGCTACATATTTTTAGTCATTTCCTATCTATGTCATTGTAAGGGAAGATTTATTAACAAATCAAACATCCATAAACATCCGAAAAAATTATATCTTCATGAGATTACAATTGTGTTGCACCACAACGAATTTCAAACAGCATAATATACACAACCATTTATACACAACAGTATTACACAACAATGCATATATATATATATATATATAATATATATATATATATATAACCATACAGTGTTTTACGTTAACAATCACATGAATGAAAGAAAAAATAAGTATATTAAAATTTTTTCCATGTGAAATTCAAAAGGTATCAAGACACATTTCTACAGTCTATGCTTGGAGCTGGGTAATGTTTTATATTGCACGTTTAATTTTATTTTACACAATCTGTTCTCTTTTAAAATTTGTGCGGTGCCAATGTATCACGAAAATACGCAAGTTTGGAAATATTTTAACAGTCCAGGTTGTAAACCGAGTTTTTCGAGCAAAAAATTAATTTAATAGATTTTTCCAATTTTTTTTTACAGAGAAGAACTAAAACACCACTATTGACCGATACAAGCTTTTACTTTACCGGACTATTCAATACAGTAATTAAAACATAACTGTTAAAATAATGGTACCACGGCTATTTCACCAAGTTAACCTGTACTAAAATGTATTGGTCTCATTGAGTTTTGCTACCTTCGCGCTGTTCTAGTATCCCATGTTCCCTTGTAGAAGCTGCAGTGATGTGATCAAGTCATTCAACATTCGCTATCCCACCATCGATGTCCACACACTCCTCACTTGCATAATCCGCCGACCCACTTAGTATTCTGCATCTCTGCTGAACATAACACATCCCTGTGACCTCTACTAAAATAGGATGAACTAAGGCAGTTTCCCAATTTAAAGAATACTCTTACGAGAGAGCACTGCCTCGCCTTCTCTCACGCTCTCGCTCAGTGGAATTGACGCAACCACACTCGACAGCCGATGCCAAAAGGCGGGAGATCATGTTAAGCTAAAATCGCGGTCATTGATATTGCAGATAGTTCATGTGTGTTGAAATAATTTGCCAATAATTATAGGACTGCTAGAATAAGTATTAGCGCATAAAATACCATCATTTTTGTCTCGTAATACCACCATGTTGCAGCAAAGTGACAAAAAATAAGAGACTTTGTGAAAAATCCTTATTTAAATTTTTATTGAAACGGGTTACGTAAGTTATTGCGTTTACTAAAACAGTTACAGTTGAAATGCAACATGGTTTTGGCCCAGAAAGCCACTATAACCTTATTCAGACACGGAAATAATGTGAACAAATAAGACGCATGGTCCGAGAGAGCGTCAACGAGTGTGCAGATTCGTGCTCTCGCTCTTTCGCGCTCTCTCCGACGAATTGAGGACAACCAGAGCGTTCTCTCCGACGCGAATGACGCTGTCGCGAGAGCAAGAGCACGAGAGAGAGAGAGAGAGAGAGAGCGCTCTCTGAGCAAACTGTGAGACGGTCTAAGCAACGGGCTAAACGGACGCCGCGGATTGTGCGTGCAGTGTAAACTGCGAGCACATCAATGAAGTACATTAAAAACATTAAAAACGAGGGAACAGCTTGAAGAACTTTAAATGGTTTTTCTACGCATTCAAAAATTACATTTGTCTGCAGTAAAGTACAGAGTACTAACAGAAAATTCTTCCTACATTATTTACAAATGGTAACTTGGCGGATTAGGTTAGGTAGTTTTCGTAAAATCATAGCCGCGTTCAATATACATGCTAATGCACGTGTAAAACTCGTGTATGTTTATAATGCAGAATTTTACGTTCAGCATGACACATTTATTTGTGCGAAATAGAAAAAAAATAATTGTCCGGATTTCATGTTACGTACATTTGGTTCAAAATGCACGACATATTTATATAATGTTCAGAGATAGAGAAAAACTAGATAATAATAGGAGAGAGTAATTTTGGTCATGCAAATCGGAGGAGCGTGGATATCAGCTGTAGAGAGCAAATGCTGACATAAGAGAGAAATGTAAATTACGCAGAGAATGTAAGGGCGAAGTAGGGCGGAGGTCGACCAAATACTTGGTATCCTTCGACACCAAAAAAAAAATGATAGAAAAAACACTCATATGCTTTATTGTTATATGTAAGCGGCACGAAAGCTTTAAGATTTACAAAGACTGTTCGTGTGTAAAACATATAGCGTTTTATTGGACGGGCCCAATTGAAGCATTATCATCTCATTCCTCTGAAAGCGACGGACTGTATCTAATACATAATTATTTATTTTCCTAACAGCCAAGTTCAATAAGATGTACTGGCAATTACATAAATTTTAATTACGGCCTGGAAATAGTTTCGAATCGAGTTGTGGTAAAGTGTAGCTCAACCAGAGTGCGGAACGTATTTTACAGTTTTACAAGCAGCACACCGGCTTCCTCTTTATTTCTGACACTGTCAGTCATCTCTCCCTCCCCCTCCCCGCACCATGTAGGCTTTGACTTTTCTTCCACCCCTTCCCATAACAGGCCCTTGGCAGCACACGATTTAGATACTTTCTCTTCAGACGCCGAGTCGTACCGCTCCAGCTACGCTCCTTCGTCAAAGAGCGGAACTACCAGAATATGGCTGAAATTGCCTCGGGGGATGCGTCAAACAGAATGTTAGTTGACGTTTCCACTAAACTTCTTGTCCAAATGATTTTTAAAAAAATAAAGAGTATGCACCATTATATTTTGCACGATTCTATGATTACATTTCGTGAAATCCTGTCTTCATTTACTGTAAATAATTTCTTGCTGCAGTGGCCGCACGATTGTCCCATAGTAAAAGCGTTATGGAAAAACATTTCTGCTGTTGAAGTCAAATTTTTAATATTACTGTACTGTCTAATGTCACAAAAAAATTCAGGAACAAAGGTGAATCCATACATGGCAAAAGTATGGTTGGATATCACTATGCACGAAGTGTTTTCAGCGTAAAACATGATATTCTAAAAGGGCGAATAAAAATGCATCCATAGCATTAAACTCACAGTTTCACAAAAACCACGCTACGCAGATGTTTTAGTATACGTAATCGATTTATCTTGACGAGAGCTGTCAATTGAAACTTACATCAGCGTTGAAGCTTCTCCTAGTCAAAAGTTATAATACGCGGAATTTATGAGACGCGGCGAAACGAACTCGAGATTGCCCCCACTCCCCCCCCCCCCCCCCCCAAAAAAAAATTCCGCGCGTGATCCTTCGCAGTCCTCACTCAACATAACATATTCTTTGATTCTTTGGCAATCGAGTCGTTTAATCGAATTTTGAATGTAGACGATAGATTCGGAGCTGTAATGCTAAACTTTATCCCCCGATTTTGTCATAATCGGATTTTCTGGATTGCCTCCCACTATGGTTGCAAATTTAAAGACGCATTCACGTCAAAACATACGGATAATTTTGTATTATGACCAACCATTGCCCGTTGAAAATAATTTCAACGGCTAAATTCAGTGAAAATATGCTTTAGATGTCGGCTTAACACACGCTAAGGCAAGTCTGCGAGAATGGAATTGACCTACAGCTTACCGTCAAACACGAAATGGCAGCGAGATTAATGCGTACACGATGGCTGAAGATTAGCAAAGATGATAAATTGTAACAAAAGGGATGAAGTGAAGAATATTTTATTCATAACCCATATCCAGAAATACGGGAGTTTATTGGTCAACGTTCATTGAGAACGGGTTTGGAGCACCTGAAAATAGGCAACCACACATGTCTATTAGACACGTTTGTTGAATATATCGCAGGTGCCAGAACCTGTCATTGACTGGGTATGTCTTCTTTGATGTAGGTCGACGGTTACCAAATGTGCGGAGTTCAGGGGCGCCATTCCCATAAAATGTTCTGCTTATCGTGGCAGGGAGTGTGGGTGAGGGTATGGGTGTGGAGGTGGGATGATTGTGGGCGTGTGTGGGTATGAGGGTAGGGTAGGGTAGGATAGTGGGCGTGGTTGTTGTGTGTAAGGGGATGGGGCGGTGGGAAAGGTTGCGATGGCAAATGGGATGGTGTGGTGGGCTGCATAGTAGGAGGGAGTGGAGGTGGATGGTTGTTGACGAGGTGCTGGAGGGATACTTGTGAGGGGGTGGGTGGTAAGAGGATGGGGTCGTGGGGAAGGGATTGTTCAGTATTGCTAATATATTGTCTGCTCATTGATTTTAGAAACTTTTGCTGATCTTCAGCTCCACTGAGCATTATTTCAGCTGCATTGAGAAACAATTTTTTTTTTTTTTTTTTTTTACACATTTTGAGAAATTTCGAGAGTTCTTAGAAGACAAAAGGGCACTTTCGGCAATGAAACTAGCAATTTAGAAAAGTAAAAGCGCATTTTGAAGGAATAACTGAAATTTTTTCATTAACGGGCATTGCAAATCCCAGACGGCGGTCTGCTTCGGTTCCGATCCCAGATCCCGTTGTGAAATGTCGGCCAAAATATATTACTTTCATTCTTGAATTTCCAGCCAGAGTTACAATTAAAATAAATGATTAAACTATTTGATATCACTGCTTATATTTGCAAGGTTGTGACAGTAAATTTTAAAAACATTCCATTACAATGTCAACGACAGCTTGATTAAAATAAAAAATACATTGATAGATAATAACATTGACAAGGATTTTTATAAGTGTTAATATGACAATTTTAAATCAAAAAATTGATTTGTAAAAATTTAATGAAAATTATTTTGCCAAAAACTTTGATTTCAGCTAGACGGATAAGTTGAATGTTGCAAAAAAAAAATTTATTGGATACACAGTTCACCTGTTGTAAGGGTATAATGCTGGCTATTTTAACTTAAATTTTACTCAAAAATTATAAACGGGCGAACCACATAAAAATGTTTTTAGTAATATCTTTCATGGCATTCTAATATTTACAAATATTTTGACTGTATCCTGAAGTATATGTGTATATTTTTTTAATTTTCAAATGTTAAAAATAATAATATAAATGAAATATATTTAATGTATGTCAGAAATAATACAAAATATTTAGTATTCAACACAATTAAAAAAACTGGAATTTTGTTTAAAAATTAAATTGAAACATTTTTTAACTCATTGCGTTTTTATAAGACTTTTCCCCTTATTCTAGGCCCACGGTGGCCAAGCGATTAGCCTGCTCACCTCCCACCAAGGCGATCCGGGTTCAATCTCCGGCCGGGTCACTCCGGATATTCGCATGTGGGAATCGTGCCGGACGATGCCGCTGGTCGGCTTCCCCCGCCTTTTCATTCCGGCGCTGCTCCATACGCGCCTCGATACTCCACATCGGCTCTCAAGACCTCGATGTTAAGAGCCGGCCAAATCTCTTTACTCATTTCCCTCCATTTTCATATATTTTTTAAGGGTATTATTTTTTACATCGCAAGCGAACTAAAATATACTCGTACGAACACCGTTAAACTTGTAAACATTATTTATATGTACTCGTCCCTCGCATAAAATATTTTTAGGTCTCGTAATTTTTTGCGACATGGCATGAAAAGCTCACTATTTTACTGTTTTCGGGACGTTCTAATGCGATAAACGAGATCGTTAAAGAAAATGTTATAACGGTGACTGAAATGTTATGTCTTAATTAAATTTGACGTTTGATTAGCAAACTTGTTAGAAAAATTTTTACACTGCAACAAATAAAAAATTCAATAATTTTCTTGTTTAAAGCGATTTTAAAAATTTGCAAAAAATACTTCATAGAGTGAGTTTTAAAACTCTTTAAAGTAACTGATGTAATATAATTTCAATGTGAATCATCTCATTTTGGTGAGTTTGTTGTAATTGTTTGTAGGTCTCAAAAACACTAGACATTTGATTTTGACATGTTATTAACTAAGAAGCATGTCTTGTATTTTCGTATGCGAGGAAGCAATACTTTCACGTAATGTCTGCAAGATGAATATAATTCCGTACAAATATAAAATAATGTATTTTTCGGTGACTAGAACCTCTAAGAATATTTATTTGAGCTATGTCTCAAGTGATTTTTAACAAAATTATGTCCGGATTTCTTTTCTAAACTCTCACTGGAAATAGCTTATAATTTCCCTTTCTTTCGTAGTCCCGTTGGTTTGTTTTGTCGTTTATAACTGTGCGTTCGTTTTTGTCTGGGACTGAAGGCAGTCTCTTAATTTGATTATCGAACGCTAAAATTTCTCTGGCGGAGGATGGATGAGTTACGATTTAATTTCACCTTTTCAGCCAAAGCCTTGAAGAAATTTTGATACTACACTTCATCATAATATTTGTTCAACATTCTGTATTTAAATGTAATTATTCTCTGTAATAATTTTTTGTCGATTTTATAAAAAATTATGTGTTTTGTTTAAATACATTATATTTCAGTAGATACAGCTTTTGTTTAAGGTCTCCGGCACGTTTCTCTTCGTGGGAGTCCAATAAGCGTTTTAATTCAATAAGATGTGAATAATTAATTTTAAGCCACGGCTTTACTAAGTAGATACAAAATTCGCGTAGGTTTGTACATCAGTGAAGCGATGGTAAAGTGCGATTTAATTGATGAAAATAAAATGAGACTTTTATATTGAGTGGCTTTGTGCTCCGTCACCGCTTGAGACTTGAATATTCCTAAAATCTTCACCCGACGCCGCCTACCATGGAACCACAGCCTTTTCCTTCCACGGTCAACGAAATATCTCGTTATCGCCGATTCACTGGTGTTGATGCGGCAACGAGAAATAATTTCCACCGAGGCCGTGTCCCAATTAGTACCTTTTGTTAACAAGGTTGTCACGTGGCCCGTTTTGTCCACGAAATCTTTGACGTACTTTTTTTTGCTATTTGCGATTTGCGTTTTGTCAGCTTCGATGTTCACAAATAACAAAATACGAGTCACTAAACCGACGCCAGGTTAGTTTTGCCTGCCTGAAACGTTTAAACACACACACACTCACAGATACGAGGTTATTGGAATCAACAAATGTGTACTGTACTCGCAATATTTATTTCACAAAGTAAGCTTCTGGAACTTTGTTGGAAAAGGTATTTTCTCATGACAAAATTTTTTGCTAAGTAATAATTTCACGTCATATTGGTTTCATTTTGTTAATTTAAAATTTTTAACGACCCTTGAAAATTTTTCGGGAATAACTACTGCTTATTTTAAGACTTCGTGTACTTTTAATTAAGAATAATGATAACATCAAAATAATAGCTACATGGCGTGCTACACAGTTGAATGTTGTGGTGTTCCTGGTTAAACAATACAAAATGCTAAACACAGATTACGTAAAAAGAAACTTGAAGGGAATTAGTACACAGCCAGAGTAAATATTAACGACTGGTAGATGGAGGCTCTGCTGTGGCGTGGAATTATTAAACACACACTTTAAATTTGAAAAACGAACACAGGACACCTGCGACCACGACTAACGGCAATATTTCAAACAAAACAGTAAGAGGAAAACTGAAAACACTATCTGCTTAAAAGCTGTTCACGATAAAGTGAGCACTTTTGAAATCAACCTCAGGAAAAAAAATCACTGCCGCTGCCTCCATATGCTTTAATGGGCGCACTGAGTGACATTCGCCCAGCAAAGTTGGTAACGAAGGATGGAAAGAAGTTCCATATCTTAACGTCAAATTGAAAGTGTTAGGTAACCATTTGTGATAGTTAAAATTACTTCTTCCTTTCTCTTTCTTTTTTTTTTTTAAATGCATCGAAGTGTAAACGTTAGCAAATATTTGTAAAATGTTTACTTTTCTCATAATTCCGCAGTTTCACTGAACCGAGGCATGAATAAAGTGATGAGGCCCATGGCAATGTTAATTTTACATAAGACGGAACAATATACAACGTGCATACAAGTAGATCTTAAGCAGGGATTTCAAGAGTGCTCATTTCACCGTGGACAGTCTTTATACATTCTTCTTTCTCTATAACATGTTTGGTAATGGAGTGATTATAGTTAGCAAAATTTCGATGTTGTAGCGAGTTTTCAAAAACCAATCACCCAGAAGAGACTTGTAATTTTATACCTGCTTTAATATTTGGAACTCTGACGCTACGAGATTCATTTTATACCTGTTTTAATGTTTGGTACTCTGAAGCTATGAGATTCATTTTATACCTGTTTTAATGTTTGGAACTCTGAAGCTATGAGATTCATTTTATACCTGTTTTAATGTTTGGAACTCTGAAGCTATGAGATTCATTTTATTTTCCAAAACACATATAAGAAACGTATATAACGAAATATAATTGGAGATTTTCCAAATAGCGCCACGGGATACGATGAAAGTTCTTCCCTAGATAATATAAGTGCTCATACTCGTAGATTTATATTTATTTGATACTAGTTCTATTCATATTGTCACCAAGTTGTGCTATATATATATTAGTCGTCATTAAAGATAAAAATGCATGTCTACATCAAAACACAAAAGACGAACGAGTAGGAGACAAATATAACGGACGGTACATACTCCATCGGTTATTGAGACAAGATTATATTTCCCAGTATTAAATCGGTATTCCCTCTCCATTCGCTTATCGTTTAACAATCTCGTTTCCTGCCAAAACGAGATACGTGGCTCGCTTCTCTACCGCAAAAGTGACTGCGAATACCAGGCTAAATGTTGGGAATTTCAATTCTGAATAACTTTGTTGTAAATCCTATCCTATATAATAAGTAGACGATCCCTGCCTGTCTGCCTGTCCGTCCCTCCTTAATACCTCTAAGTCCTTGAAACTCAACAGAATTGCTTCAAATTTTGCAGAGCAAATCCTCAGGGTCAAATGCAAGTCAAGTTCGAATTCCAGCAAGATCAAATTACGAAATCATTACCTTTGACCCTTAAAACTCATTTCTAATTACTTTTTCCTATGAAAGTTTTGTATTAATGCATAGAGATTATTGCATCGAGATATGAATGTAATGGAATATCTCGCTTCAATGTTGAGTTAGTTTGATATCAAATGGGACCTTAGTGGCTCAGTGGATCGAGCGATTCCAAGTGGGGCCGCAGTGGCTTAGTGGATAGAACTGTTTCAAGTGGGCCGCAGTGGCTTAGTGGATATAACTATCTCAAGTGGGGCCCCAGTGGCCAAGTGGTTAGAGCGATTCCAAGTGGGGCCTTAGTGGCTTAGTGGATAGCACTATATCAGGTGGGGCCGTAGTGGCCCAGTGGATATATATATATATATATATATATATATATCAAATGGGGCTGCAGTGGCTCAGTGGATAGAGCGATTCCGAGTGGGGCCGCAGTATCTCAGTGGATAGATAAATATAAAATGGGGCCGCAGTCGCTTCAATGTCGAGTTAATTTCACATAATTTCATTATTACCTACATATATCTATGCAATATTGTTTTTTAAGTCTTTGTACAATAGGAAATATTTGTAACCATGTAACTATTCTAGGCACGTGACAATACTGAAAACACAGTCACGGGCTTACTCCTAGTTTATAATAATAAATTACTGTGCGAATGCAACGACATAGGTGTTTTTGTAGTATGGATGCAGTTCCAGGAGGCATATTTACGAGATTAGCTTTTGCACGCGACTTTATCCGCATGGAGTTCGTGTTTTCGTTGCAATATATTTACAAATAGTGAGCATTTTTTTCGAAAAATAATGCACATATTAAAATGGACAGTGGAATTAGATGCAAGTCAGAAAGTAAGATAAATGGGGCTGTTGAGTTTGGAGTTGTTATTAGTAATCAACCGTGCTTTTTTACAATACTTCATTGTAAAAAAATGTTCTTTGCATTTTAGTTAATAGAACCGTTTTACTATTGGTTCATTTCTAAGAAACTGTTAACCATGTGTTTTATTATTTATTTTATAGTACTTTCACCACGTTTATAGCTAATATGACATTCTAATATTTTCTTCTCCAGACAAACTTTTAACCCCCATTTCACCCCTTTGGGGTTGAATTTTGAAAAATTCCGTATCAGTGATTGCCTATATATTGCATGATTAATGTTTTCTCAAAATTTCGTTTTTTTCTAGGACGAATGTTTGAGGCTCGGCGTTTGTATGTCAGCCAGTCAAATAGTTAAATTTTCCCTTTTATGTATAGATTTCTCGGTAAGAACTTTTTTCCGTATTTCTGTCGGGCTTTCCCCCGTAAAACCTTCTGTTTTACTATTTTTAAAAACTGCAGCTCAGCCCTACACCTATCACATGGCTGGACGCCCGCTGTTTCAGCTCACCTGGACACGAGGTATGCTCGCTTGGTAAAGAGGGTGAGAGAAGGGGGCGGCGGAGGATTATGCTGGTGTGACCCCTGGGGGGTCACACACGCAGATACAGCACGTTCACCCCCACCCCCCCCCCCCTCTTCATTATCACCACTTCGGAGGGGACACGAGGATGGGGGAGCTCTCACTGCTATTTTATACCATAGATCTCAATTTTACTGCATCACAGATAACGAAAGTGCTTTAAAAATGAAAACTAGATATTTTTATTTTTATTTTCTATAAAATACAACAGATTCTCACGTATTTTAATTCTATTGAAATGTATTAATACTTTTGGCCAAAAATATATTTTTCAATTAAAAGCTAAGAACTAATGAAATAATGAACGTATGTTCTAAAGAGTTTCATTGTGATACCCAATTTTGGTTGCAATGTTTTATGTACCAAATGTCCCTTTCTTATTAAGTTTCTTTACCTGTTCTGCAGATCTACGCTTCTTATTAATTATGAAAGTAATATATTAACAGTTTCTTTCTAATAGATTCATTAAAACTCAGATACCTTCACTATAGTTTAATAAATGTTGAAAATTACAAAATAACATTCGTCACGCCTGAGTTAATAAATAATGATGTTTCCATAACATAAGCACCCTCGTGTACAGCATACATAAATTAAATTACGCACTACGAGTAACGTTAAGGGGTAGGCTTAGTTTGATTTTTTTTGCACTTAAATTAACTGGCTTTATTATTGTTATATATATATATATATATAAACCGTAATTTGTAATACACTGAGGTGGGGTGTACTTTGTAGATAAGAAATTACTGTGAATGTTATATGGATGCGATAGGTATTTCGTTATCGTACAATGTATATGATACCCTGTGGCTGTACGTAAGGCATACAGGGTTACCAACCATGGATTACTTCGCACGATTCGCAAGCTAGTGTGATAAACACGAAACCGAAGCAACTGGCATGCGATGTCAAGTTTACTAAGGTGACATCTTCCGACAGCAATTTTCTGGGTTCGAACACACGGATAACAATAGGGCGTGTAGTCAACAGCTGTAAGGTTAGATTTAATTCAGCGTGCAAACTCACCTTTTTCTCCTACTTTATGATTATCCGAAGGGACATAAGCAAGATCTTACTCGGCCACCAAAATGTTTGCTAAGCTAAGGCAAGTTATGAACGTAGGCATAAAATTAAGTCACCTCGAATAACTTTGACTTTGTGCGGCAAATAAATATTTTCCACACAAGTTCCGCTGGGGGTAGTATTGTATAACTCTTTCATTACGCGATGAGCATGTTATTAATGTTCAGAAATGTTTCCGCAATGGTATTTGCGAGTAGTAGGGGCGTAATAATCCTGCCCCACTTTTGATTAATCGTGTTATCAATTTGATATCAAATAACGACGAATTCAAACACAACTGTTTATATTTAGAATAGACACGTACCTTACAACGTCAAACGTGTTTAGTATAATACACGCCGGTTCGCTTGGGAGGTTGCTGCAGTCATGTGTCCAGTGTAGCACTCGCGGCGAATTATAAGCTGAGCTAGATGTTGCGAGCAAAGAGTGTCTGCGTCCGGCCGACGTTTCATATAGACTGAGGTTATAGCGGAAATAACAGAGACTCCTGGACATTAAAATAACTAAACATTACGTCATGTAGAACACGCCACAAATCAATAAAAACTTATATCTATCCCTGTTTACAAATTCGCCGGCTTATATTTACAATGGAAGCCAATTACAATACTATACACGTACCTTACAAGGTATCGCTTATAATTTAGTACGGAACGATCTACGACTTAAACACTTACAGTTAACACGGAGAAATTAAGATTTCCAAATGAAGGAAACGATTTGCACACTACTCGCACGCATTCTGAATTATAACTAAAACACAAATTCCAAGCTTTAAAATAACTTAATATTTTAACACAACTTCCGTTTAAGTCTCACGACACCAGCTTCAGAAATTCACATTTACAAATACTAGCTGAAATAAACAGTTCACGCACGTCCTTGAAAAAAAATATATTGAATTAAATATTAAGTTACGTTAAAAAAAATATAATAGACTTACGTAAACGCAGTTTATTGGTACGAATAAGTTTAACACACCTTCCGTCTAAACCCACCAAGTCCCGCATCGCGTACGAAACACGATTCCCACGTGCGGAAAGCCGGCAGGCAGCGACCTCACCGTGGATCGAACCCGGTTTTGCCTGGGTGCGATGCGAGTAGTCTAGCCACTAAACTACCGCGGCCCCATATGGCAGCAAAGTAAACACCCCGCCATTTCACTCCTGTGAATTAATATGGTCTGTTACCGAACACTTTCTAACGTTGCTAGTCGTATCCCTGCTCGGATGTCATCCAGGTGGATTATGTACACTATCTCACTAATTTCTTGCTCGGATGTCATCCAGGTGGATTATGTACGCTATCTCACTAATTTCTTGCTTCCAAAGATTCGTGCACATTGCAATAATTGACGTCTGCAGACGTATGGGTTTTTGCCTTGATCCCGTGGTCTGTGTCTGAGCACAGGAACACGACAAAAAGCGTAATATATTTCCTGGACGATGCATTAGCAATGAGATGGCAGCTTTCCAATATCTCACACTAGAATATATATTAAGACAGACAATGACAATGCTGAATGTTCTAACTTATAAAGACTGTTCACGATAAAGTGAGCACTTTTAAAATCAATCTTAGAAAAGGGTCACTACTCCTGCCTGCATATATTTCAACGAGCGCACGGAGTGACATGCTGTCAGTAAAGTTGGTAACAATGGATGGAATGTAGTTCCATGTCATAACTTCGAATAAAAAGGGTTATATGTCCATATGTGACAACTTAGATTATTTTTTATCGCTTTCTGTTTTTCTAATGCACTAACGTGTAAAAATTACCAGATTTTTAAAATATTTACTTATTTAATAATTTCACAGTTTCACCTGACCGACGCATGAATGAAGTGATGAGGCCCATGGCAATGTTAATTTTACGCAAGGTGGAATAATACACAACGTGCATACAAGTAGATCTTAAACAGGGCTTCCAAAAGTGCTCATTTTTTCCGTGAACAGTTTATATCAGGATACACAACGGATTTTCGCGCTTCATGCTACAATAGTATTTTTTATGTCGTGTATTTTAAAATATAGAAAAACAAGGAGCTGTTATGTTACTTAAGTAAGTTCGGCGAAGAAAAAATTCTGGTAAAATACCTATCAGGACTTCAAAATTACGAGGAAGAATTCAAAGAGAGGGAATGTCTACAACAAAAATGCTATTCAACCAAATAACATGTCTTTACATTCCAGACACCTCCGAACGGCGAAAATTAAATAAGTCTGATTCGGAAATGTATGTCACCTTGGCAGTATTTCGTATGGAATTTATTATTTTATTACTTGATTAGCTGGTAGAGAACAATTCAAGCTAAAAATAAGTAAATAATTCTTATGTATTTCGGAAAGTGACAACTACACATTGCGAAATAAGTTAAAGGAAAAAAATAAATTTTATGATTGGTTTACGAAAGAAATGTTTTTATATTTACAATACGCAGACTCAACACATGCATATGGGTAAAGGCCAAATTTTAATTTTACATAAATATATTTATTTACACAACTACAAATAGGAAAGAATGCTTTACACACACAACATACATGAACAATCAACTGAAACAGTCGAAAATGTGAATTCAAGCCGAAAAGCTAACGAAATTTTGCGAACAGTATCTATAAAGCGATCTATGTTTACAAAGTAATAATTCGTATATTAACATGAAAATACTTGCGAGAATATTTTCATAAACACTGTATGAGCTACTTGCAGGCCCTAAATAGCAAACGATACAAGGCAACCAACACGCGTATTCTTTCAGATCGATATCAATTTTTATTTCTGAAGTTCGTTTGTATTTTTCTGATTGGATGAAGTGAGGCAGAACAGTGGGCATTGTTCCATAGAAAGAAAAGGCTAGGAGGGTTGTTATCTGCAGTAAATTTTAACTATATTTTGAAAGACTTGTGGTTTTATACGCAAATATTCTTTTGGGTAAACTGTATGTAATTTGCATATTTGTATGAAAAGCTGAGCGAGTTCTATATCGACATACAGGACACTAGTACAACGTACTCAGTGCCATATAAAGGAAGGAATTCCCATAACAGTTGAGTATGTGCACAATTATGACTTAAAACCCCTAACTGATGCATATTAATTAAATGGTACTGACAACAATTAAAACGTTATCGTTAAAGGAAATTCTCGCTAATTCACCTAATTACAAAAGTCTTTATTAATGACAGTGCAAATTAAGTGGCAGTTCTTACAGGAAGGAGGGTTGGAGTTCGATTCAGTTAGGGTGTGGACAATTCTATTAATTTTTTTAGGTTCCTACGTTTCTGTTAACAGTTCTTCCGAGAGTTCTTTCTTCATTGATTCACCTTTGTCGCCCAGGTCTTGCTCTACAACGATGCAGGAATGTCACACTTGTAAGTGCAGCCAGTCCAAGGAGTATTGTGAACTATTCATTTCAAATACTTCGCAAGAACTCATCAGAACTAATTAACAAACCCGAGAAAGATTTCAGAAACCACTTCAGCATTTTTTCCTGGAGCACTTATCGTGTGCTTCTTGTAGTTTTATTAGGAAATTAGCAAATCGTTTGAAGGCAAATCGTGAGCTGGATTGAGGTTATGAAATTTAAAGTAATAATAACATAGAAAACAACCTACGTTATAGATATATATTACTGGATCTTGAAATTTATTTGCTAAAACCGTATAGACCAATTTGAATTATTTTATCCTCTCCTGATATTACTTTGGTTTATAGTTTTATATCAATTTTCCGGTTTTATAGTACTTTGAGAAAAAATATATACCGACCGTTATCTTCATTTCCAGAAAAAAAAAGTAAAATTATGACAGACTTTTAACTTTTATGTAATCAAAAACTGTTTACTTTCTTTTCGAAGTTATACATCTTGTTAGTTATCTGGTTGCTTCGATGTCCGTTGCCAATGAATATCTGCGTGAAGTATTTGTCGTGGTCAATTTGCTAACGTATTGTACAAAACAAGAACTTTAGAAGTTGGTTAAAAGCTCAAATAAGAGCAGATATTACTGACCGAGCTAAAGTTCAGAAGCGACCCCGCCGGGAAATTGACCCCGGTTTGCCTAGGTGGCAGGCAAGTTGTCTATCCAATACAACACTGCGGCCCCGCGTCTCATAGAATGAAGTTGTCTAGGGAGAGGATGCACGCAAACACAGTTCTTCTATACGACTTGTTTAGGAAACATGAGTACAAATTCGGGCACGTGATTCGTGACCGGAAACGAGAAAGAATAATTATATACCTTACGAATCTTCAACGAAATTGAAATGTAAAATTAACTTCAATAAATAATATTGAAAATAATGCAATTATTAATTTTCATTTGGTAGCAGTATTTTAAATAACTAATTTAAATTATGATAAGGAACGCGATTCAAAATTTGTTCAATTATTCTTTGAATGACTACTAACCGGCCATTCGTTGGGTATGCCAGTTGTGCACAGGCACAACGCAATGACAGACATTTTATTGATTTAAAATTGTGGTATTTGAAATTCATTGTAACTTTCAATGTGCAGCACGTTTAAGAACATACTGGTCTGTACGAGACATACTAAAGAATACAGAAAAAATATTTATTCGTGGCGTCAAAACTGTCCACGGGTTTCCAGGGGGTCGATGTTCTACATAAACCCCACTCCCCAACCTCAGTCTTCCACGCAACATCTTCCGCAGAAGGGGCCATGGTGGCTGAGTGGTTAGCCTGCTCGCCTCCCATCATGGCGATCCGAGTTCATTCCCCGGCCGGGTCACCAGATTTAAGTAGGAATCGTGCCGGACAATGTTCGTCGGTGGGTTTTCTCGGAGATCTTCCTTTCCCACCGCCCTTTCATTCCGGCGTCGCTCCATACTCATCTCAATCACCCTCGTCGGCTCTCAAGACCACGATGTTAAGAGCCGTCCAAATCTCTTCACTCACTCACTCGTGGAATCGGGTCAGTATAGTACAAACCTTTTTTTAGGTACATTACGAACGCGGCCCTTGTCGTTTGTACTATTACAAGCATTTCTCAGTAAAAATTGCCACTTTTTGTACAGTGCAGTGTTGGTTTGTGTCGCTGGAGGTCCGGGTGTGTCTGACAGAAGCGTGTGTGTGTGTGTGTGTGTGTGTGTGAATACGTCTGGTCTCGCCCAGCCGAGGCCGCCGCGGAGAGCATCCATCAGTCACGTGCTGAAGGACGCGTGATATTGAGGCATCCATCAAGCCGACATCAGTGCAGGCGCCGTGTCGTGGACTCACGAGCGCGTACAAACTATCTCTTTTTTTCCAATTTCCTCTTGACATCTTTACTGTCTCGCCGTGGTACATCGAAGTGAATTTCGGCACACACGTGGCCCAGAATGTCGCTTTGCTGTAGCAGTGTGATGAGAGACTGTTTATGATCTATTCAAGTTATCTTCACACGTTTTAAATCAAACCTTTGATAAATCACCCCAAGTATGACTTGTCAGGTTGTTTCTTAAGTATTTCATAGATCCACAAGAGGTCTATACGTCTCTTAATCCACAAGCATCTTAGATTTGGTAATAACAACAATATTGGTGTCCGACTGCGTGAAATGTGAAAACCAAAATTATGAACAGTGCGTGTATCAGTATTTGCGTAATAAATATAGGCGTTATGTATTTTTTTTAAATGTACCATTACGTACAACTGAGAATTTCCAGCACTTATGACTGAGTGTAAAGTGGAGGTTTAGTAAATAAATAAACGAATAAAAAAGTGGTGACATTATACCTCTAACTAGACAGTTTCAAATGAACTTCCACTGTTACTTGCCGAATTATTCGAATTTTAAAATGGCATGTCTACTGTTCACGATATCTGTATGGGGTTAAGTGAATGCGATTTTATTTTAAATATCTGTAGGGTAGTGAATACATTTCCTTTTTTGTTTTGAATTTTGTTTTCTTTCACCATGCATACTACTGAAATATTATGTTTAATTCTTCTTTCTTCTTTTTCCGTTAGGGTCTTCTAGGAACCACGAGCCGATTTCAATGCTTCGTCCTTTGTTCTTCCTTCTTCCTCCAGCACTCCTTCATCTTCTCACGATGTATCTTTTTCCTCTCCTCGGACCATTTCGAGCCTGCTTTCTTTTCCTTCCTGCCTTGGAATACTTCCATTTTTAACACTTTTTTCTTATTTATAATTTTTAATAGCTTGCTAGCGGTTGACCAGCACTGTGATACCAAATAAATGCATGGAATAATGATAAAGACCATAATTTTACAATGAGCTAATGGGTATATTAGGAGAATACTAAGAATTTGATCTGGGTTACAATTAGTAACATAGTTGGGACGGCTGCTTTATTCAAATAGAAACATTCATATACTCGAAATTTTATTGGTGATCTACTGTTTAAAATTTTAAGTGTAGTATAGGCTTCATGGTGAATAATTTTTCCCGCAGCTCACAGTTGGAGTGAGTGGCGCCCAGTGTTATCACACAAACCCAATGCATCAATAAACGTTGAGTCCTGCTTTTTTTCAAAGTTCATCGGGTATGTGTCAAAGGTGTTTGTCAAGGTCACAGCATTGTGAATAGGATGGCCTCCAGGCGACCGGAATGACAGAGCATGAACAGCGCCTGGCGCCTGTCTCCCAGCCCCTTACACCCGAAAAGGCTTTATCATTCTACTAATGATTTTTAAAAAAACTTTCGTCCATAGTAATAATTTTTACATTTAATATATCCGCGTTTGGCTCGAATAAAAAAATATCTTTTCATCTTTAAATTCTATCTGTATGTTAAGGACGCTTCTCTACTTCACTAGAAAGTGGAGAAAAAAATCGGTAGCTCGGTTGTTTTACTAATGTGGCTCATTTCTACAGACCAGATAGAAAATCCTTTTTGATTATGAACAGTAATGAAGCCCTATGTTTTAATGGCAACAGGTGGGGAAGCCTGCAGAATAGTGCTTCCACAAAGCACACCACATTTACACAACGGCACTCAGTACCCAAAAGAACTTAAGTGGCGAAATAATACAATTTTATTATAGCCCCTGGTTTCCACAATATATAATTATTTACCAGCAGGTACAAATATATAAATCCCTTTGGAAATACCTTTGCTTAAAGTAGATTTTTTTAAATACATCGCTAGTTCATTAAATTTATCTGGTCAATAAACATTCCGACCACATTCATTGAAATTTACTTTAATAAGTTACCACGTTAGTAGATTTCAAAGGCCGGTCCTGGACAACCCCACATTTTCATTAAAAAAATCAAGCAATTCGAGGCCAAAATAAAGGTTTATTGCCGCAAAATCATGGTTTGAAATTTGAAAACTTAAGCATAAAAAAAAAAAAAAAAGCAAATTTACCCCATAATCAAGCACGTTTATAATTTTTTTCAAAAATAACCTGCAGGCTTTGTACCACCTTAAAAACATTAAATCTTGAGCTAAAATTAAGCAAATTTCTCGCTTTTCAAGAATTTTCACGTTTTCTTGAAATACCTATTTGGCAAGCGAGCAATCTAAACCAAGCAAATTTAAGACAAAATAAAGCAAAATCATGTGGAAAGATTCAAATCAATAGAACTTAAATATTAGAACAGAATTTAATATCGTGTACTGATTTTCCATTTTTAATTTATTTTAAGCCTTTATACACTATAAAAACCTGTTTATCATTTATTATTATTAAAGCATTTTCATCAAAAAGCTGTACATATCGATCAGGTAATGTAATTTTATATTTACAATATAGAATGCAAGTAATTTTCATACCAAACTTAGATTCATGAAATTGAACACATCTAGCTTCACACAATCTATCAATATCTAGATCCTGCAGTTTAATATATTCAAGTGAATTGTTCAACTAGTTAAGCAGAAATTCCATTTTTTTTTGTGTTATTTACAAAGAAACCAATTATTGAAGAAAAAAAATTTTGATGCTCTTAATAAATTTATTTTCTTAATTAATACTATGGAAACTAATACAATATCTAAGCAATGTAAAAAAAATGTGGTAAAGTATTGAACATATAAAGTTTTCAAGCAAATAAATACACAAAAGATAAGCATATTAACACTTGTAAAAAATGTTGTGCTGAATATGACAAAAATCAATATGAGTTAAAAAAAAAATAAAGAGAAAGTACTATGCAAATATGGAAAATATGATTCTAAACTATCTCTCAAAAAGCATAAAAATAGTAAATCGCACAATAGAAATGAAATTTAACATGTGTAGTATGTAATGAGAATAAATCTATCGATCCATTTGATTCTCATAAAGCAGCTATAGACAAACTTACAACAAAATGCAAAAAAAAATGTATGAATGAATATGCCAAAAATCATTATGAGTAAAAAAAAAAGAGAAATTACTATGCGAATTTGGAAAATATAATTATAATCTACAGCTCGAAAACCATTTAAAAAAAACTAAATCAGACAACCGATCAATAGATAATCTAAATTAAATTCAACAGGAGAATTACCCAACAAAAACATGCACAGTTTGAAATGAGAATAAATCAATAAAATTATTTTTTTAAATAAAAGTTGTAAGCATAAACATACAATTATAAACAAAAATCTTTCAGTGAATATCTTAAGAATTATAATCTTAACAAGAAGTTAAATATGATTTCACTATTATATAAATGCCTTTTAGATCCTATTCCACTATATTATTTATTCTCATAGTTTTTATATTGTAATTAAAAATGTTTTCCTTTTAAATAAACAAATACAGAGGCTTCGAAGATATATATCATGTATTGAGCAAAAACACAGTGAGAGAGTTAAGAATTACAGGTAGAAGATATGAAATTAAATATGTGCACAGGATACGGAATGCTGATTTAATTTCAGCCATTATACCATGTATTATAAATCAACAAAGAAAAAGAAACTTTTAAAATTTGCCCTTTTTAAATTACACTATTAAATATAGAAAAGTTTAAAAACCATTTAAAGCAATATTCCCATTATATGCTAATGTTTTCGTACAACCTAGCGATAAAAGTAAGCGGGTAACAGGGTGGATAATAAAGAAAAATTTTACAAATTTACCTTTATATGATACTGATATCAATGAATTATATAAACAAGATAAAAACGAATTGAAATAAATATTTACTTATTCTAGTAATGATTTCGCTAATAAAAGAAAGAAGGAAACCAACGAAGCTTACTTAGTTAATGAAGCTTTTAAAAGTAGGATATCAACATATAATATTGAAAATTCTTTTACTTTAGTACAACCTCTTCATTTTTGTCTTCAGTAAAACATAAGGTATTTTGAAAATACATGAACATCTTATAAAATTTAGAGGGTTGAAAACCAGCACTAAATTATATATGAATTCCTGTGAGCAATAAAATAATCAGTTGAATTATTGAGATTTCAATCACCAAATTATGCAATATTGAACGAAGGAGATATTAAAAGAATTTATAAATGCATAATACAAGAAATAATTATACATTTTTCTGAATTTCAAAGAAGAGGTTCAGGGTGGACTTTAGATAGAAAAATGGGAATACAATTAGCTATAAATAAGTATAATCCATTAAATACTGCATCATATATTGAACTACCTGAACTTATAAAGAATAAAAAAGCATGCGCTAATGTGAAGAATGAAGATCAAAAATGCTTCCTTTGGGATGTAAAATGTGCATTATTTCCAGCAGACAGCCATTCAGATAGAGTAACCAAATATAAAAATGTGGGGCTTAATAGCGATAGAGCAATAGATAAATCTGAATATCCAATTAAAATTGATGACATACCAAAAATAGAAAACCAACCTGATGTATCCATAAATGTATACTCTATTGAAGATGAATGTAAGAAAGCCATTAAAACATTCAAAAATAAAAAGGATAAGCATGTAAATTTACTTTATTTCAAAGAAGGTGATAACTCACATTACTGTTGGATTAAAGACTTATCGAAGCTGCTTGCAGCACAAAAAAAAATAGCAACATAAAACTTATATACACATGTGTCTTCTATTCTTTTATTCTAAAGAGAAATTAAGTAAACATGCTGAAGACTGTTCAAAAAATGAAGCAGTAAAAATTCAATTACCTTCGAAAGGAGAGCAACTATTTTTTCAAAAATTACAAACATACAATGAAGGTTCCTTTCACAGCATATGCAGATTTGAATCAATTCTATAGAAAATATCATCAACTAAACCAATTCCAAAAGAAATTTATAAATTTAAATTAATAAAAAAATATCCAGTTTTAACAGAAGATGACATTGATAATGATCTTTGCAAGGAAAGAAAGATATAATCTTACTAATGATCAAATAAATAACATTGATTTGAAATTTAATGATGAGTCATACACTATGAAATGTCAATTACACATCATCTGGTTTTTGTTATTATATTGTATCTAGTTATGGTGATTATAAGCCACTAGTTGTATATCGAAGTACAAATGCACATAACCTTTTTATACAATCAATAAAAAGGGAAGTAGAAGAAAATAGTGAAATATATTCGCAAATTGAGCCAATGCATCAACTAACAGAAGAAAAAATATTATATAGTAAATAAAAAAAATGTACTGAATGTGAATGTGAATATACAGAGGACAGTAAAAATGTGCGTCAACCTGATTACATAAGTGGAAAAGTCAATAATCCTGTATGTAATGATTGTAATCTAAAATTAAAATTACCAAATTTCGTACCAATATATTTCCATAATTTAGCTGGATGTGATGCTCATTTATTTATTAAGGTGTTAGGATATGATGAACAAAATATAGATTAATAGCAAATAATAAAGAAAAGTTTATGACTTTTGGGAAAAAACACAGAAAATTAAAAAATAATATATATAGACACATTCAAATTTATGGCTAGTAGTTTAGATAAATTATCATATAATTTAAGTAATGACCAAATGAAACTCACACAAAAACATTTTCCAAAAGAGCAAGAATATTTAGTACTTAGGAAAGGATTTTACCCATACGAATATATGGACAGATGGAATAAATTTTAAGAAACGGAACTTCCTCTAAAGAGTGAATATTATAACAAATAAAACTAAACTGATATAAGTGAAGATGATTATGAACATGCAAATTATGCGTGGAATCAATTTAGAAATTTAAAATCTTGGGGGATATCACGATTTATATTTTAAAATTGACGTATTATTGTTAGCAGATATATTAGAATATTTTAGAAACACACGTGTAAATTCATATGATTTAGATAAAGCATGGTATTTTACAACACCAGGTTTACTGTGGAAAAGCAATGTTAAATATGACTAAACTACTAGAATTATTACATAACTAAGATAAGATTTTAATGATTAAAAAGGGAATTTGAGGTTGATTATCACAATTTTGTAAGTGATATGTTAAATCCAATAACAAATATTTAGTTGATATTAAATCAAATCAAGAATAAAATTATTTAGCATGTCTTGATGCTAACTATTTATATGGTTCTGCAATGTCTCAATAATTACCATATGGTGATTTCCAATGGGTTTATATGATATAGATTTCTGGAGTGAAAAAAATTTAAATTTGAATCCTGATTCACAACGTGGTTATATATTAGAAGTTGATTTAGAGTATCCACAAGAACTACATGTTTTATATTAAGATTTTCCATTTTCCCAGAAAAAAAAAGGTAGTTCCAAAGACAAATCAAAATAAATTATAAACAACTTTAGATAACAATCAAAAGTATGCAATTCACTATCGTAAATTCAAACAGTGTCTAAATAATTGATTAAAACTCACTAATATACATAGAATATTAATGTTTGATCAGTCCGATTGGTTAAAGAAGTGTTTTGATATGAATACAGAGATGAGAACTAATGAAAAAAATGATTTCGAAAAAGATTTTTATAAGATCATGAATAATTCTGCATTTGGTAAAACTATGGAAAATATGAAAAACAGAGTAGATATAAAATTAATTCAGATGCAGAAAAATGTGAAACATAATATCAAAACCCAACTTTAAGAAAAGAACTATATGTAATGGGAATCTTGCAGCCTTGCATATGAATAAAATACTGTAAAATTTGATAAGCCAATTTATGTGGACATGTCAATTTTGGACATATCGAAATAGTTAATGTCTGATTTCCATTGTAAAATGATGAAACAAAAATATTGTGATAAAATTTAACTATGCTATCAAGATACTGATGTATGTATGTATGTATGTATGTGTGTGTATATATATATATATATATATATATATATATATATATATATATATATATAACATCAAAACAGAAAATTTCTACAAAGACATGAAGTCAATCATAGATAAATTTGATACAAGTGATTATTCAAATGACAATATCTATTACATAACATGAATAAATAAAAAAGTTATTGGTAAGATGAAAGGTGAATGTAATGCAAAAATAATGAAAGTATTTGTTGATTTATGAGCAAAAATGTATGCATATAGAGTTGGCGAAAAAGAAAACAAAAAATGTAAAGGCGTGAAAAAAATTTGTTGTTAATAAGAGAATTACATTCGAAGACCATAAGGATTGTTTGTTTGATGAGAAAATTCAATATAGATCAAAGAATTTGATAAGAAGTAAAACACATGAAATATATACAGTAAAGTTCACAAAATAGCATTAAGTCCTTGTGATAAAAAGAGAGAGATAATAGAAAATAAAATTGATACTTTGCCATGTGGATATCGAAATTTATAATTTTATTAATGAGAGGTGGTATCAATTTTGCATACCACCTATTTCTGAAAGAAAAAAATCATGTTTTATTAATGTGAGGTGATATCCATTTTGCATACCACCTATTTCTGAAAGAAAAGTTTTAAATTTTATTTACCTCTTAAGGTGAGCAATTCGCTCACCCCTTTAAATTTTCTAATAAAATCTAACCCTGTATTTGAGACAGGGTTTTCAATTTCCAAGCTAGTTTTGTCTTCACATTTAAAACATCTTTAATCTTCAAAACAACATCAATATCAGCTGCATCAAAATCAATCAGTTTACCATTTTCATCTCTAATTTCTAGAACAATATAATTTAAAAGGTTCATTGTTTATTCTATAAAAATTGGATGTGGGGTTCATAGGTAATGTAATCTTGAAAACCAAATGCAGTGTTGGATAGAAAACTAGCAATTAGATCAGTTTCTATATGAATAGACTGATCATATTTTATGAACATGCTTTATGACAAGTTACAATGAATATTGATTTAAATGAGACAATTTAGTGCCAACAACAACTTCATATTTTTCAATAGTCATATTACATTGAAAACCAAGCATATCAAAAAGTGATTATCAAGTTTAATATCAAACTTAGATGAGATAGATATTTTATTTTCACATTGTCTGTTGTTAATTCAATGTTATATGTTGAAAATGGCTCAATCGAGTTAATAGCTTCTTTTAAAGATTCGACATTGTATTGGCCTCTGAGGATTGTGATAACTTCATGTTTTATTAACAACAGCACCAATTTTTCAATTGTTGTTATTGTGTTGTTGTGTATATTCAGTGTTAAAAATTTTGTTTGAAAACATACTAATGCAATTGATTAAACTATATTAATTATATCATAGTGAAGTTTCCTGTTTAGTTTTGAACTATTGTTTGTTAAATTGAAAATTTTGCTATCCATTTATAGCAAAAATTATAGAATTAAATGATTAAAGTTGATTGGGATGTTAGTGTATTAATTTCTGAAGAAATTTCTAAGAAAAAGAAAAATTACTAACTTTTTCCTAATGATATTAGAGGTATAATAGGTGGTCCTAGTAATGGTGGGAAGACAAATTTAATAATTAGTTTTATTTAAAAGACAGGATGGCTAAATTGTAATAAATTGTATGTTTGTTCAAAAAGTTTGAATCAACCCAAATAAATTCTGTTACAAGACAACTTTGATGTGATATCACAAAAGTTTTTTTTTTAAATATAGCTTATTTTTCAAATAATACTGAGGAAATGATTCCACTAGACCAATGTTCAAATAATTCTTTAGGTATATTTGATGATATAATTTTAGATGACAAAATGACATCTATGAGTATTTTAATAGAGGTCGGCATAATCATATAGGTGTATTTTATCTTGCACATGCATATTCGAAGTGCTTAAAACAATGGAAAGAGATAATGCAAATTTGTAATGTACATTTAGATAAAATGTTACTAATTTAAAGCATATGTATAATGATTATGTTGGTGGCGATGCCATGAAAAATTAAATTTTTTTTCTTCAAAATGTTGAGATGGCGATAATGGCTGTATTGCAATATATTTTAGTACAAAAATAAAAGGAGGAAATTATAGAAATAAAATTAAAAATTTTGTTGTTTTTTTTTTAATTTTTATGAACTAAAAATGAATTTTATGCCAATCAAATTGCTGAATTATTTGAGTATAAAGCTACTTATGATGCTATAAGAAAACATGTAGATGTGTAAGATAAAGTTAAATTAGAGGCAAATAGCAGACCGGTACAAAATGTCAGGTCCAAAATATAATGGAAAAAAAACACTATTTTTATCACAGAACTTGGTCTATATTTTGTAAAACTATATTATTCTGTTTTTCATTTTCTTTATAAAAATTGTATATATACCACTTATTACAATTCGCCAATTTCACTTGAGCATAGTTTTGTATATTAAAAAAATGGAGTCAATTCTAGACATAATTAAAAACAAACTTATTTACAATGGTAAATAAGTTTATGTGATTGAGCATAAACGAGCTAGAGAGGCTGTTAAAGACCATATTTGCAGCAAATATTAAAAAATATATAAAGAACTGTGTAGCACAAAAATGGTGCTACCTGAAGATATACGAAATATTACTAAATTTGTTAATGTACTTGGTCTTTTTCAATTTCTAGTACCATCGAAAAATGGCAATAGCAGAAAATGTTCAACACTGGTTATATGAAGTAGTTCTTCCATCAATGAGAAAATATGGTAATATAAGATTCAAAAAGATATAAAGCATTATACAAAGGTCAAATAAAGCATTTAAAAGATATAAATAAAACTAAAGATGATCAAATTGAAAATTTAAGAGATAAGTTGATCTGGCATTAGGTGGAATAGCTCACAGAAATGAGTTAATCAGAGAAAGACATCACATGTTGTACCACAAACACAAGATAAGTATTTAAATCCAACTGTTGTTCTTTTAAACTTATTTGAAACTGATTTTGAATATGATTACTATATCGTACGAAATCAAAGAATATATGTTCAAAGACATTGCATATAATTGAAGACAGACATCCATATTCCCAAGAATTATTGATATTTGAGTATATTCCAAATTCTATAAATTTATATAAAAAAATTAAAAGAAATATTAAATGCTCCCATTGAGTATTTTTGTACTTATTTATATATTGTTGGAAATAATTATACTTAGTTACAATTGATTAATGATATAAATAGTGTTCATCGAATTGAGTAAGAAACTAATTTTAAGTAAAAAATAAAACATTTTTATCAGAATCAGAAGAAAGTAAAACACCGACAGTTAGTTCTGGGTCCCTAGTCGACTATCATAATTATAAAGCAACTTACAAAACATCTGTTTCATTAATCCAAGAGTTATTAAAATTATCAAAACCCAACTATTTAACATAGATGTTATCTTTCTTTGCTTGTAATACTTTTTCAGCCAAATATTAATTTTGGTAGTCAGTTTTCATAATTTCATATTCATAGAAACCACCTATTATTTATTCCCCTTTAGTGTCTTTCAGCTTGTAAGTTGGCAAATCATAATTTAAAAATTTGCAATTAGTAAACAATTCCATTGACCAATTAGCTGTATAACCTTTTTGAAAATTCCTTTAATTTTATTAACACAGGCAACATTTCCGACTTTGTATTTCAGTTTAGTAATTGTATCTACAAATGGTTGCTGTCTTAAATTTATTAAAATTTTTTATCGATTTCAATTGGTTTCATGCCAATAATTCTATGCTTGTGTTGTATTATTTCACTAATTCAGCTAATATATTTACCCATTTATAGTTTCCATTCAAAGCAATTTTCTTTCACATTTTATTCTTCATTGTACGATTGTATCTTTCCACACAACTATCTTTTAGTTCGCTGAATGTAGAATTGTGAGTGATGTTATATTTTGGCATATGTTCTTTAAAAATTGTATTATAAAATTCTAAACCATTATCGCTTTGTAACTTATTTAGTTTTCTTTTTATCAATATAGATTCTAGAGCAGTTGCAAATTTTTGCTATTTTATCTTCAATTGGTATTGCAAATGCAAATTATGAAGAAAAGACCCCAATGATTGTCATATTATATTTGTAATAATTGTTTATATGCGATATCCCTTTCTATTATCCCGTATACATTTCAACAAGACCAATTTGCCATAAGTCATCAATACTATAAGAAATTACTGTTTTTCTTGGAAAATTTCTTCTCGCTAGAATATATAATTAATGAATTGTCTTACTTCGGGCAATTTTTTTAAATGTTGATTTACAGGAATTACATATTGAACATATACGTTTCTGAACTAATCGTTAATTTATTGTATTTTAATTTTTTATATTATTATTCTTAGTGGCTTTCTTACACTTCAAACACCAAGTATTCTCCACATAATTATATATATATATATATATATATATATATATATATATATATATATATAGAGAGAGAGAGAGAGTTAATTTTTATATTTCACAAATATTCCTATTGATGCCACTATGCCATGAGAATATTCAGATTTTTTTAATATTTTAAAAGATAAATCATCAGCTTTGTTAACATCCTAAGGCTTAGTGTCATCTCTTTTTGTACTTCCCTTAATAACAGTCGTATATTTTTTTGGATAAATTAACATTAACAGTGAAAACCATTTTATAAACAGTGCAATCCATTAAAAAAAAGTAAAGAAATTGTGATTATTATCTAAGCAGAATATATTATTAGATTTATCCCTCCTTGCATGCAAATTAAAATATATGAGATTTTTCTTTCATGCTTTCTTCAACTTCTTCCTTAACTTCAGTCTTAACAAATGTATCACAATAATCTACAACTGATTGATATAAATTTTGTAATGTAACATCTGTTTCTTGAACAATAGCTTCCTTGCTTTTTTCAACTAGCAAATCAACACGTTTATCACAATAATTAAAAGCTGATTGGCTTAAATTTTGTAAGTTATCATCGAAATATCTTTTATTCACCGCATCTTTGATATCTACAGGATCAACAATATTATTAATTCTACAATTTTGAATATAAACATATTCTGTTGTGTAAACAAAAACTTTACTTATTTGATCTCATAAACCAGAAACAATTATATTTTGAATCTACATATGTTTTTAAATCAGAACATTAGTGTTGTATTTTCATTCGACATTGATTTTTAAAGCATAATCAGAAACAATCATTTTGTATTTTGAATCTACATATTTTTTTAATGTCTGTTTCGCATTATTTATTCGTTTTATACTATCAGCAATAGTATTACTGAATTGTAAATTTGTATCTTCTTTTAGAGCATGATCTGAAAAAATATTACTGTATTTTGAATCGACATCATTTTAGAATGCAAATTCTGCTATATGTATATCGATAAATCTTTTATTGACAGCATCTTTATTATTTATAGTTTGACCTATATTGACAATTCTACGTCCTAGAAAAGAAACATACGATTTTGTGTAATCAAGACAGGTGGCTAGTTCACTTTGTAACACTGGAATTGTATTGATGATGTAGATATGATTTTAAAGCAAAAGCACCAGAATGAAAAATTTTATTTGAAGATTTGATTAATGGTTTCCCAAATATATCCCTCATTTAATAACATAGAAATTATATCATTAAACTTAAATTCTCTCGAAAAAAGATGTAATACGATTAAAAATAGATGTCCACGAATAACTGAATTAAAATTCTGAACTAAATCATCATTGTAATAAACATTTCTGTTTTTAAAATAATTAATTTAATTATTAAGAATATTTCCTCCAAATGAATCGAAATAGTTACATCGTTATTTTCTTTAAAATATCAAACCCAATGAGTGCCAGGATTTGACGAGATGTCGAAATTTACCAGAGCACATTCATTTTGTGGATACTATTTGGTAATTCATCAATCATATAAACATTTCTGAAATTTTTTATATTATTTTTTTTTAGATGTTTTTTTCAGATATATTTCAATATCGATATTAGATAATAGAATATTCAAAAAAATTTTGCCTTCCTCTTTTTTTTAAACTACACCACTTCCAGCTTTATTTTCCATTGCCAAATTATGTCCATGTTTTCTTCTAATTCTTTTTTATTTTAATTAACTTTATCAACAGTACTGGAAATTGCAATACCTGCCCCTATTAAACCACTGAGCGCCCCCAAAGCAGTAAGTACGATGGGAATAATTCCTCCATGATGTAAACCACTTCCAGATTTTTCTTTGGCCAACTTTTTGACTGTTGGCAATGATAAAGTTAATTTTACACTTTTGCCTTCTCTTTCAAATGTTTATTTTTTCTCGCAATTTGATCGTCTGTTAAAAATTTGTCTATACCCAAATCTTTTAATTCCTCAGAGGTAATATTGAAAGTTTTATTTGTTATCTTCCATTATAAGTGTGTGTGTGTGTGTGTGTGTAATATATATATATAAACAATAAAACAATTTAATGCCCCAGGCTAATTTTCTTTTTGTAAACATGGCTGAGGCAAAAACAGCAAAAGAAATTTTTTCTCCAATTGGAGTATCTTTATTTAACATAATTCCTTTAGCTTCCTTTTGTAAAATTTTATCACCTTCAAGCCTTGATTCTAAATATTTGTGATCTCTATATGCAATATCACGAAGTTTACAAGCTTCATCTAATTTATTTACACCAGTGTCTCCTCTTTCTAATCTTTCATTTTATTTTGTAAATGGTCCACAATAATTATAACCAGGCAAATGCATTTCGGGTAAATATAAATTATTCAATGTCCAATTTATAATACCTTTACCATCGTGTTCAGAATTCCAAAATGAGTGCGGAATTACATTCGAAGCTCTTATCAGATATGGAATACCTTTCTGCTTATTGAAAACAAATTCAGAAAATTTATTGCTCAACATGTTTATTATGCTCGCTTTTTCAATGTAAAATTTTTTATTTCCAGCATTTACTTCGCCATGAATAACTAATAATCTATCAATTAAATTTCTAACATCATCCATCCAAATACATTCTTTTGGAAAACTATTGTATTTTTATACCTTCTCCAGATCTATGAGTTCTTGGAGAAATCGTTCTTTCTGTTGTATTTGGTAATGATTTTGACAGTGAATTTTTTTTACATATTTTTCATAAATTGGTTTAATTATATTTTTGTATTTCCAACTTCTATTCGAGTTTATTTTCTTTTTTGGATTGTATTCTTGGACTGTAACATTGGTATCTAAAACAATTTTCGTGTAATTTTATAGTCATTATCAGTGAAATTATCGTCAAGAACTTCTTCTTTTTCTTTTGCTAACAAATTAGAAAGCCCTTTTGTTAATTCATATTATTTATTTTTAACAGATATTTTATATTCACCTATCTTCACTTTTGTATCCCCAATGTAAAAATTAGGTCCGTCTCCTCGAAAACCATATTCAGTATCAATAACATTTATTCTTTTTGAAATTTCTTTTCCGAAATTTAAAGTAGAAACATCTGCTATAGGCGACAAATTTTTCAATGGTACAATGCCCATTTGCTTTTCTGCATTTGGAGATTTCGAGAATAGTTCTCTTTCACATGATGTTTCCTCTGGTGTTGGTGGATAATCAAAATTTCTTACTGCTACTGGAACCAATGTGTTTATTAAGTTTTTACTGTCTTCACTTATATGTTCTACTTTTTTGCCAATATTTCGTAGTTCGTGGAAGCCCTTCCTTCTTGTTTTTTTTTCATACTCTGTCTCGTGGTACTTTTTATAGTTTTTATATCTTTCAATGTGTAATTTTACTCGACAAAAGTCCTTTTTTTTAATTTACATTTATACATTTTTAAAAAACTTATAAATGAGTTATAAAAGTATTGAGAGCTTTAAAAGACAAACTTCTACTCTTAGTGGACAGACTAGGGGAAATTTGAATTTTTACAATAACAAAATTGAGTTTGATATTCCTATGTGAGATGACTTTTCTTTTCCAACCGATGCTTAAGTTTTCGAGCAATATAGATTAGTAAAGAGAAATAAGGAAGGAGATGAGGCAAAATACGAAAAATTAGATAGCATTGATATTTGTTCAACGTTTTTTCCTTTTCGGTTTCCTTGAGTAGAAATTTTAAAACCTGGACAGATTATTGAGGCTGTTGATAATCCGGGAATAACTTCAACAATTATGAATACTTCGTTAAGATCGCCAAGTGAGCAAAATTATATGGAGATGTCTTATGTTGATAATATATATCGAGTAAAATCTGTACCTAGTGATAGAACAAATGAAGTAATGTATCCACTAAGATATTTGTTTGGTTTTATTCGCGATAAAAATGAAGTTTACTGGGAAGGTGGCAATAAAATTACTTTAATTCGTAATTCATCTGACTGTTAATATGTTTATCAAAATATAAAAAAACAGATGGTACAATTGATAGAGATTATGCAAAATTGTTATTCAAAAATTATAAATTATGTGGCCTGTTTTTGAATATGAAGCAAACTAAGCCATAGCAATTAAAGATAAAATATACAAAGAACTTAAACTGCCAATTAGCTTTGATTATTGGCAATTTTTAGAAAAAGAAGTTCCTTCTGGAACAACTATCATTAATTTTGATATGAAAGATCAGTTTAATAATTTACAAATTGAAATGCCCGATTTTGCAATTGTACGATTTCAAACTAATAGAAAAAATCAAGCTGATCAGAGCGGACATGCTTCTATGTTTGATCACTGTAGCGTGAGAAATATTTATGTTAAAAATGGAGGAAATTAAAATTTTCCAAAAGAAAACTGGAATCTAGATATAGAAAGGGGCCTTTGCAATAAAATGTATCTTGCTTATAACGAATTTAGAAATTCGAAAACAAAATTGGTTATTGTATTTCGAAATAATGAACTTTATTATAAACCAACTGTAAACACGCATGGTGATATAAATTATTATTCATTTTGGGGGCGAATACCATTGTATGTTCTTGATTGTTCGTATAGAAAAAAACTATATTTAAAGAAAAAACTAATACAAAAATTGGTGTTGATTTAGATAAAGCTGTTGGAACTGGCACAATCTGTAATGTTGTTCTAGTTAGTGAACAAAATTTAACTTATCATTACTTTAAAGAAAGGATTACTGAAGATCAATAAATTTTTAATTTTATTAAATGGAGGATGTAAACATTTTTACAGATACAAAAAATTGTTTCGCTATTTTAATACAATATTTTAGACGCATAGTTGAGTGGTTGCATTAAAAATTTTACAAATTTTTAATTCAAATAAAAATCGTTTCTCTAATTAAAATTTTCTCACATTTTATAAATGTTTTCAATATTATAAATGGATCAAATTGTAAAATATTTAGAACGTTGGGACATTGGATATGAAATTATAAAAACAGCAACTTCCATTGATAAGGAATCCGACCTCGTTCATTTCAAAACTGTTTAAAAAAAAAAAAAAAAAAAATCTAATATCAGATCATTTTTCTAATTTTAAAGACGGTATTTATGATTTGGATTGCTGTAATGGCTGGGATTATAGAATCAGTAATGGCTATGCTTCAGATTTTTCTTTATTTTTAGACTTTAAAAAGTCTTATTGGTGTTTTAGTTTTGTTGAATAAAATCTATAAATTCTAGCAATTATATTTTTTAATATTTTCATTTGATTTTTGCTTATTATCAAATTTTCTTGATTTTGATTGCTCGCTTGCAAAATTACTATTTCTGGAAAATGTGAAAATTTTGCTTGAAAAGGGAGAAATATGCTTGATTTTAGATTCAAATTTTATGTTTTTAAGGTCGCACAAAGCCTGCACACTATTTTTGAAAGAAGAAGAAAAAACACTGTAAATTTGCTTGTTTTTTATAATGCTTAAAATTCTTAAATTTCAAACCATGCTTTTGGCCTTTTATATCTACTCACGTGATATTAAACCAAGCTACTTTTTTTCTACACGTGAACAAGCACGATTGTGCGTGCCAAGGCGTCGCATTTAACTGTGTCGTTAAGCGCTGTTAACGAGCAGCCTATCTGCTTTTTTCTGACTAAAGTCATGTAAAATATTTTCACCAGCTTGCATTATATTTGAAAATACTCTTGAAACCTTTACGTGTTGTCGGATAGTCAGACAAGACACTCCCACCAGGCGCCAGGATGGGTCAAGGTTAACAATTTTTAAATGAATTACAAAGTTGCCTTATCGCGGATGTAGAGAGAGTTCTCTATCACCTCTCGCGGCGATTGCTGCTCTAAAGACTAGCGTTGGACTTGGAAGCATCTTTACGAAGGGGTGTTGGGGGGGGGGGGGGAACTCATATTCAGAACTGCTGGTTGCGAAACAATTTTAATTTTCTAGCTAACGTGTAGCATGTCTGACTTGCGTTACGAATATCGTACCGCCAATACCAGCCGGGTACTACGAGAGTACATTCCGCCAAGTGGCTCTTCGCTCCCATTATAGTAATTACCGGTGCACATTTCTACTACTCCATCTTTAGATGAAGATTTTAATTGCCATCTTGCATTAAAGAAACTAAAATTCTTATTATTTTCCTTTGCCGTTTCCTCTGGTGTTCACAAGTTGAAATACTCTCATTTGAAGGTTGTTCACGATGAAGTGAGCACTTTTGAAATCAACTTTTGAAAAATGTCACTGTCCATATCTGCACATATTGTAACGTGTTGGCCTACACTGACTTGTGTGCGTCCAGTAAAATCGGCAACGATGGAAGGAAACTAGTTCCATGTCCTAATGCTGAAGCAAATGTGTCCCAAGTAAAACATTTGCAAACACTGAAGTTGTTTCTTACACGTTGTTTTTCTATGCATAAAGTGTGAGAATTTACAGGTTTACAGAAAACAAACTTTTCTAATAATTTCATAGTTTTACTTGGCCAATGCATGAATAAAGTAATTATGCTCACGGAAAAAAGTAAATTTTTATAAGGTGGAAGAATAAATAATGCGTAAACAAGTAGATCTTAAGCAAGGCTTTCAAAAGTTGTCAGTTTATCGTGAACAGCCTACACAAATTAAAATTGCCGTAATCGATAACTGGCAGTGTCTTTGTTTTCTTTTATAATTTTAGATTAAAGTTTTTCACGCGTAACCTGAATTTCACATTTCCCCGTTAACTTCATTTGTTCTTGCTGCCCCTCCTAACGGTATTAATATTAGTAGTAATACGATCTGGTTTGGTAACAACATAGAAGTTCTTGATTTACGAGATGAGAAAAAATTCCACTTATAGAAATATTTGTTAATGTATCTAAAGCGGTAACTGTAACAAAAATATGCTTGGAAGTAATGTAAGATGACTTGTAGTTTAAAACGAATTTATCAAAACATTTCCGGTTAAAATAAACATTTCACCGCCAAAAAAAATAATTTTCTTTGATTTCATTCTTGAAGTAAATTTGTATTTATCTATTTCTTACATTACACTTGTTGTCTTCAATGAAATGATTTCCTCAGCAATAAATCGTGACATACACGATTACGAAACAAGGCATATATTATTGGGTATAAAACATGGTAAGAAAGCTGTTTAACGCACAATAAAATATATAAATTTTGCATGCTACAACAACGCATTGAAAAATGAACTGGGCGAGGCATACGTATGCCGTCTGGGATAGAAATTCTGAGCGGGAAAAGCCAGTAAGATAGCTGTGTTAAATATATTAATGTTTTCTACTGCACTTTATGCAGGATAACAAAGAGAAGGATTATATAAAGTAACGAGCTCAGTTCTAATGATATCTCCATGTCTTAGTTGGATTACAAATTACATAAAATGAAATTTAAATTAAAAGGTAATTTAACGTCCCCCGGTTTTATGCTTGGAAGCTTAGCATAGGACGGTTTACAGACTAACTTATAACGTAACATCAATTAACACCCTGGATTTAAACCCAGAGCCTCCTGCACCCCACAATTTCATATAAAGTATACACGTGCGAGTATTACTATTCACAGTTCTGTATGAAAAACTGCGGGATGTAAGAGTGCAATGTAGAGTTACAGGCTACTCTTAATTTCGGGGTCTTGAGAGAGGATGAAGGTGAAGTGAGTTGAGCATGGAACTGCGTCGGAAAGCAAGGCCAGGTTAAATGGGGAGACCCCCGAGGAAACCCACCGACCAGCGGCATCGTCCGGCATGATACCCGCGTGCGAAAGTCCGGGAGCAGCAACCCCGCCCGGATCTCCTTGGTGGTAGGGCAGGAGGTCCAAGCATTGCTCCACCACAGTCCCCTTCGAAATGTGGGATTTGGATTCATTGTGGCCTAACTTACAACACACATGACGCCTCTTTTAAATAGTTTTTGTATTCCCGTTTTCTCCTGTATTCCAGAGTTGAGGTCGAAGTAAAGCCACTGCGTATGGAGCACTGCGCCTGATTGTGCAATGTGAAGAACTCGTAAAAAAAATTATTACAGACACCATATAAATTGTCAAAAAAGTGTGATTTATACTTTATATGAAAGAATAATGTACATATTTTGCAACATTACAAGTTTTTTTTTTACTAAAATATGCTTTTTAAATGTAAAAATTTAATCACTGGAAAGTGTCCGAATTTTTAACAAAATTTAAGCGTATTTCGGTTTTTTATGCTTCAAAAAGCAGAATTTACAAGAAAGATTTCTTCAAGAAATATCGTCATAATATTTACTATGACCATGTATAGTAAAATCAAAGTAATAATGCATCATATCAATTTTATAATAAATAATATGCTGAGATTGTTTTAAAAAATGCAGACTATTTTAATAGATAATTTTTTTTAGATTAAAAAATTATATTTTAGTAAAATAAATATACATCATAAATAGCACTTTTCTGACAATTTTTAAGGTGTCTGTATTACTTTTTTATGCGTTATTCGCGTTGTATAGTTGGGTGCAGTGTTCCGTAGGCAGTTGCTTTGCTACAAGCTTAAGGCTCGGCCTCACGCCATTTTGAATTATTGGTTATAGCTTATTTCAGTTGTATACCGACACTTATTACGAAACTGTTACTATACAATCATGACGTTACGCTGAAGTACAAACATAAATTCTGAAAATTTGTTAAGTAGTCATGACGTATTCTTTCGAGAATTATGGTGATTGTAAAATAGCATTAATCTGTTCATATCACATGCGGATGAAGTTTGATGACTTAATTTCAAGGGAATTGTTAATTGTGATAGTTAGAAACATTTGGTTATCTCACTGAAAAGGAAGTTATGGCCGAAACTTAAATAGAGAGTTAAGAGATCTGGATGGCTCTGAACATTGGGGTCTTGAGAAACAAAGAGTGTGAAGCGAGGTGAGTATGGAGCAGCGCTGGAATGAAAAGGCGTGGGAAACGTGGAGATCGAAGGCCGCCGACCAGCGGCCGCAGGGAATCGAACCCGGTTCGAGGTGAGTAATCTAGCCACTAATCGGCCCCTTCGAGTAACGCGACTGATTGAAATATTATACTTATTACTATGAAAGTACTGTATTTCAGGGTCTCTTTATTGCAGAACCATGAAAGTTGTCAACGTGGGAGATTTCAATCCTTTATCACCCTTAACAGAGATACACGGCACAGAAACCCGTCAACTCGATCGTACTACTTTCATGTTAACGTTTTCATAACAGTTTGAGCAAACTCTAAATCGTCTCCATTGTACGAGCATCGAATGGCTTGTTAATACATTCGGCATTCTGATAGATGCTGGTCGTATTTTATCTCCGACGACGAAGGGTGATCGAGCAATCCACGGCATGTACACTTTATTTTTTATTTTTTTAAATCAAAGTCTACACGCCGGGATTCGAACTCGTGACCCAACTCGTGACCCTTGGATCACGAGTCTAGAGCGCTAACCACTGCGCTACTCGACCGTCGCGGAAATGAGGTTTTTCGTTGCATACTCATGTGAACGAAAATCGAATACTCCAGATGTATCGTATGTGAAACACTTTGCAGTAAAGAGTTAAATCAAGGGTTGTGCTTTTCAACAGGTATGGCTTTTATATATCGATAACGCCGCAGAAAGCGTTTAGCAAAAAAACAATATAAACCGGGCAGACCAAAAGAACAAGTTATCTCTAGAGAAGATGGTCCACTGTGGGAAACGTTGACATTTTATATATATAATATATATATATATATATATATATATATATATATATGCGTGTGCGTGTGTGTGTGTTTAGTATTTCCAACTTCTATTCGAGTTTATTTTCTTTTTTGGATTATATTCTTGGAATGCAACATTGGTATCTAAAACCATTTTTGTTTAGTTTTCATAGTCATAATGAGTGAAATTATCCTCAATATATTCTTCTTTTTCTTTTGTTTATAAATTAGAAAGACCTTCGGTTAATTCATATTCTTTATTTTTATCAGATATCTTCACTATTGTATCCCCAATGTAAAAATTATGTCCATTTTCTCGTAAACCATATTGAATATCAATAACATTTATTCTTTTTGAAATTTCTTTTCCGAGATTCATAGTAGAAACACCTGCTATAGGCGACACATTTTCCGATGGTGCAATGCCCATTCGCTCTTTTACATTCGGAGATTTCGAGAATAGTTCTCTTTCACAAGATGTTTCTGCTGATGTTGGTGGATGATCGAAACGTTTTACCTTATCTTAGATGTATGAATATACTATCACATTTCATTGGGCCGTTGAGGGAATTCCGATACTTTAAAGCAAAACGTCCATGACTAGGCAACAAACATCTTCGCTGAGTGAAATAATTAATCACCCAATCAGTAATGGAATAAACTAGCTAGTGTTACTGAAGATATGTTGTCTCAACTTTTTTCGCGATTTCCCAGTTTCCGTAGTTAGCGCGTGAACAAATAGCAGTATAGGTAGCCAGGGTAAACTGGGCGCTTTTGAGAGTAAAGTTTAAGGTATTCTTGTATGCACGTTGTGTATTCTTCCTCCATTTGTTAAATCAACTTTACCACGCGCCTGATAACATTAGTATATATATATATATATATATATAATCACAATCCTGTTATTTCTTAAACATGCCTCAAAGACAGAGAGCAAAATGAATAATTTCACTGTCAATATAAGCGTAACTATCGTCAAGACATAGAACTACATTCTCTCCGTCGTTTTCAAATTTACTGGGCTTATGTCAGACAACTTGCCCGTTAAAATATATCTAGGTGGCGCAGTACACATAATTTAAAGTTTGTGTTCTAAGTTAACCGAGTAGCTCTTATAATTCTGTATGACACAACGAATTCAAAACAAATTAACAGAAGAGTGGAGATATATACATATATGTATATATAGGGTGAGGCACCTAAGGTAGACTACCAGATAAAAACACTGCCACTTTCAGTGGTAAAATAAAATGTTTCAGTTAAAAGTTGCTTTGGGCCCAAGGCGCTAATAATTTGATAGTGATCATTTCCATACAATCTGCCATATATTGATTTGCGAAAAGTAAATTTATCACGCCCAAAATAGTAGGTAATTTCCTTAATTTCCTCGGACAGGCGGGGAAAGCTTGCCACTTAAAAGCTGTCGGAAGGATCTATTACGGTACAGCTGGAAGACAATCAAGTCAGTCAAACTACCTGCCGTTTTGTGTGACGGATTTAGAACGATAAGTTCGACCCTTGCGTGTGAAACAAATGCACTATTGCCGTCATACGCCCCGAGAACAGTTCATGTGAACCCGTCTTCACCATTACACATTGAGGTGTATTTCTATGGCCTTAATAAAACTTTCAATTCCGTTCTTAACAATTCATTCGGTTACGAACAATTAATTTCGATTATTTCACTGATGCCAGAGGCAGATGTTAGACTGTGCGACAGCCTGTCCGAGAAATATTTCTGTTCTGCAGCCAATCAGAGGGGTAGATACATGTATGAAGAAAAACACTGAGATGACGTCATTGTTTTGCTTTTCAAGCCTCTACGAATTCGTGGCAGTCTTATTACATCATATACAAAAATAAATATGGAATATAGATTAATCAGGTGAATGCAGAGGCATTTATTCGGAACGGAGAATGGAGATTACTTGGGAAACACCATACATATTACGGCCAAACGGATTCGTCAGTGAATGGAGTGGAGAGATTAGGACGTCTTGAGATCCGACAAGGGTGAATCGATGAATGGATTAGAGCTGGAATGAAAGAGCGAAGGAGACGGGAGATCCCCGAGAAAACCTGCCGACCCAGCGGCATCGTCCGGCACGATTCCCACATGAGAAAATTCGGAAGCGACCCCTCCGAGAATCAAGCCCGGTTCTACTAGGTGGGAGACGAGTAGTCTAACCACTATACCATCACGGTCCCCCCCAAAAGGAATCAATCACGCAACGTCCTTAATTGAGATCATTCACGTACTGCAGAATAGAGGAGTGTACAGAAGTAAGGTGGCTTCTTTTCCGTGGTTTTTTCCATTCGCCGGTCGGCTGTGGGAAGCTCTGTTGTGTGTTAGTGTTAACAAGGCCTCGCCTGCTTGAGATAGGAGAGTCCCATTGAAGAGTTATGTGGTCGCGTTAATCTTGCATTCTTTTATTCATCATGAGTAAGGGTGAAGCCTTCAAGTGTTCCTGCCGACAGCATCTTCCCAATTGGTATGTTCAGTGTTCTATTAGCGGTATCTGTTGGGAAAATGAGACCTAGCGGTAAGGACTAAGGTTGATTGCTTGCAGTTGTGCGAGTTACTCTTAGTTCATTATGGAGCTTGATGTGTTGATCTGTTGATAGTCTTCAATAAGTTAATAAATGAATATGTTTTAAAATTGAGGTGGAGTTATCAGTATTTACCTAATCGCTCCTGTATAAATAATATTTTTAACATATCTGTATTCGGTGTGTTGATGAGCTTACTGTAGAGATATGATATAATTTCTTCGCATATCGAAAGGATATCTATACTGCTGCAGGCGATCATGGAAGGAAAATTTACTCGAGAATCGGGAGATTATTTAGGTTATTTACCCGAGAAGCCGTGCCCGGGTTGTGGTACAGTAGAGCAAATTGCTATTTCTATGGTCACTTACAGACGTGGGTTGGATAATATACATACACAACTTTCCCTGGTTTTTGCGACACCTGAAAGGTGTCTTTCACCATTGGTAAATTCAGAAAATCTTCCCCTACAAAAGCGGACCTGAGGGAGTCTGAAAATTGAAAGAAAATCGGAGGGCTGTAAGAACACGGAGTAATGTTGGGTATTTATCCCTTATTCGTTGCGTTCCACGTGAATGTGAGTTATCATACATATACATTAGACTGATTACCTTGCCTGTCATTTAGTATATATAGGCGATTGAATTGGATTCTGGAACAAAGCGAAAAATTGTAAATATGCAAATTATTACTTGGGAGCTGTACACAAGAAATCCTGCCATTACTGTGGGAGACTGTCGCACATTATGCTTCATGTTGTAACGTTTTACTGGAATGACTACTGTGCGTTTGTCTATTAAACATAAGAATATGAACAAGATAAGTCACTGAGGATGATCCTCCTTACGTTACTCAACTCTGGGTGTATAACTCAAGATGGTGCAATGACCCAAGACAATTACAAAAACTACCAATTCTTTTATTGATCTTTCTCATACAAAATGTTCTGAAATACTTTACGAGCAATACTGAATAATTACTAGATCTGAAATATTTTAACAAACAATACTGAATAAAAACTAGACTCTTCCAAGCTAGAATTACGTTATTAAATATTAAGGCTCTTTAAAATGTGACCTCTAGGGTTCGCTGCACGTAGGGTTGTTTCCGGATCTACCCTGTACCCAGAACCATATATCTCCTTACGACTGATTCTTGACGACACCGGACCGGAGCTCCTTCGTCTCGTGATGTCGTGTAGTCGTGGTGGTGGACTGATCAGGTCATGTCTCTCCAAGACGTCAGTATCTCGGCTCGCCCTGCAAGTGTTACCCTCAAGTTGTCCGCGCTGACCTCCGGCCTCGTTGTGCCCTCGAGTAGTGGTACCGGCAGAGTGGGTCAAAGAGTGAGGGTGTCGTCATGCACCGGCGGCCTTATATACCTCCCGACTGGCCGACATTCAGGAATGTCTTCTGCGACCCTCGCTGATGCCTAGCTCCCTTCACCACAAGCGCACCACGACAGCACTCGGACATCAAGTTGCGGGATCGAGCCCCGCGCCCGCAACAATATGTATCAAGTGATTGAGGTGGGTGGACATACTGTTTATGTAAGGGGTTACTGCCCCCGGTGTGATAAGATGTTCCATGTTCGCTATTATCAGATTCCCATCGAAAACAAGAAGTTTTAACTGGTGTGTATTGGGTGTTCTTCTCCCACATGGTATTACATTTACTTACATGTAATGTAAGGATATTGATAAGCCCGCGATGAAGCCATAGTCCCAGGAATACGTGTATCTCAGGTGCTCCCTGCTGTGTGTGTATCATTTGTATCGCTGTCTAATTGGGGAATTTCTTGATATATGTTAATTACTAACTCATATTATAATTCCAGTTCCCAGATTGATATCCTCCGCGAACCTCCACATCCTTCCGAAAATGTCCTTAGGCCATCGGTCGCCTTGGCAACCGACGATTTATGTACGCGCCTACACCCATGCGTTAGGCCCCCAATGCCTTTAATTTAGGGATAAATTAAGAAATTGTGTGGTGGCAGTTATTCCCTCCCCTTAACATCATCAAGAATGTTCGCGTCCATGCCAAACTACCAAATTCCTCTGTCGTTACTAGCTATCTGCACGTAGCGGTATGGCAGTAGTAAAAGAAGTTAAAAAAATGATGATTTATTAAATGTAAGTAATATATATAAAATCAGTGTTTACGAATTCCTGGCTCTAAATTAACAGAAAATTCCAAAGGATTTGTTTTATGGCCAATATTCCTTTTGCTGGGATATTTTTTTTTATTACGAACGGAAACATTTAAAGTAATTCATTAGCCTGTGGCGTCAAAATACTTTAAGAAATATCGAGGCATGAAATAAGCATTTTGAAACATTGTCGACTTGTTCAAATTCGCACTGAATGCATAGCACAATCTCAATTTTTTTAATGTGGTCGTTTCCCAAGATAAGAGGTTGAAAGTTTCTGTGACTTGTTTTTCGGATTAAAATTATTTTTATAAAGTGACTTTTCATGTATGTTTATTTTCTATTTCCATAATATTCCAATAAAACTCCGGCTAACTCTTAAATATAAATTTGTAGGGGCTATCTGAAGGTGCCATGTGTTGCCAAGCTGTCGAATTTCCTCATCTTCGAGTTTGGTGAAGAAGTTCGATCTTCGCCCAGCACGATCACCAGACTTCTTTCCTCCAAACCCTTTCTCCTAAGGTTACAACATGTCATGGATTTGCGAAACCCATTATTTAATCGGTATATTCCCATAACAGAAACTAGAGAGGGATAAGATCTGTTGTTGTCACTTTGTCACTTCACATACATTTTCTCATAAAAATAAGCCCATAAACTTTTTAATAAATATAAGTAAAAGCTTCTATTCAGTGAAAAAAAAAATTTCTAAATCAATTCTCGCACTTCGCAAGAAAGGTCGTGAAACTTTCTGCGAGGATACTTGAATATATGTTTTCTGTCTCTGGAAAAATTCATTTATAGTGTCCAGCATCATCTGTATCATCACCCCACAAAGTACTGGGACGTCAAGTTCATCAGTTGCTATACATCTAGGGATTTCGGGGAATGACCTGACAGTAAGTTTTTAGACTTCATAATTCTCCTTATAATCGAACCATTTTCTTTTGTGAATTGTGTGTTCTCCCTTGTTCTTTTGCCCTTTGTGAATTTCGCCTGCTCAGTTTGCTTGTTTGTTAATTTAATTTACGTTATGAACACATATGTAAAGATACAGGTTACACGAATTGAAAGAAAGATTTATGAAGGCATTATCCGCAAACTTGACCGATAAAAATGAACGTATTCCAAAAGTAATTCTTCGCATCGTCCTACGCTCACTTCCACGAAGAGAAGCAGTCTCGAGGCTCCATCCAGTAGTTAAAGCAGCATTGTGGCTAGAGCTGAACAATAGCAAACGGCTGGCTCGTGCATTAGTCGTTGTTTCACTCTCTCATTCCGCCTGCGCCAGTAACTCTGATTCATGCGCGCTGTGAGGGATGGAGGGGCTAGTAATTTTATAAATTATTTATCAATCCGCGGGTAATAAACTTCTCCACTGCCCCCCCCCCCCCCTTAACACGCGCTCTCTCTCTAACACCACGCGTACGTGCTTTTTGCACTCGCCCCTCTGAAAGGACATTGCGGTCCCTTCTGCCTGTGTGCACGCATAATAACAAACGAGCTGGCCAGAAGCTAGAAGTCTAGACAGTGACCTTGGATTATCCTCCCTCACACCCCAACCGGCAAAAATTCGTGTGTGCTGTGATGTCCACAGTAGGACGGGAACATCAAAGTAAACAAAGGAGCTTGGCCGCTTGACTCAAAGGAGTAGAACGCGGCGGCGTTCCTGAAAGGTCTCGGTTCAAACACCAAGGTTAGTTTCCGGGCAACCTCGTAACTGGATCCAACCCCGCATTGCTCGTTATACCCACAAAGCTTCAGGCTGGAGGTCACTTATCCTTATTATCCGGTACAACAAAAGGAAGAGCTTTAAACGCAATCCTCGACCTGCAAGCAGTCGTAAACGATGGGATGGAAAAAATATATATCTTATCTTCGCGACCTCTTGAAATGTCTTTGTCATCTGTCCGCAGGTGGCGTTCATACCGCACCTTTGTGTGTGATGGCGGTTTTCCTTTCCTCTTACATGCGACGGCGGGAAAATGTTTAATTAAACTCTTCCTTTTCTTGGCTTACGGGAACCGGCAGCGCCGCCAGGTTGTGGGCGGGATGTGCCTTATATCATCCTGTTCGAGCTGTCAGGGTCGTGCTTCCATTATTACTGGCAGCGCAAAAGCGGGCTGTTTTAATTAAATCCTCCCGACGGCGGCAGGAAAACATTTTAATGCACTGCGTCGCGGAGGGCTCCATTGTTGGGGCCAGATGCGTGAGATAACTGATAAGTCATTCTCGTTTTCATCCGGCGCTGGGGCCTCGTCTCGGAAACAAGCTGCAGATTAAGATTTCCTGGTGCCTGGCGTTCTCTACCTCCGTGATGAGAAGGAGGAGGCCAACGAGATGAGGGAGTGGCGTATCTTTCCTTTCACCTTCTTCCCAAGTGCAACCCAGGTTTACGAAGGAAGTAAACAGTTTCTCAAAGCCGCGCGATGAATCCTGGTAACACGGCAATACCCACTGTGTGTAAAATAATTTTTTGATAATTCCAGTATTAGGTATGACAATTTCAGAGTAAATTTCTGCATTTTAATTTAATTTTTTTTCTAAATTTAACATTGTGTTTTTATTAATCTATACTTTATGACTTCTGCGGACGTTCCTTTGTAAAGCGGGATAGGTGAAATCAATTGATTTCATTTGGGAGACTTGGAGTACTTAAAAGTATGTTTCTTCTTCTTCTTCCGTTAGGGTCTTCTAGGGACCACGAGCCAATTTCAATGCTTCGTTCTTTGTTGTTCCGTCTTCTTCCTCCAGCACTCCTTCATCTTCTCACTGTGTATCTTTTTCCTCTCCTCGGACCATTTCGAGCCTGTTTTCTTTTCCTTCCTGCCTTGCAAATTCTTACAATTTTTTTTTCTCTGTGAATTCCGTAGCTGCAGAAACAAAATCATTATCTATGTAGCACAAGATATGGACTAAGATATGCCAAAATATGAGATATGTATTACCTAATAGTGGCAGAAATTTATATATTTTACCTATGTGTGTGTGTGTGCGACCAAAAACCATTAGAAAATATTCACTACTTTTGTTAACACTAAATTTATCCTGGAAGGTTTGTGAGATGGTTCAGTAGAAATATTTCATTTTGTGTAAGTTCTTGACTATAACTATTTTACAGCGGGTTCGCTCCCGGATTTCCGTACGTGGGAATCGTGCCGGACGATGCCGCTGGTCGGCGGGTTATCTCGGAGATGTCTTCTCCTCCTCCCCCCCCTTTTTTTTCCCCGTTCACGCTCTTCGTGCCTTTGCATTCAGCACCTCGATGCTCAAATATCTTCACTCACACGCACTCAAATGTGTACAAGACAAGAAAAAATGACCTCAGCAGCCACAAAATTAAACACTTCATTCGCAATACAACGCGAAGGCTTAGAACTATTTTTATTAAATCACGGCCATCTTAAACAGGAACCAGCAAGCTAATGTTTACTGTAGCATAGTGCTTATAGGCTGTACGTAGTTGTGAGCAGTGAATTTTTCAAAGGTTGATTTCAAAACGGCTTACTTTACCGCGAACTGCCTATACATGTGCAGCTTGACATACGAGTTTATTTCCATAAAATGCATATGTTTAAATTCCGATTACAGTCCAGGAAGTTTACCAGAAAAAAAATCACACAAATGCGTACCGATGGATGGTTGTTAATAATCCAATAAGTTCAAGGGCATGGACACATTTACGTCAACCTTCAGCAACAGCAATCGCAATAAATTGTGTTTATCTGCTAATCGATCTCGTTCGCGTATTTCATGACCGAACGGTGTTTCAAAGGCCATCGATATTATTTGAGGGGCAGATTTTTAAATTATTTTGTGATCCACCCTTTCTACACTTCCGATTCAAACTGGTAATATGAATTGGTAAGCTTTTATAAGCGAGTAAACATAAATTAATGAAAGCTCTTATGACAGTCGAGCACTGTGTAGAATGTGTTATCAGTTCATCGTTACGAATGCCGCCAATCCGTGTTCGCGTAAGGGACACCGAAACACCCCATCACGCACCCACTATATTCTGTTCGCAGTACTATCACACTTTTCAAATCAAACATTTAAAATTAATCTTATGTAGGTATTACATATTTGGTTTACCCCTGGATTTTCGCATGAGAATATCGTGCTTAACGATGCCGCCCTTCGGCTGGTTTTCTCGGGGTTCTCCCGTTTCCCCACCCTTCCATTACGGCGCTGCTCCACACTCACCCAGTTTCACCCTCATCGGCTCTCAAGACCTCGACGTTAAGAGCCGTCCTGATCTCTTCTCTCGCTCACTCACGCTTCATTACTTTGGCAATAATCGAATTATAAATTACTTAAATGACCAGATGAATTATATATTACTTGTAATATAAAGTAAAATTTGATTGGGTCACTTTAAACTCGGTATTATATTGGCAGTGATCCGGCCATTTGTACTGCATAGTAAACATGTCCGGTATCATGTTAAGCAATGGGATATTACAAGTGAGATTAAAGGAACCAAAATAACTAATAATCGCGCGGCCGCTGTGAATACAGGCGACTCAATTTTAGCTTGTCTTTATAGTCGGTAAATCTGCCATCGCACTCAAAGTGTTATTAATTCTAATATACCATATGTATTCAAACTTGGAAATTGAAAGTTAGGGAGAGCGAGAGAGAGGGAGGGAGGGAGAGAGAGAGGGAGAGGGAGGGAGGGAGAGAGAGATAGAGGGGGAAGGGGGGGAGGGGGAGGGGGAGGGGGGAGGGAGGGGGAGGGGGGAGGGAGAGAGCGAGCGTATGAACATTTACAAAACGCCTAATTAAATATACGTCATGCTAGTCATCATTTAAGACCTGTGAGTTTTACAGCTGTGGATGCGTCTAGCGTTTCGAATAACATGTTTCCGCTACAGAAAAATTTTCTTAGTGTCCAAGAACGTAGTAGAAGGAATTTCATGTCCTCGTTGATTTTTGAAGACTTTAAGGAATTTTTTTCGCAAAGATTCGCTATGGTACAGGCAGTAAAGCGAGCACTTTTTAATTCGACCTGTGAAAAATGTCACTGCGCATCCTGCGTATATTTTTAAAGGGAAAACTGAGTGGAAAACGCTCTGTAAAGTTGACAACGGCGAAGGGAAAGTATTCCCATCTCTCAACGCTGAATTTAAATTGTCAGGTAAACACTTCTGAATGCAGAAAAAAATTATTCTACCTACTATTCTTTAATGCATATAAAGGTAAGAATTAGTACATTCGTAAAATATTTACTTTTATATTATAGTATTGCAGTTTCTCTTGACGGACGCACGAATGAAGTGAAGAAGACCATATGCATAGTCCAATCCCATTTACTTCACACTTTTCTGAAGTCCTTCTTAAGTTCTACTTCCAGGATATTCCTCCAACCCATTTGAACAAAGCTTAACCGAGTATATAAAATTACATGAAAAGGACAACGCACCAAATATGTATGTACTCAGTGTAATAATAATTTGCATTCGAACTATTTCTTACTAAGCGTTGCTAACACATCTATATTCTCTCGGTTTTAATTGGTACTACTTATAATTGAAATATTATACTTAATAGATAAAACATAATAGATGTTTAATTCAAACAAAAACTACATACTTTCTGGTTAACAGAAGTATAAAACACTTGTGATACATTACACATTTAGGAAACAAACACTTCATAAATGCGGTGATTTTTTTCAAAGGCACGATTCGAAAAGTGCGAAGAAACGGCTAATAGACTATAGCCATAGGCATGTTAGTTTTACATGTGGTGGAAGAATACACAATGTGCGTGCGAGTGTATATAAAAAACGGGGGGGGGGGGGGGGGGCTTTCAGAAGCGCTCAACTTACCGCGAAAACCCTATAAAGATAAGGTCAAGGCTGGAGGTCGTATGATAGATACTTGAAACCCAGATTGTTTGCGAGTCGTTCCGCTAAAACGGCCAAGGGCAGGGATGAAGATCCCACGGGATTCCGTACGACGGTTAACGGCGACATAAACCGGGAAGAGATTCCCCCCCCCCCCCTCCCTTGCCACTACCTTCGTTTCCCACTCCTTCGACAGCGTTTTGCCACTCAGCAGCCAACGAACCCTGAACAAGTTAGAAACGAGGCGAAAGTAATGTCTTTTTTTCTTTGCAGTACCGGTTTTCATCAGTGTGCCAGGCAACCGTGCGTGGGCTGAGTGGCGGATTAAAGGCTACTCTTAATTGACACATGGGTATCTTTGCTGTTGTGCCTATTTCAATTTAAAAAAAATATAAAAATTTCGCGTATTTCAGCGTAAATTTTTTTCGGGACGGAATTTAAAGTTGTGGAATCCCGAAAAGTGAATTGTTTTATAATTCATCCAAACATTGTTCAACTCATACGCATTGTACATGATGACACTTTCCTCGAATAGAAAAAAAATTTATAATTTATATATATATATATATATATATATATATGCCAAATACAAAATTCTTCTGTTTTCTTGCAGCCATAATAACAAATACTAAGTTGTACAGAAGTAAAAAATGTACAACGTAAACTGAAGACATGGGCTACTGCTTGATATATGTAATCACTAAATAGCAGTTCATACATAAAAAAAACTGTTACAAATATGCAAACATTTTTTTATATTTAATATTTTCCATATATATATATATAATATATATATGGCTTGTTGATTGGTGATTACATATTTGTCGCGCAGTAGTCCATTAAATTGGTTTACATCTTAAATTGTTTCATATGTAAAGTTCAGTTAGTATTTTTTATTATTACCACTGCAATAAAACATAATAATTTTGTGTTTGTCATTAAATTATATATTAAAAAAAAAAAAAAGTGTCAATTTTTTTTTTATTATCGGAAGAAAATGTCAGTGTCAGCAAAAAACCGCTGTAAGTAAACGCTGTTTACGATAAAGAGAGAACTTTTGAAATCAACCTTAGAAAAAAATCACTGCTCCTACCTACATATGTTTTAAAGGGCGCACTGAGTGACATTCGCCCAGAAAAATTTGTAACGGTAGATGGAAAATATTTCTATATCATAACGTCCGATTAAAATTGTTAGGTAACCTTTGTAATAGGCATAACTTAAAATATTTCTTTCAATTTGTACTTTTTTTAATGTACAGAAGTGTAAAAAAGGCATATTCATGAAATATTTGCTTTTCTAATCATTTCAAAGTTTCGCTTCTTGACCGACAGTCGAGGTATGGCCCATAACAGTACTAATTTTACATAAGGCGGGATAACACTCGATGTGCATACAAACAGATCTTAAGCAGGGCTTTCAAACGTGCTGATTTTACCGTGAACGGCCTTTAATGACGTTGTTTGATTAGTTACCGCACGTTTATTGTTTGGTTTCTAGGCTGGAGAGTATGTTACCAGACGCCGGCTGCAGTCGGCGTTACAATATGTTGTTGGCGAGTGACGCCATTTTGTTGGCGTGTGGTGGCTGGAGTTTTCTGCAGCTATTTCAGTTATATTCTTTGGTTTCACGGTTCTGCATAAAGGCTAACGACGGCGAGACCTGTAGATTAAAATGAATTCCGGACTACATTACGTATATCGATGTTAAATTAGTAAGAACAAAATAATAATTAAGTGAAAAATGTTTTTTTTTTGTGTGTAAAGGGCCTGTGGAAGCAAACTTCCACAGGATAATGTAAAGCGAATTACGTGCATGCCTCTTCCCGGCCAAATTGTTAGCACTTTTAAACAGCAAGAAATGTAAAATAAACAGGTGGTGTTCCAAAGATTAAGCCTCCATGTTCGCAAACAAGATCCCAGATAAAACAGAAAATGAAAGAAAATTTTTATATGTAATGTAAACAGTCAGTAATAAATTATCCTTTAAATGTAATATAATATTTGGATGGTTCTTGTGATAAGCGAAGTGACAAAATCAGTAACAAAATCAGCACAGACAAATGCAGTAGAGGAGACCGACGCAGAGACGGGTATTCTCAGTCTATATCCGCGTCTGAAGACGGGAGCAATGCTAACTTCCCACAAAGGTCGCACAAATTTTCCGTTGAAAAGAGAGACAGCTACTTTCTCTTCATCGTAATTCGTTTGTTCGGTTCGTGATTGTGGTGTTTTTTTGTCTCGTTTTCCCTTATGCTAACTCAGTTTAATTCCTTCTTCGAAGTTTTTGTTCATTATTTCCATGTCTGTTAAGAACAGCTCGTTTCGTATTTTTTAGGTGTGTTGTTATTAGGTATTTTGGTCCTGTTCAACAAATATATGCCGTGACGCATCACCGAAATGGCAGTTTCTTCTGTGAAATAGCTAAGACGAACTGTAATGGCATTGTTTACGATAGGTATTATGAGTCACTGAACTCTCGATTGGTATAACGAATATCAGGAGACCGGTGCATAATTTCCAATAAAACTGCGCCTTATTGCAGTTTGCCGCTTTGCATGAACTTGAAAAAAATACGATTTTCTCCGTCAACCGATTGTTTATTGTGCCCTGCCTTGCACATGGAGTCTCAAGACCTTGCAGTGTACGAGACCAGAAGAAGACAGTCAAGAAATAACTTGCGCGGATTTCGCTTGTACATTGCTTCCTGTGAACAGTGATTAATATATACTGCGTGTTTAGTTAATGTGTGTACGATCTCGGGCATGTCATTCGTGACCAGAAAAGAGGAAGATTAATACAGGACACCCATGGTCCATCTCAAACATTAAAGGTTGTAGAAGCCCATAAAGCCTGAGGGCGACAAGTATATTACGTAGGATATTAAGCAGCTGAGGTATAAAATCATGGTCTTTTTTAGTCATGATGACATTGAGTAACATATTTTTTTCTGATGTTTTGAATGTGAATTTAACGAAAGTGTGTGCGCAAACAAAAACAGATTATTAATATATATATATATACATATATATATATACATATATATACATATTACCATGCAAAGAAGTAAGTATATAAATTTAAAAAAATTGACATATGAGTTCACAAGATGAATATTTCACATGAAATGTTTTAACAAGACAAAACAATGTTCTCTTTCTTTCTCAAACTCAAAATATATACTACCCAATTTATGTGTTTGAACTTTTTCATGTTAGCGAAAATACTATAAAAAATATTTAAAGGTTTATTCTCCAGAGCACAGAATTACATAAACAGCCAGTAAACTACTCTTTCTGCAGTTAATTAGCTGTGGGTTCTAAGCAGTAAAGATAATTGCAGAGTCGCGAGGGCTAGAAGGCCAGGGATATTGTTCCTCGCTCTCAGACTCCAACTCATGCCTTCGCGTACGAAGTTTTTGCGGAGGGGTGAAACAGTTTACTACCGCAGCATTGCCTTGGATGAGCATGGCAGCGAGAGGAACTGTTACTCGTCCAAATTGTTCCTTGCGTGGCTCATAACAATCCTGGGACCTAACCACTTCGTTAACTTCTATCAGGGGGTAAGCTGCTACGACCGTGTCCCAATGGCAGTTTCTGGCCATTGCCGTGGTCTTAAAGCATCTGCACGAGAAAAAAAAATTGTGGCGAGAACCAGTTAAGTGCCTTACCTTTGGTAGCATTGTGATGACGTTTGTTGTTCGAATTCATGTTAACTTAGCATGTAATTCGCCTACAGCACACGCTGGGAAAATATTTGAAAATTTACCATACCAGTGTATACACCTACTGGGAAAGCGGGAATGGTAATGTTTCCCCCTATACATTCATCGTAGCGCTCATACATTTGCTCAGGAAACAGTCAGATGTGTCGGGAAGATCCTAAACTTGTATAGTAGCGACGCTAAATATTCCAATATCTGCAGCTTGATGTGTGGTATTATTACCATACAATGTATGTGTTAAAAACTTCCATGAGAGTTTAGGAGGTTTAAAAGGAATTTTTTTTTTTACAGTGTAGGCGGGGCAAGTGGTTGTTAGAAGGATGAAAGCTCTACACGGAAAAGAAGTCATTATCACCCTTAATATATTTGACAGGGGATGACTTGGCCATTGTTCTAAACTAATTGCTTTTCACAAATTTCGTCGATATTTTTAAATATTCATTTACAACCACTAAGTTCAATGCTATTGCGTAACCTCTCTAATTAGGCCATTTTTTTTGCAACTTGAAGGAAAATGATTAAATTATGTTCAGTGTTTAAATATATAAACGTTTAATTTCACCATTTAGTGTCCACAAGATATTTCTGTAGTCAGTTAAAAAAAAGTCTGCATGGATGGTTTCGCCTGAATTTATTACACAATAAAATTACTTATGTCTTCTTTATTTTTGTTGTTTCTCCACAGCAACCATATGTTTCACATAATAATGAATGATTAAGGCGGGGCAACATATCATTCCAGCGATTTTTCTTTTATTTTTAGAATTTATCACGTGACAGCATTAATTTTTACTCTTGTTTGCTGACTTCATGTGTTATTCACATTATCATATCGCCAAGACAGCCCTAAAGAGTAGTAGAGGGCACCTAAACTGAGAAGATCGGCGATATTAATTAAGTTATACGTGATTTTCAATATTTAATGACTGAACAGGCAATACAGTTTTTACCATTCGCTGCTGGATCGGTGCTCATTACACTTTTTTTCCTTTTCGCCAGTGGAAAAACACTGAAATTTAGCTGCTTGAGGCAGTTTGTATTCAGACGTTGGTCCCAGGGGACAGACAGTGGTAAATATGCCCATAATTGCCAACATATGAGTTTGAGTTTACCTGAATCAATTTTGACGTGGATACGTCTTTAAATTTGCGACCATATTGGGAGGCAATCCAGAAAATTCGATGATAACAAAATCGGGGGATACAGCTTTGCATTGCAGCTCCGAATCTATCGTCTACATTCGAAATTCAATTACACCACTCGAGTAGTATATGTTACGTTAAGTGAGGACCGTGAAGCACCGCGGGGGGAGGGGGGGGGGTGCAATATTGAGTTAGTTTCCCCGCGTCTCAGAATTTACGCGTAGTATAACTTTTGATTAGGAGAAGCTACGACGGTAGTTTAAGTTTCAATCGACAGCACTCGTCAAGATCAATAGTTGTGTGTATAAGAACATTTGTGTGGCTTGGTTATGGTGAAATTGTATGGATTTAATGTAAAAAATTAAGAAAACTTAACACGATTTCGGCCTGTACTCGTCAAAAAGCAAAGTCGAAATAAGGAAATCGTACACTGTTGAAAAGAGCATCTCAAAAGCATTCCAGTGATACTCATCGAGAGAAGCGGTGCCGGGAACCTAAAATAAACATCAAGGCGTCCGAGTGCGTCAACGTAGACGTATTCACGCAAAACAAACGGCCGTGTCCCCAGCACAGCCAAGCCCATTTTTTTTGTCACATTCCTCATCATAACCACGTATGTTTGACTGGTAGATTTTATCCCAGTACTTGCATGTACATGACCTCATTGTTGCCTTTTAACATCTGTATTGCTGGTGTATCAGTAACAGTATTATAGCTACGTTTGTAAATTAACATGCAGTTAATTAATTGATTATGGGTTTTCAATATTGATTATTATCTGATTATCTTGTAATATGCTTCTGTGGCATATTTTGCGCTGGCATTAACGCAATTGACCCTTCTGCTGCAGGATGGTACAAACCTCCAAGACATGGTTACAATAAAGGAGAAAGCTAGCAGTGGTAATGCACAGCTGTACATTCTCTCTGTGGGAGAGACATAAAGCCAATATTTTCTAGTTTCTGATGGCACAATCATGTCATTGGGAAGAGAAGCAAATCACTTACTTTAGTTCACTAGATACAATTTTTTTCTCCAGAATAATTGGTATTACAAAGTAAATGACAAATAGAGTGCATTTTTGTAGAAATTTTAATTCAATTAGGAAAATATTCAGTAGTCTATGAATACTTTGGTTTGCGCTGTCCCACGTAAATAACTTTGCATCACAATCTCCCCGTGAATTTTAGTAATTTCTCACAAAGTGTTGAATACAGACTAGTTATATGTAAATCAATAATTGAATCTTCGATATTTATATAAAATATTCATATAAAAATTATTTGCTAGGAAATTGCTAGGAGAAACATGTGACCCTCTTAACACATAAAGCCAGAGCATAATTATATCTGTACAGCTATTGTATCAGTAAGTGATGTAGCTGTGTTCGTAAATAACTCAATTAGTTACTTAAGCGCTTTCATACTATTTTTATGTAATAAAGCAACTGAAGTATCTGAAATCAATAATTGACAACTTTGTAATTTTATTATTAAACCCCTTTTATACACTTATTAAGAAAATAATCTCGCAAAATGCATAAATTAAAAAGCAATTCAAATTATTACTATATCAGTATCAAACAGGGCCAAAAAAAACTGTTACGAAATGAATGGAAGTATAAAAATGGGTTTGCACATTTTTGCATCTACTGACATTCCCTTCTAGTTGAAACAAGTTACAATTGCTTGTGTAGGTAATTTTCAGTTTCTGCAGACACGTTAAGTGTGCGTGTATTAATTTTCAGGCTTACAATTGTAGTCTGCATGTAAGCAATATTTAAAAAAAGTGTCTCTTGATGCCTGATTTTCAGTTCATAGCGACTGACATGAGTATTGCTAGTCGCTTGGTTTCCAAATAATGTTTTCAATGAATAGCTTGTTAAATTACTTACTATGAATACGTAGTTCCAAAAAAAGTTGTGCTTATTTGTTAAGTATTCATTCTCAAAAGCATTTCTTTATTTATATAAACTAGTTTTTGAAGTCTGGGCTGTTTGTGTACGAGCAATAAATTTATTGTATTTGTACCCATACGGTTATGTATCCTTACTCTAACTGAAAATGGCATATTTTTTTGGAAGTATGCAGAATCATGATTATTTAATGACTATTAATTCATAACTTGTGCATAGGTTGTATTTCAAGAAAAATCTGTGTTGCTGGTCTAGTTAGTTGCATAATTAATCAGTCATATTTGTCCCCATGATATTACGACATTATTATGGAGATTGTCATTGAATCGCTAGCAACATTATTCCAATTAACAGGTACTAGGTTGTACACAAATTAAAAAGTTAACTGAAATACGTTTCCCTTCACTACTTTTGTGTATGTTTATTATAGTTGAGTGTACAAAGAATGTCATTCATTTGATAATGCAGCAAATTGTGTTGGTTAGGAACAATTTTTACCATGTTCATACAAAGGTATGAAAGTCTCCCTAACATTTTTTTGTTCTGAATGAAAAATTATTAGGCACGGAATCTTTCAATTTAACAGTTTTCATAGGACTGAGAGAAGGAAGGAGTCTTTACTGAACAAGTTTTATAATTGAATGGTGGAAAGTTTAGAACTTTTGCTGGGACCTTAAAAATTCATTATAAAAGTAAAAGTTTTTTTAACTGAAATACTATCGTACTTTTAGGGAAACTAACCATGGATGTATAAATAAAATGTTCATTAAGACTGCTGAACCAGTTTTCACTCTAAAAAGAGCAGCACCGAAATATCAGTGTAGTTATAATATGGATGGTTAAATAAAACAAATCTGACCTTCTGGTGTAAATGTTGACTAAAACTACAATGTAACTGTTACACTGACAGAAAATTCCTGATTTCTGGGTATCGCTGGATATAAACTATATTGATATCGATAAGATTATTACAGTAGCCAAAAGTAAGTTGTGACAGATTGACCACTATATTTGCTGAAAAATTTGCTTCACTGATATAAGGAAATGAAGGCTTAATTTCCAGTATCACTGCTGATTAGTTAGACAAATGGGACTGAGATTCCAGTAAAATTGTTGTATTGATAAAAAAAAATTATAACTGATGTCCATGTATTACAACTGACAAATTAAAACACAGGAATAAAATTGCAATGAAATTGACGCATTAAAAAAAATAAATAGACTGATTTCCCAGTGTTTCCACTGATATATTTGACAAATACGACTGAAATGCCAGTGAGATTGCTGTACTGACCAAAAGTTAATTATCACTAACTTCCCAGCATTGCCTCTAATAAATTAGACAAATATGGCCAAATTTTTATAAAATATCACTGATTTCCTGTAAAACGCACGTCACCAAAATTTCAGTGAAATGTTTGCATACAACAAAATTAAATTATGACTGATTTTTCTGTACCAACACTTAAATATTTGTAAAATATTACTGATACCTCAGTGAATCTATTGTACAGATCAATTGTAAATAATGATTACTTTTTCAGAAAGACTACTGATAAATTAAACAAATATCTCTATACCGTTAGTGAAAGTATTTCACTGATTTACCAGCGATGACTTCCAATAGCATCTGTTATTAATTTTCACCGATTTATTTAGTTACACATGACTTTTTCAAAAATACGCGTTTCTGACCATTTCAATTTCTCAGATTCCAATGAAAATCGGTGATTTTTCACCTATTCGAATTTATAGTGTAATCTTTCCCCATTACGATTTTGACGTTAACAGTTGTTATTTTATGATAACTGGGGGGGGGGGGGGGAGTCTTAAAGGTAGACTGATTACTATTGAGTAGTGTGCTTATAGGAGTATTAATCGCAATATTCAATAAAACATGCAATTATGGAACGTGAATAGTAATAAACATATTCCGTATCCCCGCTAGGAGCGCGCATCATATAACAGTTTAGATAAATCACAGTGAAAACTCTTAAAATTGACTTTTTTACTGAACAGGGAAATATTTTATGAATGTTAAATGGAGACGAGATATCTTATTTATTTTAAGATTTTAGAATATGTGAGCATAACGATTCCTTATATATACATATATACTTTAGTTCCGTACTCTCATTGGATATCCTAAATTATGTTGAACTAACTACTGTACCAGATAAGAATGATTGGTACTTAATATCTTGCAAGCCCGACGTTTGATCGGCAATTCTGTAATAGTCTGGACTACTGACCTGGACTGTTAAATTAAGTTTGGTTCAATCTCTGACAGGTCAAATATGCAAAATATAAAGCTATCAAGCATAACACGCGTGTTTCTACTAGTTTTAATATATAGATATGTGATGGTATACGCAAAATAATATATGTGTATATATATATCATTAATAATTACTGCTCATTATTCACTTGCCTCGGCTATGAGACTCTTCCAGATAAAGTGCAAAGGTCTATATTATATCAAATTATGAAAGAAAAATTAGGATCTGCAAATTATTCAAAGGTATGAAAGAATATTATAAGAAATACCAAAACTCGAACAACCCTTGATGTTATTTATTATAAATGATATGAAAGAAAAATTGGAATGACTAACAGACTGGATACTCCTTGGTACTTTAAGTTTTCCATAAATTATGAAAAATGAAATGTACTTATATCTATTCTACGAAAAAAAAATTCTGAAAGCTTGCGTTATAGAAAATGGGTGTACTATATTAGATCAGTCAACCACACAAGGAAAAACTCCAACTGAATGTCAGGGTAATCCTTCACAGGCGTACTACTAAATTATACGATGCAAAAGTTTTATAAATAATATGTAGTACGCTGTCAGTGAGAACTCGCGTAGTTCGCAGCTGGATCTGAGGTTCTCCTCCTGGGTTCGAACGTGGTACATCACAACTCCCTGTGGAGCGTGATTCCACGACAGCATGGGTACTCCGACATCCTTCGATCAGTCGACGTTCTGGAATCGACTTCCGATTGAACCACTGAAGCTGTGCGCCATTGCACTGATGTGTAACTACTCCTAGTGACTACTTATTAATACCAAATGACGAAGCTCTCGATCCCTTTGAAAGTTCGTCGTCGACACCTCTGTTACTGACGACTCAGTATCATTCAAACAAGTCTTTCTTTTTACATATTTCTGTTGCTTAAATTTGGTTACATTCATTCTTAATAAAAAAATAACCTCCTTTAAATTGATTACCAACGTTGAACTAACTGCATTAAATAAACACACTAAATCGAAGCCTCATACTTCTTTGAATTCCATAAACTAAAACATTTCGGACATCACTAAAACGTTCCTAACATTACAACAAAAGTTGTACTTAGCAACCAGTAGTATTTATGTTTTTAAAGAGAAAGCAGTTTGTAAAACAAAATAGTATCATAGATAAACACAGGGTCAAATAGTATCCTAGATAAACACAGGGTCAAATATCACAGATTTATAACTAAGGAATCTGTTTAAATATTTATACGCCTATCTTAATACTTGAGTTAAGCCAAACTTACACATATGCACAACTTGTGACATTCAAATTACGTTAATATGATTCACCAAGTTAGGAAGAAAAACCAGGTGTTACACTACGTATAGATAAATATTTTTAAAAATAATTAGGAATATGCGTTTAGAGCAATCGGTTTGCTGGACAAACAAGGTTAATGCCGTCCAATTTTAATTATAATTACAGTAAATATGACCTTTACTACGTTTAGTGCATCCAACTGCAGAAAATTAAAAAATTGGTGATTTATTTAACATTTAAATATACTCTTTGTGGTTCTGCAAATTCGATGGGTTGGTTAACGAATCAGACATTAAAATTTCCTACGTAAAAATGTAAATAACAACTTGGCCTTTGTATTTGTTCCCAAAACTGGCCACGAGTACGATGTATGAGCTTCTCAAAACTATATTACAAAGAAATAACAGATATGCGGAAAGTTTGATAGTATACCTACAAGAGATACTAAACAAATATTTAAATTAAGCGTTTGTATAGTGCAAGCGTGATATACGAAAAACATTTGACTCGCACTCTTGGAAACAAGCTCTGAATAATGTTTCGAACATTTATAAACGCTTATAAATGCAAACTCATTAAGTATCGGTTTTACTGCATATCACCCTTAAGAATACGGTGCAAAATTTATTTATAGTTAAATAAATTACGCAAGCTCACATAATCTTCAGGGAATAAAATATACAAGCGAGAATTGTCAAAATTTCGCTCAAACGATTTCAAAAATTATCTTTCCTCTTCATTTTGGTGGCTTTCCTACAGTGCAACATAAAATTCAATTTTCTGATGTGGTCGGAAAATTCATGTTATTCGTTTTGCAAATGCCCCAAAAACTTTTTTTGGCTTACAGTTCACAATCTTATTAAAACATGTTCATTAAAGTGTATAATCATGAGCCTTTATATGTCTCTAATACGATATTTCTAAGTCCGTGAATCCACAGCCAGTTTCAAATGTTTCACTTGACATGTCCGCAGGCCGATCAGCACTAACTCACTCGTCAGCAGGCAGTACAGGCTATATAGTGCATCTTCGCAGCAAGCAGTGGACAATCAACCTCAGGGGCCGGTTTCCAGAGCCTCGCGAAGCCAATCAACAGATGGATAAGGCAAAGTAATATAAAGTGCCATGGCGTTTCACCTCCGTGTATTTAACATTTCTGCGACAATGAAGAAATTTCGAATAGTGTTTAACCAAGGAGTAAGGTTTATCCTACTCAGGTTACGAACAAAACGAGATTTATCATGTGAGAGTTCTGCATAGGGAAAATGTAATTCGCTAGGTGCGCAGTATTCCAATTTTTTAATTTTTTTTTTATTTGTTGTATATGATTATTGAAATTATCCTATTTCTGAATATAGTTAGAAAAAAATGTCTCATACATGCGATACTAGCGCTTACCTAGTGGCGAAAATTTTTGGTTGCCAAACTTGTACCGTTGATTTTGCCAGCCTACAGTAGAAGTAACAATACCCTGGAATTTTAGGGTGTTGACAGTCATTTGAAATCAACACCTGAAAAAATGTCGCTCCCCTTATTATAGCATGAATTTTAACGCGCGCGCTGACTGCGATGTGCAGTCAAGCTGGTAACGAAGGATGGAAAGTAGTTCCATCTGTTAAGGCTGAATTAAAATTATTTGATTAACATCTGTAAATACTAAAAATTTTATTTCACTTTCTGGTATTTTTGTATAGACATAAGTGCACGAATGAGCACATTTGTAAAATATTTACTTATCTAACAATTTTACGGTTTCACTTTACTGATGCATGAGTAAATTGATCAAGCACTTATAGATGTTAAGTCACAGACTAAAAATGAGGTGGACCGATTATTCATCTTCTGGGTATATATCCAACCATGATCTACCCCAAATGAACAAAACTGTCAATGTCACATGGTCAACAATGATGAACGTGTGTGTTTATATCTTAATTTACAAATGACAAGCACTATTATATTAATAAAATACTTTTACCAGTTCGAATTTAGTCAAACACCATTAGAAATTGGTTAGGGTAAATATAAAAACGTCTCAAAACACTTGTTTACTAAACAGTGTTCTAACCTCAAATCCAATCCACGATGCTTTCACTAGATGTGTCGGCAGAAAAGTAGTTCAATGTTGGGACACGGAGAATCGTTGTGCGCTGCCAGCGAGATACCTCATCTTTAGTCACTCTGTTAACTGTACATATAGTAGAAGAATACACCATTTGCATTAAAGTTTATCTTAAGTAGTGTTTTCAATAGTACCCAGTTTACCGCGAACAGCATTTAAATTGATTTATATTTGTCAGTCTATTCGCTGGACGTGAACTTAGCCAATACGTGAATTTAGCCGTTATGAAACAATTCATCATTTAAATTGATGAGATCTCTGTGGATAAGTGAACAAAAGACATGGCGAATGAAATAAGCAACAGCCAATAGAATGTTCAGTTCTTTACAGACACATACAGATACTTCGTGTCTAAATTGTGCACGCAAAAATTTTACTACGTAATTTCGTAGAGTGTCGACATTTTTTCTTTCATTATATCATTTAATTATACACATAGTGTCGATGTGGGTATTATGAATATAAAATTACATATTATAAATTTAGTGTTAATTTGATAATTTGGATTCCTTGTTATGACTCGTATAAATGTTTACTTTACAAATAACGTAAATAATAAAACAGTTCAATACTATGTTATGTAAGAATTTTTTCTTACTAGCCATTACCAAAATAGCTCTTTTCTGTCTGTTTTGTACACATTGAGTATAAAACAAATATTAAAATTTAGCCAAAAATACGTGAAATTAAAATTACCAAAAAATTAAAGAGCGTTAATTTCAAGGGAAGTGTAAAACGTGTATATTATGTGTTTCATTTAGGAAGCAGCCAAACGTGTCATACGTAGGATGATTTGTCGAAGGTTGTGTTCATAAAGTGTGTGAAGAAGCCGTGAACAGACTTTACATATGTACACATGGACACGTATGTGAATATATTTCCATCATTGCTTTCCGAACAGTGCCTGAATTTACAAAAACTAAAATACAAGTGGGACAGCTCTTCGTGTGTTGGTTATCTGTCGTCCTCGTGGCATGACCGTTGCCCATCTCGTGGCTCTACAATACAATCGCCATTCCTCTTCAGGAGCACGGAAGCACTCTACTCTAACTGGCACTATAACTAGTGTTTTCAATTACGTGCCCATCACAGCACACTGTGCACTTCAGCGGGAGGGGGCGATAAGAAAGTGGCAAAGGGAAAAAAGAGACGAGGTGGTAAAATGCCAGTGGAGGGTGAGAACTAAGAAATCTCGAGAGATAGGATCCATCAGCACGAGAGTGGAAATGGCTACGATGTACAAGTCTCTGGAGATGTAAGGAGAAAGGCAGAACGAAGAACATAAGGGACTGCAGATGGCGGTGTTGCACCTGTGGTATTTTTAACGCTTTAAGTGCGGCACATATTGAAATATATTCGATATACTTAAGTCACAAAGCGAGTCGTCTGTATCCACCACTCCATGAACACTAGTTCTCTCGGTCTCTGTATTTTCACATTACATTGTCCTATGGGTCCACCCTTCGCCAGACTCACATACTGAAATTCACTACGTTCATCAATGGACATCTCTGAGCCTACAGTATATACCCGATGTTGATGTGGCAGTGTCCCAATGAAATGTTCCTTCCTGTGAAACCTAACTTTCAATCTATTATGTTCACTTGAGAAATTTTACAATTCGGGTGCTCCCAGCGTATAGTTATGCTGCAGTATGAACGTAATGAAAACTGCTGGTGACGTAATATTAAGTTGTTAACCTGATTGAAGAATGCTGGACGTCGTAATACATTTGGCGAACTCCATAAAGCTCTGTAAAATTTAGGCAACTTCATACGACGTCGATAGCATGCAATAGTTTCAATGCAGCCCATCAACATACAGTAACACTGAGTTCTGGGCACATTTACTGGCGTTCAAGACAATGTGGGAGTTATTCGCTTACAGTATATCCATAATTGAAGAAGCACCGGCTTTTGTTGATCTATTTTTTGCCACTCACCACATCCTTATTGGACCGAACCACGCTGCACACTTTACTGTACAACGTTCATAACTGGATTATCATAAGCTAATGGAAAAAAGGGAGGGGGTTGACTTTGCCCCAATCCAGTGACCTTTATCGTGTAAACGGTTTTACAAACAATCGTGGCCTTTTGAGTTATTATACAAAATAATTTCCTGTACAGGATAATTATTGTTGCTCGCCTTTGTTTTCGTAAACCACTGTTAAACAGTAACAGATCATTGAATATACGTATATGCGTAGGAGTTAAGTTGTCAAGGACAAGAATTTTTTAATAGCCGTTGTCGAAGTTACAGGTCCTGTAAGTGTTAAAATTGTTTAAAGTATTGAAGTTATGGGCGTTGCTGTTTATTTTTCGGAACTGGTGCAAATTCTCATTCTACTTTTCTTCTGATTTATTGCACTTCTGTAATGTTTATAATTAATATTGCTATTGGCCTGATCACTTTCTGAGGGAAACCGTTGAATCGTTAGAGATATATTATGTTACGGATCTACACTTACGTACTCTAATGTTCGTAAAACAAAAAACGCCAACTTAAGTGCCCATAATTTGAATCATCACATTCCCAATGCAGTGTCGTGTCTTGGAACTATTGTTATTAGGTCTCTCTGTAAGCTTAATTAGGAGCCTGCATGCTGTAACAATACACTTTTCTATCCAAACACAACGTCGGGTTCAGAAGCTATTTGACTTTTATTAACTGAAGTTACACGTTTACAGTCAAATAATTGCCTGTAAAGAATAATTCTCACAAACGATGACTCGAGTGATTATCCCGTTTTGTGATAACCTCGCCCGTTCTCACTCTTGACAAAGTTTATCTTACCACTTTGGTGATTCACAAAGCATCGTCTTACGGAACAACGTTCGAGGGCTCGCACAGTCTCGGATCGGTTCTGGTCCCCTCCCCCCCCCCCCCCTTCTTGACACTACCCCAAAATTCCGCAGTTGGCAGGTGACCACACGCGGTTTGTGTTAACAAATATTTTCTTCTAACGCTTTTGTTTTATGGCAACTCTACCATTCTTTATATAGGCTATTTACGGTAAAATTATAACTTTTGAAAGCCCTGCTTAAGATCTGTGTGCATGCACGTTGTGTATTCTTCCGCTTTCGGTATGATCAACATTGCCAAGGGGCTCATCACTTTATCCACGCGTCGGTAAAGTGAAATTGTGAAACTATTAGAAAATATTTACACTTCAATGAATTGAGTAGAAAAAGACAGGAAAAGAAAGAAATAATTTAAGTTATCAGAAATGGTTACCTTACACTGCTTATTCTACATTAAGATACGGAACTACTTCCCATCAATCGTTACCAACTTTACTGAGTGCATGTATCTCAGAACGCCCGTTAAAATGTATGAAGATATGGGGCAGTGACTTTTTTCTAAGGACGATTCCAAAAGTGCTCACTTTATCGTGATCAGCCTTCAGCAAAGAAACTATTATTCTTTGAACTGGTTTTGTTCACAGTAAATGATTTTGACTTCGTAACAAAGCAACTTTTCAGCGATATTAAATTCCGGTTATTGTATTTTTGAGAAGGTAAATGTTTTCCCGGCACAAATATTCATAAAGGAATGTATTCTGCAGTTATGAAACTGCAACTGAGCAAAGGTAGAGTCCTCCTAAAGACTTTTTATGTCATTCTGAAATGCAGTGCTTCTCCGAATTACTAATCTCAGTTCTTCCTAATTTGCGGTATTAAAGTCTGGCCCATATTAATATTCTACATAACGTACCTAAAGACTGTTCACGATAAAGCGAGCACTTTTGAAATCAACCTTATTAAAAAGTCACTGCTCCTACCTGCATATATTTTAACGGGCGCACTGAGTGATATATGCCCAGTAAATTTGGTCACTATGGAAGGAAAGAAGTTCCATATAGGCCCCTAACTACGTCGAATAAAAGTGCTAAGTAACCATTTGTTAGTACTTAAATTATTTATCTCGCTTTCTGTGTTTTTTTCTAATGCATTTTTGATGCATTAAGCAGATTTGAAAAATATTTGCATTTCTAGTAATTTCACAAATTTACTGGACAGATGAATGAATAAAGTGATGAGACCCATAACAATGTTCATTTTACATAAAGCGTACGACACACAAAGTGCATACAAGTAGATCTTAAGCAGTGCTTTCAAAAGTTCTCATTTTATCGTAAAAAGCCTATATCAAAAGTAATCTGGGTGTAATAAGATAAGATAGATCTAGTCGTTTGGTGAAGAGCGTTTAGACTACTGTAAGATGTGCGGGTTTCAAGTCTCGGAACAGCTATAATGTCTTCTTTTTTAATGAATATAATTTCAAAAATGTTTTACTTCTCTCTCACTAATTAAACACGGTTGTTTATCAGAGCACCAGTTTTTTTACAGTATGACTGATATTACCTACTAGAAAGACGTCTGCCCAACTATTGTAACGAGAAGGCAAGGTTATCATTGTAATTACTATATAGATCAAACAAATACTATGTTTGTGCCAAGGCTACTTTGCAATGGTTTTTGTATAAAAAATATTTTTCTTTGCAGCAACAAATCATGTGTTGCAGCAAAGAAAACTTTTCACTTCGCAGAATACGAAAATTTTCCATAGCTCGTAATAGGTAATTTCTCTCCTTCTGAACCTTATTAATTCACTTTATTTTTCTCTTCTTTTGAACCTTATTAATTAACCCTCTCTTTCTTTCTTCCTCTCTTTCAAAAAAGAAGAAACGTAACGAAGTGAGAATTTTGCCTTGTCCTTAAAACGATGATTCCTTGTACGTCAACAACAATTATTTTCCCCCTTTCATCAACCGTGCCCGTTAAAACGACCCGAATGACCAACTCTTCTTCGGATCAGTGTACAAATATAACGACGGGCAAACCGAAGAGCAAAATCTAGAGTAACTTGCGAAATGCAAAACAAATGTTGAAACGAATTTGAAGTCAAAGCTGCGTCCACCTAGGACGTGACCAGCTGCCAAATCCTGCTATCAGAAAAGAATGAGCCTAGCGCAAACGCGTTATTGCCGCGAGTCAGGGCTTCATTCGGACGACAGTTTAAAGGGCATGGATAAAGGCCCTTACATAATTGAAAACTTTAATATTTGACTTTAACATTTGACTTTACGTTTGCTTTCCGACATGTCATTTCTTATGGAGCTTGACACAATGGAACTGCAAAAGGTAGAGTCGAGCACTCTTGACTTTACGATTTTGAAAAGTTGAAATTTAAAGTCAAATTAAAGCAGCCATCTTGCCGAGAATCTAAGATAGGCTATGTGGAACGTGTGTTATTTTATTGTACGGCGATTTTATTCTCGGTATATTAAACAAAGCTCGTCTTAAATTAAATGAATGGCAAACAAATATAATTTTAAGAGGAATCATATGAATTGACATATTTTAATAAAGGAAACACATGAGTTTTTGTTTTAAAATAAACTTTAAATATGAATTTAAAGCCTATTTTTGTTAAATGTACGTAAGATTCATTCCTGGATAATATCACATTTATTTACATGACAAGATACACATTTTTTCGAAGCTCGCAGAACCGATGTTCAACTGTCTAAACTCTGACTTTACAATTATGTTGTGTGTTGGTGGTTTCGTAAAAGGAAAGGAAATGTAAAGTCAAATGCTAAAGTTTTCTATTGTGAAAGAAGCTTAAGTAAAGAGTTAAGCTGGAGACGAGTTCGAATGTCGTTAATCTGAAAGACGATACCTCACAGCTGCAGTCGGGATGGAAACGAAACTACGTGAATTTGATGACTTCTGGATCGTTCGGCCATCGATTAGGTTGTCCCGCCTGGTCACATCTCAAGTAAACAAGTTCGTTCACTAGACAATTTACCGCGCTGCTGTTATGATAGTTTGTATTTCCTCTGTCGAAACCGAGCGAGGTGGCGCGGTGGTGACTCACTGGACTCGCATTAGGGAGGACCCGGGTTCGATTCCCTGCCCGGCCGTCCTGATTTCGGTTTTCCATGGTTTCCCGAAATCACACCAGGCGAATGCCGGGATGGGTACCTAACGAAGGCCATGGCCGAATCCTTCCTATTCCTTCCCCAATCCCTCTTCCCTGTGAAACTTGCACCGTCTCTTAGGGCCTCGCTGTCGACGAGACGTTAAGCCCACTTACCTACCTACCTCAGTCGGAATTATTCTACTGTTATAAATTGGGTGGGGAAAAAATGGCGTATTGTAACAACGATGATGCGAAGAGAATTTTAAACTGAGAAGAAAATAAACTAGTCAATTTTTACCATGCACGACCCTTTGGTATCAGCGGCCCCATACATTTAGTGTGTGATGGTGTGTGGAGCACGGTATTGAGCACCGTATTACCTAGACAGTAATGCTGCGACGATGGCAGTAAATTACGAATTTTAGAAGTCCACGTGTAATACATAACGCAATGAGGGTATATATTTAAACACATCACTCTAGAGTAGAAGCATAAGAGCCGGATTATCGGTTCACAATAGGGGTCCACAACATTAAGATGGGCGAGATTTACATCGGATGTTAAAATTGCCCACAGTACATTATAGTATGTTCACGGTTTCTTCGAACTCTATGAAACTGAGGTAGGTAGGTAATGGCTGTTCACGGTAAAGCGAGCACTCTTGAGCCCCTAGTTACTTTTCCTTTCAGACATTTTTTTATGATTTAACCACCTTTTCAAATAAATATTGATGTGGGAGTTATAAAAACAGTGTATATATTCCACCACACTCGGAAGTTTACGTCTAATGCTAAGATAAAATATATCTATTGACTATTATTCCAAATTAGAAGGCTTTCAAAAGTGCTCACTTTACCGTGAACGGGCTACAGTTGGGCTTAACGTCTCCTTAACTGCGATGTCATTAGAGACGGAGCAATTTGCTCATAGCAGAGGGGATTGGGGAAGGCATGGGAGGGAATCGGCCATATTTGAGACCCATCCAAGAATTCACCTAGAGTGCTTTCGGGGAAACATGGAAAATCGAAATCAGGATGGCCGAACCGGGATTCGAACGCTGGTCCTCTCGATTGCGAGTAGGAAGTTTAACCACTACGCCACCTCGCTCGATTTATGAAACAAACTTTTGAATAGTCACCTTATGTTTGACGTGTTAGGTTGTTTCCTTAATATGTCACGCATCACAAGTGTTTTGTACTTGTATTAACATGAAGGTACTTTATTTTTGGTTAAGTTGAATTTTCACTTATTCTCGTATTTCGTCTACAAGTTATAATATGTAAATTCAAATTAATAACAGTAAAAGTAAGAGAAAATATGATTGTTTATAATACCTACTTACAAAAGACTCTTATGCAAAATATTATTATACTGAGTGCGCACGAATGCAGTGAGTTGTCCCTTTGGTGTAAATTTATAGACTCGGTAAAGCTTTGTTTTCATTAGGCGTACGAATATCCTGGAAGTATAATTTCAGGGTTTTATAAAATTCGGGGCCACGGTGGTTGAGTGGTTAGCCAGCTCGCCTCCCCCAATGACGATCCGGGTTCAATCCCCGGCCGGGCCACCCCGGATTTTCGCAAGTGGGAATCGTGCCGGACGATGCTGTTGGTCGGCGGGTTTTTTTTCTCAGGGATCTCCCGTTTCCCCCACCGCTTCATTCCGGCGCTGCTCCATACTCACCTAAATCACCCCCATCAGCTCTGAAGATCTCGATTCGATAGCCCTCCAAATCTCTCAATTTCATAAACATTTGAGGTTATCGCGAACGGACTATAGCTGGTATGCGGTAACACGCCGCGTAGTAAACCCTTAAACATTATTCAACTGTTGTATGGTTCAACAGCTTATTTGTGTGGCGGTAGCGGTGATAACATATTAACTAACACATAGAGGCCTGCACACATTTACTGGCACTTAAGACAGATTAGAAGTGAGCCACCTATATACACTACTGCAAGAACACCGGTTCTGTTGGTGTCTGTGTTAGAACTCACCATCGTCCTATTGGTCCATACCACACCGGATACTATCCTGTACTTAACAGCGTTCATTATTGGCCGGTCACCAAGCAATGGAGAACCGAGCTTATATCGGCCCCATCAAATGTATTTTACGTATAAAAGGACTTACAATCAATCTAGTCCACGTGTGTGGCTATAAAGAAAAGAAATTCTATAGTTAGCTATATCATTGTTACTGCGCTGTCGTGTTCTTGTGAGGTCATGTTAAACACTAGCCTAACAAAGACTGCACATCTATGCGAGTTTTGTTCTGAACAACAAAGAAATATTCATATTAGCTTTGCTCGAGCTACATTCGAGCATAATCTACAAAGTGTTAACTATACGGAGTTGAAACAGCCTCTCATACCGCGAATTACAGACTTATTCGCTACCGAGACGGCGTCACTAGTCAGCTACGTGTCGGAATGCCATTCGTCAATCAGAGTCGGGTAACCTACTTGCCAGTCGGCAGCCCGGCCAATAGGGTACCTTCCACAGCACCAACCAACTAATCAGATGAAAGTTCCACTCACGGACATTGTGCAGCCAATGAGTGAGTGGGCCATTTCGTCTCTGTGTACTTTTTTACTATGTGATCATAACCCTACGTTCACGGCGCCGCTGAGTCGAGTTATTTATCCATAATACAAAGTGAAATAAAAATTTTCTTTAAAATTTTCATTTATCAACACGATGCTGGTCTTACAATCCGCTATTTATACATGGCGTAGAGCAACTTTAAACTGTGTTAACGTGGTCTGACTTTATAATTCATATTAGAAGAAAACAATAACGGTATTTATGATAAGTCAGCTACGGCTTTATTGGTAGCTTTGATCGTATGCATGTTGCCTGGTTTTGTATGGCAACAAAGCAGATGCAACTTCGGCTTGTTGATGCACTTGTTTCATTCTTGGAACTCAAATTTATAACGTTGAATAGCAGTCAGCTTAGAGAAAGTTTGCACTTGTTCATTGACAAACCTCAATGGGCATGATAAGAAAACCAGGTTTAGATTCTGAATGTGTGTGTGTGTATATATATATATATATATATATATATATATATATATATATATATATATATATATAAACACACACACATTGCCAGTAGATATGTAACTTTCATAAAGAAAAAATAATTTTTTCAAGACATAATGCTCTTTGAACAAAAAATTTCGTTTCGTGATGAAAAAGTGATTGTCATAAGGAGATATTAATTTTTTTATAGAAAAAAATTTACTTGCTGAAAATTACTTTAAAACCGGACAGATGTCACGAGTTAGGTTGAGCAAGTGCAAAATGTTATTAAACATTAAGTAATGTTTTTTATTTGTAAACCAAGATAATTTTACTAGCTACACTTTGGGTATTTAAAAAAATGTGTAAAATCTAAGTTGTCGGTTTTATTAGGTATTTTATTAACTTAGAATTACTTAACTGCAAAGGGTAGTGTTTCCGAAACAATTTCATACCACTTAAGAAACGTTTTAGATACCTTTCGTGGTATTTTGAAATGTGCAGGAATGTTTGCGACCGGAACTGACGTAAAAAAATTTGCATGTAAGGGTTGACGTAACATGAAAAGATAAGAAACGGCGGCTAAGTCTACGCATACCAAGAGAATTTGGAAGAATTTATCCGAGGGTCAGCGCACGGTAGCGCACAGACAGAGAATCGTTCCAATACCTCGCCCCTCTTCAGACGACACAAGTAGTTCCGCGCTTGTGAAAGAGGTCGCATGAAAGGAGAGCTCGTTGTAAACAGTTCGGAACGCAGTGCCGGGAAAAGGTGAGCGAAGAAGAGGAAGTGAACTGGGAATCTTTGAGATAAAAAGGCGTCGCGATGAAAATGGGGCGAATTGCCTTTTCACAAAGGCCCGAGACGTCAGCGAACAGGTCAGAGCTTAGGCTCGAAGTTCTCACGATTAGCAACAGAAGTCGCCCAGTGCTGGCGCGGGGCCGGAAAATTATACCATAGAGTAAATAGATGCACACATACACAGATCCTTACATACAGACACTCGGACAGTCGAGTTGCCTCATAAACCCATCTCTCCTTCGGAAAGTTTTAATTGCAGTGAACATACACGAATTAAGCGATGTACACTCTGAGAAATTGTTCGAGAATATAGCACACCAGTGTATACGAATAGTGAGAAAGAGTGGATTCTAGAATTTATCCCGTACGTTCACGGTAGCGTCCCTACATTTGCTCAGGAACAGTATATACATAGGGAAGTTAGCAATTACTTATTGTAGCGGTGCTGAACCTTCGAATAGTTTCAGCCTGAGGTATGGTAGTATTACCATACAATGCATAGGTTAAGAACTTCCATTGCAGTTTGGAAAGTTTACCAGGAAAATATTTTACAGTGTAAGGACGTTGTATATACAAGGTTAAATTACAATAGTTCACTCACTGGTTACAGCAATTTACAGTTGAGTACCCACTCACATCTTTTATTCATTTTGACAGGAATGAACTATTCAGCGTGTTGATCGCTCCAAGATACCACTAGGTTCAAAAAAATTGAATTAAATACTACGTTCACTTGATGAACGATAACTAAAATTCCCGTTGTTATTTAAGGACTGATTACTGCCAGTTACTGTGCGTTTTGCCAACTTCAGTCATCGGCAGGAAACATGTCTGGCATGCTTAGGGGGGAACTCCCGAGCGAGTAATATTAGTTCAGTGGTGGAGTGAACAATCTCTTCTGAGGACGTGAAGCAGGTAGGAGACGTTGTTCAGAGTGCAGCAGCCAATGAAACCGCGGACCGTGCCCACTTGTTTGTAAGGCAGTGGACTTTACCTTGTCGCTGAAAGTTTACGCGATTTTCATACGTCTCTAACGTTAACGAATAAGTGAAGCGAACCTGTTATTAAAAAATGTTAGTGATCAACCAAATAATTTTCCTGGTTTTTTTTTGTGGCTATAATAGCTCGTCCAAAAGGTGAACGTATATGAAATAGGACTTCTCTATCTGTAGTGACCTGAAAAATTCGCGTTATTTTTATTTTTACCGTGCTAGACTTTTCTGCCCTGTACTACTTGAGTGAAATTCGTGATTCGATTGGTTACTGACAACTTTGCTGCGTCAATATATGAGTGCTTTTCTATTGGCTGAGAACATAGAGTAGCAATGATTGTATACAGGCAATATACAACGTTAAGTTGAAATAGATTTTTAATAGTTTCGTAGATATCGCGCAATAATCTAAAATGATTTAATAGCCACCATTTTGAAAATTAGGGTGACCTACTTTAAAAATTACATTTATTATTATGGCATACACAGTACATCTTCGGCAAATTTTGTAAGAATGATTTAAATTTTTCCCGAGATAAGAGATAAAATAATTATTTTTTATTGGCAGGACTATCTTATGAAATTGAAGAAAAATGAGTCTCTGTATACACAAATTTGATGGTTGTAATAGGTACAGCTAGCATAAAAAAAATAGAATGGAATTTGTTTCGTTAATAAACTATATTGAGCAAAAAGTTTATGTAGCCACAATTTTGAAAAAAAAATGCTTGACCTAGATAAAACATACCAGTTTACACCACCTGCTGCAGCGCTATTTGTTTGCCAAATTTGGAAGGAATCAGTTAATTGTTTCGAAGATATGAAAAAAAATCTTTATTTACTCGCGTGGAGCTATCTTACAAAATGGTGGACAAAAGATGTTCTATGTACGGAAAGTTGATGGCTGTAATATCTACAGACAGTATACAAATTTTAGTTAGAATTGATTGCATGGTTTCGAAGATATATATAATTCTAAGCTAAAAATGGCTGTATGGCAGCGATTTTTAAAATAAGTGTCTGGTATGCTTAAAATATACTTTACGTCACCTGCATCAAGACAACTTGTTTGCTAAATTTGATAGTAATTTTTCAATTATTTCCCGAGACATGACATAAAACTTTATTTTATTCGCATGGTGCTATCTTACAAAATGGCGGACATAATATGCTCGATGAATGTGGGGTTGATAGTTATAATGTATACTGCCAGCATACAAAGTTCTGTTGCAATTGATTACATATTTTCGATGATCTAGCATTCTAAGCTAAAATGGCTATATGGCCGCCTTTTCGAAAATAAGTGTCTGACATTCTTAAAACATATTACCATCTGCATCAGTACTACTTGATTGCTAAATTTGGTAGAAGTCGGTTTATTATTTACCGAGTTATCACATAAAAGCCGTACTTATTCGTATGGCGCTATCTTCCAAAATGACTGACAAAGTGGTTTTATATGATGCTTATAATAGAAATTTTCAGTGTATAAAATTGATCTAAACTGGCTAAATATGTAACTAATCACGTTTGATCACTTACGTTTATGTGGCCTGCCATAGTATTACCTACTTACACGCCAAATTGGGTGATAATTGGTTGAATAGTTTTCGAGATATAATGTAAAATCTTTACTTATTCCATTGGCGCTATCTTACAAAATGCCAGACCAACAACAATATACATTTCAAAATCTAGTGCATATACAATGGTTTGCCAGCATACAAAATTTGGTTTAAATCGGTTAAACGGTTCCCAAGATATGACATATCACCCACAATTTTAAAATGGCCGCCACTTGGAAAGTAAGTAACCGAAGTGGTCGAAATTTATAAAATGTCCTTACTAGGTGTTGTATTATGTGTACCAAGTTTGTGTGAAATTCGGTTGAAGAGTTCAAACATTTAAAATGTGTTTTAGGTTGCAAAAGGGGGGGAGGGGGGGGGGGGGGGGTTGCACACACACACACAACACACCCACACCCACACACACCCACACCCACACCCACACCCACACACACACACACACACACACACACACACACACACACACATATATATATATATATAACACACAGACAGGAAAGTGATCTCATAAGTCTTTCTTTTCTTCGTAATGCAGGCTAAAAACACACCTAAGACCAGCCATAGACAAATTGTAACCTTTTCTTATAAACATAATGCGGAATTAAAACGATCAAGGATAATGCGGCATTTTGAACAAGTCTTAGCTAGTACGAATTTACATTAAAAATCGTTTTGTTTCCTTGCTTTAACAGAGGGGATATAAAAGAAAAAAATGCGCCTTCCAAAACAGCAACTATATCGAATACGCTGTTACAAATTTCGACGGAATACTTTTTCGCACGATTCATTAATTGCACAGTAACATCGTCAGTTCGTTCCGTCATAAAAGAAAACAATCTACCGAGGCTTTTTACCTTCTGAGGAATATTAAACGCACACGACAGCTCACATTATCATTTCTTTTAAGATACGTGTACCACATTTCTCGAATTATTACTGCAAGTCACTGTTCTGCTCAAATGTGCAAATTAAATTCGTAAGTTGGAATTTTATACCTTTGCACATATAAAATCGAATGTTAACACGTAGCCAATGTAACAAAGTTACTAATTTCAAGACAATTACAAGATTGTGACACTTCAATAATATCGATCTCACGACTGCAATGCATTCTTGGTATTCATATTGCTACACTGTTTAACGTTTTACACTCACATTAAATATAAGGACCCAAAATTTGCAAACTAATATATGCGAGCTACATTATAAAAGTGTAAGTGTCACCAGAAAAATATTTACACTCTATATTAGAAAATAAGTATTTGAGTGCCAGTTGGAGACATTTAAATCAGAGCTTAAAATAAATACTACAAAAATAGTACACCTGACAAGTCATCAGTGGCATAATTACTGAATTATCAGCTGATTTAAGTGTCCAGTAAAGTAATTTCCACTAAATAGCGACAAATTTTCTAATGGTTTACGGAAACATTTACAGTTTTCAAATTTAGATATATCGTCATCATTCATTTGTTACCGTATTTTAGATAATTTACAACGCTTTTTAAAGTAAACAGTTGCATTTTCATGTAATAATTGAGTATTATAAAAAGAATTCACATTATTGCTGTAATTTGTTTCGTGTGATATTAAGTTTAACAGACAGTGAATTTATGAAATTCTCGCATTACAAATTGTGTGATGTTTCATAAAAAAAAAAAAAAAAAAAAAAACTATTATTTCGGAAAACATTGCTTATAATATGAATGTCATGTGAAGTGCCTGAAATGAATATTATTTAGTTACTAACTTTAAGTGGAAATGCTAGTCTTTCTTTCGAAAACATTGTCATTTTCTGAGGATCACACGAATTGATGGCGATAAATTTTTTATACAGTGTTAAGATATAGAACAACTTTCCTTTCATCGTTACTGACGTCACTGGGCGTTTCGCAGTCTGATTGCCCGTTTAAATACCTGCAGGTAGAGGCAGTGAAATTTTCAAGATTTTGATATTAAATGTCCCCAGTTAGAGCCCGTTCACGATGAAGTGAGCACTTTAAAAATAAACCTTAAAATAAAGTCCCTGCCCCTGCATGAATATATTTTAATGGGCGCACTGAGTGACATTCACCCAGTAAAGTTGGTAACGATGGATGGACAGCAGGTCCATATCTTAACGTTAAATAAAAAGTCTTAGCTACCCATTTTGTGATAACTTAAAATTATTTATTTCGCTTTCTGTTTTTTAAATGAATCTAGTTGTAAAAATGAGTAGATTTGTAAAGTATTTTATTTGTTAATAATTTCCCAGTTTCATTGGACCAACGGATGAATAAATCGATGAGGTCCGTAGCAATGTTAATTTTACAGGCGGAAGAATACACTACTTGTATACAAGTAGATCTTAAGCAGGGCTTTCAAACGTGCTCATTTTACCGTGAACAGCCTATAACCACGAACAGCGTGTAACAAGTTTCGATTCATAGGAACGAACAGTTTGTATGTTTTATCAGCTGTCAACTCCACGCGGTTTATACTAAGTTTAACTTATAAATGTTAATACTCTTTCATTAATGAAGTTTTGATGGTACTAGGATCCATTCAAGCGACGTACAGTATTTGCCATAAAGTATCAGTCTTTCCTAAAAAAAAAAATAATAAACACGTGATATACACTTTGTAAGCAACTCATCATTTGCTGTCAGGAACATGCAAAGTAGGAAAAAAAAAGCATCAGTCTACAGTCTAGCTCATCTACAGTCTATGACAAAATCGCGTTTACTTTGTGCTAAAAAAAAGTTACTTAACGAGATTTTTAACCAGCTATAACTGAATAACACCAAGAACCACGAGTGTAGTTTGATTACAAATAAAATGTAAATCTATAAGAATTATATTATATTTCAATGATTTGTACTATCAGAACTTCTCAAGCTATTTTTGAAACACGCATATGTTCCGAATATTAAGAAAACCCTTTAAATATCGGACACCAAATACAGTTTTAAAAAGTATCTGTTCAAATATTTCCAGTTACCGCAAAAACTGTGGATGTTCATGGAATTATTTCACCAAAATTATTTTGAATTCCACAATTATTTTTTGATTTCGTGATGTGGAATCATAATTGGAATTTCAGTGGTAGATTATTAATTGCCATTTTGAAATTTAAACAGCTGTTCATTTCATATGATCGCCCAACACCCGACTGTTTCCCATGAATTCTCGTATAAATTTATTAAACAACAAATTTAATGCAGGCAGTCGGGTAACTCATTATATGCACCCCAGTTTTATATTTCTTTGCAACATCGAATTTTTTTTTTTTTTTGCGTATGCGACTAACAACCGATATTCGTCAGCGTCATTAATTACATCACGTGTACATTTAAACATACGTTGAATTATATTTTCTTTTACGACGAGTCTTTGTGAAATAAGAAGAAAAATTATTAGGTTGCAATTATACATTGGTTAGTAAATCGAACTTAGGTATTTTTAGTTTGCTCTCGTGCGCTAGATATGCGTGAAGAATTCAGTTTGATAAAACAGTGAAGTACATAAGATAGATCGCAGGCTTTCGCTGCCGTTGTTTTTAGACACACAACTTTCGTTCTTCGACCGCATAATGTGATACTCTCTCGATGTTTCAGCAGTCTTATAAACTGCCATCTTCAAGTACAATGTAAGGGCGTAGCATGCGTACGTACTTGGCCCTCGTTAATCCGGTTTTCTGGTTTATCGGAAAACCGGATTGGCGGGATTTTCAAGTCACATTTTGTAACCAAATAAACTGCTTATGTACTGAGAAATATAATCTCTCTTATACTGCATATGCATGCTTTGTTTTGAAACAGCAACGACTGAACTCATGTTCACGATAAAGTGAGCACTTTTGGAATCAACCTTACAAAAAATGTCACTGCCCCTACATGCATATATTTTAATGGGAGCATTTAGTGACATGTGTCCAGTAAAGTTTAAACGATGGGGTGGGGGGGGGGGAAGTAGTTCCTTGTATTAACATCGATAAAAAAAAAGTGTTAGGTATCAATTTGTGTAAAATTGAGCAGATTTGTACAATATTTACTTTCCTAATAATTTCACAGTTTCACCTGACCGGCGATGACTAAACCGCATCATCACTGACAAACTACCCGACCAATAGAGACCATATTTACACCATATGTTATTGAGGTGGCGAGTAAGGTTTTTAGTTATGTTTCATTCCGATAGGTAACGCTGGAGTCTAACTTCTATATTTATCCGCCGATTTCGCTCATACTTGCAGGAAATGTTTGTTTATCTAAAAGGGAAAAATTCCATGGTCAAACATAGGTCGACTTACCCGACGCAATAGATAGGACGCATTGAGAAGTCGAAATAGAACGTGAACACACTCTGCACAAACTAAAGAGGCATGGACACAAAATCGAGAGTCACACAGTACACAGCAGGCGGAACAGCGTTCGCCAGGATCAGCTAGTATTTAATATAAGAAAGTTGGGTAATATAAAGGAAATGGTGAGGCAAAACTGATATCCTGATATTCCCATAATGGCAAAATAAATTTGTTCTCAATCCCAAACCAATTAGTATTTACAGAAGTAACACCGGTAAAAATTGCATTATATTGTTTGTATGTTTCAATTACGTGTTTATTTTTCGTGATCATGTAGTTTATTTTCACCATTATATTGCTTGAATAAATCTCCAAAAAAACTGAAGGTAAGTCAGGTCTTTCTTTAAATAGATATTAAATAAATCAATCATATCTACACAGTACTAAAGTTAATAGCTTAGATATCAAAATGCTACAGAGGAGATATTTATGCATTTATAAGAGGCAAATTAAAACACGTTTCTGACAAATGAAGAAAAATGTAGTCAAATTAACAGACGCACGCTTCATCATGTCGAAAGAATTTTGGGAGCCATGGAAATGGAAGATTTCAGTGGGCAATGTTTAAATATTTATGCGATGCATGCGTCCCAGAATGTATCCCAGCATGTGTCCCAGGATAAACTTTGTTTTGGCCCAACACCGAAATCTTGTTAATCCAATTGTGTATTTTGTTTGGTTAAACAAATTAAATTTGTTGCTTTTCAAGTTTTGTTTACCAAACAAAATATTTTGTTGGAGCTATTCAATATGTTTCTTTTCGAGGTATACAAACAAATATTTTGTGACATGTAATGAACTTTTTACTCAGTGCGTTTCACCCTGTGTGGCTCAAGCTATTTATAGTTATAAAAAATTAGACATGAATGCAGTTTAAGGCTGCATTACTTTACAAAAATTTTATATATATATATATATATAGTAATATGATTGTGCTCACGGTGTGTGTGTGTGTGTGTAAATATATTGTAATGAGTTTAAGAAGAATAAAGAAAGAAACCGATATGTTGTAAGAAAAAGAGCTAATAATAAATATAATTGGACGTGAATAAGATGGATGAGTGTGGACAAACGAATAGATGGAAACAAAGAAAAAGATAAATATTAATTAATTTATTTATTCAATCAAATATCAGAGTCAATGTTAAGGACTGTTAAAAAAATCACTATCTTCTTAGTATTCAGAAAAATTTCACACATTAACTTTCAAGTGTCAACTCTACGAAAATATGTAATATTTGAAACTATTAAGAAACCTGAATATTTAATTTTCTTAAACATTACACCTAATATCTAAGGGAGAGTTACCTATATGGTACCACTTTTTACATTTGCAATTTTATCTATCTAAAATGAAAAATACAAGGTTTTACGAATGTGTATCAAAAAGTAGGACTATTTATCGGCACATTTATGGTAGTTACATTTCAAAATGTAGCATCGGGAAAGAAATAAAGAGCTTTTCGTAACAGGCTGCAACTGGTACGATATAAGAAACTGGTATCCTAAATTGCACCTCCTATGTCCTAAATCGTACCACAACATTATAAATTAAACCGAATGAGCGAACAAACAAGACAGCGTGCAATAACACACCGGATTATTGCAGTATTTCAATTCTAATAAAGTTTGATTATTTTTCTACAGTAATTGCAAGACATATTCAATTATTTACAGGCTACACAAACAAAATGTTTCAGTTCTGACTTAACACCCGCACAACTCTCATGCACCCAGGATGCGTACGTTAAACACTAAACCATATCTTCCACAAATGTTTCTTCACATACAGAACAATACCAGTCGTCACATTGTAAGACACTTTCTATGTCGATCGGAATATCACGCTGTAATGAAGTGGATGACTGGTGTAAATTGTGATCTAGGCCTTGATTTCTTCTTGCACCTGTAGAATGTTTCTTCGTTGTAGGTCTAGGTCCGTAAGTCTTTCTCTTTTTAATACTGAGCTGATTATTGTAGGTCATATGGCATGTCCTTTACGATTTTCATTTTTAACTCTTTTACTTATGCCTGTGCCACTTGTAACTCCTTCGCCAACTCCAAATCGTTTTTGTATGGACTGCTTGTCAAAACACGTGCCCGTTGGGCCTTTGCCAACCTTCATATTTTGTTGGGTTTAGGAATCGGTGAAAGTGATTCAATAGACACGCTGAGATTACAACAAGTGGTTCACGTTACATTAGGGCCAGTTGAATCAATTGGTTTTTCAATCAAAAGGACATGGTTTTCATCTGAGTTAGGTGACTCCTTAGTGACATCTTCAGTGGTCCTTGAAGATGCACACAGATCAGCATCTTCATTGGTTGGTGTAGGATCATCTGTTTGCATTAGGTCCTCGGCTGAACGTCTGATCCTGACGCACTAGTGCAACACACCACTGTCATGTTTACACCTATTTCTCCACTAGAGACTGAACCCACCTGGCGTTTTCCTCTATTAGCTAAAATATTTTGGCATTGGTTTTGAACAGTACTAACGCCTGTTACATCAAATAGGCGGGTCGCGATCTTGTTTTCATCAATGACTTTCTTTAATACGTTGAAACATCCGCCAACATGTTCCCTAATGAACTCTCTTGCTCGAGCCATGGATGTTTCTTCTAGTTCACGTAATGTCAACTCTTTAGACGAGCTTGGAAAGCGTAAAACCACTTTTTATCCACAATTTGAATATATCGATTAAAGTTATGAGGAATGTGGCTGTGCTCTGCTTTCTGGTATGTCGGATTGCGTACATCGTTTATCGTGACTCCAAAAAGGAGTTCTTCCAATTTTAAAATATGTTCCACAAGTTGACTTTCTATTTCAAATGGCAAGGTCCGTCCGAACGCCTTCGTACCGTCGTTAGCAAATTACGTTTTTACAGTCCAAGTGGCGCTTTAGCGTTGGTTTTGGAACGCCGTACTGGCGGCAGCACTCGGTGAACCACATGTCCCCATTTCTGTACGCTGTCAGAGCCCTTTCCATGTCTGATTCACTCCAGGCACCATATTTACTTTTCATCATTCTAGTACACACACGTGTGTTACTTGTGTTTATTTAAAATTTATTTAACTGGTGCAAATAAATTGCAATTATACAGCTTCAAATAATATTATATCCCAATTCGTACCGGTACGAATTAGGAACCCCACCCGTGGTACGATTTAGGCAACAGCGCACAACTTCACTCTTTACGTCATTTCTAACCTAAAACCGGTGCCTCGCTACAAAACGACCAGCCGTTACGTTCAATATTACTTGCACCACAATGTTAGCTGCATGAAATCCAGTAACACTTCCCTTGAAGTGCTGTATTATCTTATATAAGGAGTAGAACAACTACATGAGCAAACACTCAAATAATATAACTGTAATAAAAACGCAACACGTGCTTACACTGACCAGCTATTTTCACGGACTGCTCAATACATCTAGTAGTTCAAGTATTCACCGTGAGAGCGCTCCACTAGTCCTGCTTTATAGGAAACCAGTGGTGGTACGATTTCGACGACTTTCCCCTATACCATTCCAAAGCAATGATTAAAACTAGATGCTAAATTAACACATAAACATATGAAAACCATAATAACTATACGATTCCACCCAATAATTAATCAACATGCACGGATTTCGAAACTCAGTGAAACCTTCGGTCTCCTCTGGGACGCTTGCATTAATGCAGATCCAAAAATATAGCGACTCACCATTTAGTAAGGCTTCTTACTAGCCAATTATAACTTCATACAATACATATTCCATTAACTGATATCATCTCTTCTAGAATGTGATGAAACATATTATGTTATGTGGTAGTCACTTTTTAAAATGCTGGTTTATCACTAATCCTTTAACCAGCACACACAAAAGAGACACTTCCTTTTTTTGTTCACACTAGAAGTTATATTTGTACAGAACAACAGTTTTGCTTGTTTTTAAAGAATATTTACGACATTAACAATGTAGCAAATATTTGCTCTTAGCACAATAATCTTTACGCACTTCATTAAAAATATAAGGTAGCGATTTCGATCGGTACTCTTCTTTACACAAGCAATCGACCAATCTAAATAATAAACTGTTTCAGAACAACCCACATTAAAGATACACAAATAAATAAAAAATTTGTGTACGGATCTGTCAATTTGTACCTTTACAATATATGTATATGTATGAAAATAGTAATATGCCTGTGCTCACAGTATATATATATATATATATATATATATATATATATATATATATATATATATTATACACATATAAAGTAATCTGACTGTGCTCACGGTGTATGTATATATATATATATATATATATATATATATATATATATATATATATATATATATATATATATATATATATATATATATACATACACCGTGAGCACAGTCAGATTACTTTATATGTGTATAATATATATATATATATATATATATATATATATATATATATATACTGTGAGCACAGGCATATTACTATTTTCATACATATACATACATATATATATATATATATGAGAAAATAGTAATATGACTGTTAGTAATTTGACTGTGCTCACGGTGTGTATTTAAGACCGATGGGAAACATTACATGGATTTCTTTCTTTACCAAAAAATATTACATAAGGATAGCAAAAAATAACTATTTAACTAATATCTCAGATGTGACATGTAACTATGAAACCACAGTGGAGAGTAAAACCTAACATCTAACGTCTGCAGTCAGTATTGAGATGCTGAGAAGGGAGAAGCAGTAGCTACGAAATGCTTTGTTATAGAAGGAGACGGAAGCACACCGACACAAACTTACCAGCCAGCTGTAACGTCTAGGTTTCTCTCATTCAGAAATCCGGGTCTAGCACCCGCCGGGAATATCGAACCTTAATCGCCTCAATGAAAGATAGTGTCCCATCCACCTGGCACTGCGGTAAGATGGACACGCCAATTTTCTCCAGAGATGTAGCCACTTCACCAATGCCGCTGGAATCAATAATTATTCCCGGTTTAGCTGGCGTTTTTATGATGTTGTAAATATGCCCTTTGGACATATTTATACTTGAAACGAACTAAGAGCTTTGTGATTGTGATTAATGATAGGGTTGATTAACTGTAAAACTGTCTAGGTCGAGAGTCTGGTTATTATTGAATTACTGAACATTACAATTACATAAATGCAGTTCAAATGTACAGGAGGAGCAACCTGAGGTAACGACTGTTTACTGTTCCTTGATTAGACTCGTGTAACACTATTAGGTCTGTCCCACCTTGTCTGTAGTTGTTCCGAGGCTGTTGGAAATGACGATACGGCAGCAGCACAGCTGTTCTCTGTAGTTGTCCTTCATGGCTGGAGTCACGAGGAGAAAGACAATGGCCGCCACTCCGTATAGCTGGATATTGGCCTCGCACTGGTGCAATCTGCCCTGGTTTCTGGTGGGGGTTACTGCTTGTCGTAATTCCTGTCCTGGATTCTACTGAATGTGAGCGGGCGTGTTAAGTCGACGATGAAAATTATAGGCGCCTTCACGCCGGCGTGTCAATGTGATCAGACCTTGGGCGGATGGCCTGCCTGATCACACCTTTAAACATTAAACCAGGACACGAGCGGGACTGCAACAACACACTGCGGAAAGCCAGGTGCGGAAACCTCCTCCGCCGGCCAGTAATCGGGGCCGAATATGTCGAACGCGCCGATATAGACCAGCGTCGCCCTGGGTGCGGCGTATTTCCACATCGGGCCATCGCCATGAGAAGAGTACGGAGATGGGTATGTCCGGCCGTCGATAAACCGTCTTCCATCAACAGCTCCCGGAACCATAAATAAGATGGGTACTTTCCAGTTAGTTTGTCACGGTAGTGGCGGGTGGGAAACCACGATAACAGGTTAAATTAGAACCATTAATTCATTATAAGCTCCTCCGAGTAATAATCTCATAATATGTTATTGTATGATCACCTCATTAGTAAACCCCATCATTCACAGTTGTGCTCTACCAAATCATGTCTCATTCATCAGCTACGCCTCTAACCATTTCATGTAAGTAAACGACAATAAGTCAAGTTCATAACAGCGTGTCCTCTCTGTCGCCATAAGCATTAAATAATCTGTAGTGGTGAAAAATAATTCCATCCTTTTACGGAAAACTGCTGGTAAAAGTTCTCCACAACTTTCCGTGTATTTCAACGATCTTGCCGTGAACTCATGGAAACTCCCCATAAACTTTGCTAGTTAGTTTTATTGTACTAACGGTTTAAAAAAAGAATACCAAAAATATTCAGTTTTCGTTATAGCGGTGTTGAGTATACAATATATTTAAATTTATTAAAATATTTTTTCTAAGTGCGATATTTGAGCGCGAATTAGAACTTTGTGTTTTCGTGACCTGCTGGTCATCTACGACCTTCGTATGGCAATGTAGGAAATAATTATATAATTTTTGTAAGTATGAAATACACATGTAACTTTCATTTTCTGGAAATGTTAAATTTTTTTAAAGTTCTTAACTTTTACAGGAGCCTGGTGGTAATATTCCTGATGTTTTGAAGAATAGGTTTAAATAGCATGGATGTCTAAATGCCACAGGGAAGATAGTTTTATATAGTACATCCGCGATATCTTCATACTTCTAGAATCAAACATTTGGAAAACTACCCCTTGTATGAGGTATTTGGTTGTTGTCACAGACAGAAAAGTGATCAAATAACACTTTATTTTCTTCGGAGAGTGGCAAAAAAAAAAACTCGGTTTATTTAATGGGGCTGCTTTCCTCTAAATGTGTGCAAATAATTTTTATCAAAATTTAAAAACTTAGATGGCAGGTAGACCGTGACGTATCGTTGACAGAAATATCATTGCAGATTAAACCAGAAACATGTGCAATTTTAGTGCGACAATTACAAATACTCATGTGTCTTTCCCGGGACTCGAACTAAGAAAGCCTCGCACCACAAGCTACCGTGCGATAAACTGCTTCACGAAGGTCGGATTCGGAGCATAAACTTCGGATGTAACCAGTCGAACGTTTTAAATGATAAGGTTTACTAACCTAACACATTCCCAAGGCCATCGTTTTGGAAAAAAATGCCCGAGCCACTTAAAATACGCAATTTCAAGAAAACCTTAAAAAGAATTCTTTTAAAAATATGTCTATTTTTTATGTTCCTTTTTATCACCAGGCTGCATTAAACACGAAATTCAATATAAATTCTTTCGCGTCAAGGTTTAGAATATTAAAATGAACCACATATTTAACAAAAAATCTTTCGCTTCAAGGTTTAGCACGTTCCTGTTTATACATTATGCTCAAAATTTACACAATTGGTTATTCTAAAAATAATATATCCATATACGAACAATTCATTAGTGTGTACGGACTGAAATTGTATGTAAAAGTTTAACAATAATTACGTACACTGTTTTACTTTACGGCTTAGAAAAGTTAGCACTATCCTTGACAAATCCAAAAGTGTGTTGCCGTAAAAAAAAATTCAACATAAGGCACTTATTTCAATCATTTGAAATAATTTGAAAAATTTTGCTGAAATACACAGTTTTACAGGATGTTATTTTATGCAAAAATATTCGAGAAAATTAAAAATACTATTTATTTCAAACAGTAAGCACAAGTACTATAAACATTCTGTTCCTTACTTTTAAATTAATCATGATATAAGTTTAATTAGTAAAAGTATTTTATTAACCAATTTACTATTTTATTAAACAATAATATACTGTTAATTTTCATCTGTATACAAGTCTGTAGGCAAAGTTCTGTTGATTTTAAATAACATCCTATTTTGGATATATTGAGAATAAAAATAAGCCAAAAAAATATTGTCCAAGTTGTGTGGAAAAAAAGAACGTCTAGAGAAATGTGCGGCTCAAATATTTACTGCGATGACCTCTCTTGTGAGACTGTGGATGAAATATGGAAACAGCCAAGTTCGGAAATATATACTACAAAACAGCACACCATCTGTTCGGTAAACTGTTACATAAATATACCGATATTCCATAGGTAAGATATCAGCACATAATTAATTTGGTTTTCCATTCATACATACCAGGGGTCGGGCCCGCGGAAACTGCGGGCTGAGCCACCAATGATGAAGTATGTAACTGTAAGAATTAGTATTTATGGTGCAATGTCGCAGTAGCAATTATAGTGAAAGTATTACTTAAGACTCAAGACTTGATACTTAAGACTTAAAAGTAAGACTTAAAACTTCATAATTAAAACTTAATACTTAAGACTTAGGACATAAGACTTAAGACTTAGGACTTAAACTTACGAAATGCCTAACTGTTAATAGGGGGAGGGCGGAGCACGGAAAAGTATCCCTCCCCCAAATTCGAAGGAAACCGGTCGAAAAATGTGCCTTTCAGACCGATTCGAAGGCGAAAATCACACCTCCAATACCGCACAAAATGGGGGGGGGGGGGCGGCCTTTGTCCCTCTAACTCCTCTTAGGGGGTGAGAGGGGGGACATTTTAGGGAGGAATATTTCAAATAAGATGGATGGGGGATCAGTGAGTGGGGGTCGGCTTCTCACTTTCTTCCGTTAGCTCACAGCGGGCCTCCAAACACAGCGTTTTTCGTGCAAAAACTTCCATTATCACGTGCCTAGAATAGTTGTCATGTTACAAATTTTGGTTATTATACAAAGACTAAAAAAAAAAACTTATTGCATATATATAATATATGTAGGTAATAATGAAATGATGTGAAATTAACTCAACATTGAAGAGACTGCTGCCCATTTGATATTTCTCTATCCACTTGGCCACTGAGGCCCCACCATATATAGTTCTATCCACTGAGCCACTGCAGCCCCACTTGGAATCGCTCTATCCACTGGGCCACTGTGGCCCCTCTTGAAATCGCTCTATCCACTGAGCCACTGCAGCCCCACTTGGACTCGCTCTAGCCACTGAGCCACTGCGGCTCCACTTGGAATCTCTCTATCCACTGAGCCACTAAGGCCCCATTTGATATATATCTATACACTTGACCACTGTGGCCCCACTTGGAATCGCTCTATCCACTGGGACACTGTGGCCCCTCTTGGAATCGCTGTATCCACTGAGCCACTGCAGCCCCACTTGGAATCTCCCTATCCACTTAGCTACTGTGTCCCCACTTGGAAATTAACTCAACATTGAAGCGAGACATTTAAAGTAAATAAAAATGATATTCCATTACCTTCAATTCTCTATGAAATAAACTCTATGCATTAATACAATACTTTCATGTAGGAAAAGGTAATTTAAAAATGAGTTTTCAGGATAAAAGGTAATGATAGCAAAATCTGTTCTTGCTGAAATTCGAACTAGACCTGTATTTGACCCTGAGGATTTACTCTACAAAATTTGTAGAACTTCTGTTGAGTTTCAAGGGACTTGGAAGTATTAAAGACGGACAGACAGACAGACAGAGACCATCTCCTTATTATATGGGATGATTCATGATACCAAAGGAATTTATTACGAACACAGAAATACGTATTGCATAAAATACTTTTAGGTAAAATGCAGTTAGGTCGGCCGAAAATGGGATAAACGCATTTAGGCGAATCGAAGTTAAGCGAAACGACAATAGGGATAATGAAGTTAAGGAAAACGAAATTAGGTTAAACGAAATTAGGCAAATTGAGATTAGGTAGAACTAAGTTAGGCGAAATGAAATTAGGCGAAACAAATTGAGACTAAACGAAGTTAGGAAAACGAAATGGTACTATTTCTAGGGAAACCGAGATTAGGCAAATTGAAATTAGGCGAAATGAATTTAGAACAAACGAAGTTTGGCGAAACACAGTTCTGATGAGAGATCTCAGAATATATGGATATTAGAAGCATCGTCGTTAGGCAAAACGAATTTCGGGAACATGACACTACGAAAAACGAATTTAGGCAAAATGGTTTATGGGGAAGTTCTTCTGGCACAACGATATTAGGCCTAACTATTTAAAAATAAATAGTGTGTACCCTACACTTGATGTATTAGTAAGCAATGTTCATCCTCATATTGATTCGTTATAAACGATTTTTTTACTAGTAGTTAGGTTAAGGAATTATCAGATATTAGTTGTAAGTAATTTTTAGTGACTGGTATTGTAATAATATAGAAAGGATGCAGAACATTCATGATACACTTATAGATGTTTGTCTACCTTAAAACCTTTTTTGTCGTCAACATCGGTTATTTGTGTAATGAGATGTTTCATACAGATTTTTGTATTTAATCTTTTAGTATAACAGATTGGTTCGATGTTAAAAAATTGTTATATATTGACTAACGATATTTGAATATGTTTAATTAAAACTGATTTCTTCAACTATTTGCACACTGATTAATGAATAATCAGATTTATGAATAGTTTAAATGATGTTTGGTGCTAATTAGAGATGGAAAAATTTTATTGACTTAATGAACAGTCACTTAACTTTATGACATGGACAATACCTATAATTGTTTTTTTTTTAGCTGGTCCTTAGTGTTACGTGTTATCTGTAACTGCCACCTCTAACTGTCGCTACCTGTTATCTGTAACTGCTTCCGCTAACTGTTGCTATCTGTTATCTGTAACTGCTTACTCTAACTGTTGCTTGCCTCTTGCAAGATATTTGATCTCTCTTCCTCACCTTGCTGATCCGCCTTTCGTTTTCCTGTGTTTCCGCCTCGGATGATTAGAATCGCTCTGAACACGGCTGTTGCCGCTTAATATCCTGACAACTCTTCGCTTTCTTCTATTACGTCGACAAGCTACGTCTATCTTCTACTTATTTCTTGAAGATCTACGCTTCGTCTCTACTCGTCTAAATCTTTATGGAAGCCACACAGAATAGTCTAATGCTGTGACGACAGTATTAATGTTGCTGTTAATTTAATATACTTTCATGCTAAAAATTAAACGTAACATTAAGTACTTCTCTAACAATACTACCTCTTTACTGTCGTGTCAACATTACGGGGGTGTTAATGTTGCGGCAAGGCAATTTTTGTGTTGAATTGATGTTAACATTTGTTTTAAAAAATCTTTGTGTAATTTCTTTGCTTAAATAAAACATCCCGATATAAAATACATAATGGACAATTATTTTGCCACAAAAGAAATACTACCAACAAAAAAAACTGCTCCGAAGGTAATCGGATCCGCACATGGAGTACCTGACGTGCTCCATTTTGTAGAACCTGACGTCCTACCAACCGATATACCTCAACATGCCTGACTGTGTTTCATATTGTTGGTATTCAGCACAACGTAGCGACCAACTATCGTTTTTTTTTTTTTTTTTTTTAATATATATAGTGGAAATAGTATATGCTCTATAAATATGAGCATAACTGCAAACAGTAAACTGGTTGAAAGACCTAATAGCTGGTCTGAGCTGCATTTAGCTCCCTTTATATCCTTTAAAGTTGAAATAGCGTGGTTTCATTTTAGAACAATATTGCTGTTCACTAGTATTCGCCAAACTACAACTTCAAGTCAGTGTAAACTTTTTTCGGTTGGATATATTTTTAATCACGCAGAAGCACAAAATATGTGGTTCTTCCTGTTATTTTAGCGCAATACAAATTTTGGTTGCGGGAACATTATTTAGAGGCTTTATGAATATTAATTCTTCAACAGTGTATTTGCATTATAGTAATATAAGACATTGGAAAAAGTTAACATTTTAAATTTTGTCACAACATTGATAATTTTACTACAAAAATATGTTTAAATAACTGCCTCAAGAGTTTTTTTTTTTTTTTTTGTTGCAAGAACATTATACTTTTTTCTATGTGCTCTTGAAGAAACTACGTCATGTTTGTGTCTTCAAAGCAGTCAGAAGAGGCTACAACAATTTTTAAGCCATCTGAAGAAGCTCTCCTTTTGTTCTTGCCGCCCTCCCGTGGCGCTGTCGGTTTGCGCGCCACTGATCTGTGGTGCGGGGGGCTCTGGGTTCGAATCCCGGGGTAAGGCATGGGTGTTAATTCAGTTAGGTTATAAGTTAGTCTGTAAGCAGTCCCCTGATAAGCTTGCAAGCATAAAACCGGTGTATGTTCGAAAGACCTTTCAATTTGAAATTTATTTTGCTCTTACGTTCTTGTGTTCGACCTTTTTCATGTACTATACCTCTTTTGATTAGAAACTGTTCCTGCTACTACACTATGTCTGGACTTTTCTTAACTTACTCTATTTGTTTGTGACTTGCTGCTTCATTACTGATGGCTGTATGCTATTTGGGATTCCAGTTTTATTCGATTCATGTTCCAGCTAGAGCAACTTTATGGAGAGGGGTTGAACTGTATTTTTTTTTGTGCCTTGGCTTGAACTCTGCTCGACGCCGAATTCGAAACCGCTTCAACAGTATGCCGACGAGCTGTTGCTTCTCTACTGGAGTTCATTTCTTCACGCATTTCCTCCCTGCTTGTTCTCCCTTCTCCTTGCTTCTCCTCCTTTCCCTCGCGTATTGCGCATGCGTCATTCTCTCGACTGGCCGGCGATTGCAGGAGGTGTGTGTGACTCGTTCATTCCGGTGTCAACTTCATAATAGGCATGTTATTTATTTTCTCTGCTCTAGTTTCTTGTGTTTTGTATGTTCCATCTCAAGGCAGGCTGGGATGGTAAGTTAGGTTTTTAATATTGCATGTATTTCTGTCTCCTGTCGCTTGGATTCCTTTTAGCACTATGCAAGCTCATTAATCTTTTGTAGTTTTTCTGTAATTAACTTTTTGTCACTTGACCTTCAGTTAGAGACCTGAATAATTCGCGGATTCCTTTTCAAACAAGTTAGAATTCAAAAAACGTGTGTTCATATGACTTTAACCATTGGTCCACACTGTGTTTAAAACCTCCTGGAGAATACCTTCCACTGTGACAGCAGACAACCAATGGACAGTTGACATAATACTGTAGAATCTAGCCTGCAGGTAATTGGACTCGCGAATTTTTCAGGTCTCTAATTGCACTTGTATGTATTTACATAATTTATGCAGGTGTCAAGGGCCTTCGGCTATGATTGCGTGTGACCACGCTTTTTGCCGACTCCAGTATGAATTACTTCAATTACAATGTTTAAAGATAACAATTTATGTCATTTGGATTATGTAACTTAACCGTTTAGAGTTTGAAACCTTTGGTTCGGACATAGTAATGCTGATCCAAACCGCAAATGTGTGCTGTTTTCGTAGATATGACTGTACATTTTGGAATAATTATTGTGCCCCATTTGTTTTCGACGTGAAGGTTAAGAAGCAACTACGATGTCTATCGTTTTTAATAATCATATTTGTCAACTTCAGAGTATTCTATTGTAATCGTCCTTTTGAAAAACAATTTAAATTTATTATTGTAAAAATTTTGTATTACATTTGTATTTAAAATATTTAATATAATACTTATTATTTCTAATTTTAGTAATTTTATTGCCATTTCCTACCATAGAGTAAAACATTAACATAATTAATTACTTTATTTGTGGAATTAGCCCTTCTTAGAATAGTGTAATTTAGTCATTTCCATCTATATTTTTATTTTTAATGACCTGCTTTTCACTCGCACGGAGGTTTTGTGCAAATTGGCCATGACCTGTGATAAGCACCGATCCTGTCATTTTCCTAGAGTGATTTCGGAAAACCATGGGAAGTAAATCACGAAATCAGTATGTCCAGAACGAGTATCCAACGCGGTCCCTCACAAATGCAAGTCAATTGTCGTAATCACTACACCACATTTCTCGGTGGGCAGAAACAAGAAACAATGCAGGTCTACCAGAAGTGTTCAATTCACAAGCTGTAAATACTGACAAGCCTGTCGACGGATATTCAACTGACCTGTCGACGGACGTTGGTGATTGATCTGTCGATGGGTGTTGGTGACTGGCCTGTAAGCAGATTATGTGAGTGACCTGTAGGTGGATTAGACGACTGACCTGTCGACGGATGTTGGCGACTGATCTACCGATTTATGTCAGTGACTGGCCTATATGTGGTTTAAACGACCGATCTGTCGTCGGATGTTTGCGACTGATATATCGGCGAATATGCAACTGACTTGTCAACGAACGTTGGTGTCTTCTCTGTCATCGTACGTTGGCGAATGACCTGTGCGTGGATTTTAACGACTGACCTGTCGATGGATGTGACGACTGGCCTGAAGGCGGGCGTTGGTGACCGAACAGTCAACAGATGTGCACGGACCTGTCAAATGATATGGCGACTGACAGGTCGACGGATGTTGGTGACTGACCTGTCGATGGATATGGCGACGAGCGTGAAGGCGCTGGCCGCGACAGTCGTGTTGGAGATGAAGTTGTTGAGCACACAGTAGGTGCCGCCGAACGGCCAGTCCGAGTTGATCATAAAGATGAAGTTGAAGACGCAGTTGAGCAGCGACATCATCAGGTCGGCCACGCTCAGATTCACCAGGAAGTAGTTTGTTACAGTCATCATCCTCCGGTGAGCTGCAACAACACGTACACATTTAAAGTTTCTTCTGCAGTTCGAAACACCGTAACACACATTTCCACTATGTGTATACAAAGCGAGCGAATAAATATAGGGCACAGTTTAAATACAACAGATGGTGTTGTGTCCTCCCACATTACCCAGCGCCATCAAACATGTTTATTTTAACAAAACACTAGATAATCAACAATTCAGATTGAAAATAACAGATTGTTTTCTAGGTTTACATCCTAATTTAGGACCTATGTTAATAATTGTACATGAGATTTCTAGGCTTGCGAAAAAATTATTTCTTTTCATATGCGTGGGCCAGTAGTGTGGTACAATCTAAGAAATGATCCGGAAATGTACCACCAGTGTACACGCTTAGCGAGAACCACCCACTATACCTGGAAACCACCCACTATACGAATTGTGTACCCTCCTTCCTAAGCTTCCCTGATTCTGAACGATATCAAGACATATTCCAATGACGTTCAATGTACTTCAACCAACAAACATGACTTTAACAAAAATAAACACAATGGTCGTTGCGAATATACCCTTCCAGTCCTCTGGTTAAAAGCGCCCTCTAGAAATTTGCATACCTGCGCAGGAAGAAGTTCGTAAATATACCATGAAGCGTGAATGTAACGCTACAAACTTCAACCCACATCGCGGTCTCAAACTTTCATAACAGGCCGCGAGCTTGTTGGCCGCAAAGAGTAGCGAAGAAAGCAGAAGCGAAATTATCGCGTTCCCAAAGAACTCCCAGGCCCACAGGGCAATAAAACGATCTTGCATTGTAAGCATCAAATACCGGGCATTAACACTTTGCAGCGTATGTTCGAGGTCAACTAGTGCAAATGGAGTACGACGGATTTCTTTGCATTTAGAAACAAAACTCTCATGGATAGGCTTCCTTTGCTTCACTAGTGTTAAATTACTTATCAAATGTAACGGACTATCGTCTAAATGAAAATAACGTCACAAATAAAAGGAAATAAACGTAATGGATTAAGACACTAACGCTAATCCAATGAAATGGTAATCCACTCAAACAAGCGGAATGAATGCCAATAAGTTTAATACACTAAATATGCAACAATTGTACATCCAAATCCCAATCGTTATCGGTAGGTCTATTAAATGAAATAACATATAAATTATACTTCAATTTTTTTTTATTTAGTATCATAATTTTACAAACATTGTATTACAATCCGAATTGGCAGATTTTGTAGACAAAATGATCACGTGATCCGATTTTGCATACAAAAAGTGACGTATTTGGTAATTTGGTATTTCGTATTTTGTATCTGGCGGATGTTAGCAAAAATACAAAATTATCAAAATCAGCGCCATATTTGTTTTTACTTTGAAAACACATGCACAAATGCGTAAATAAAATGACTTTTAAAACAAGTAACTGTACATAAAATAGACTAGGCATGTTTCAAAAGCAAGTAGCAAGTGTTGCACTTTGTAAAAAATACATTTTTAAAAGTCGTTATTGCATAATTTATTGTTTTCTTATTTATTAAAGTATCTGTAGCATTCCAGTGATGATTGCAGAAATATTACGAGTGTTTTAAGCATAAAATTTAGATAAAAAATATTTCGCACTGTTACTGCGAATGCTAAACAAGTGACTGTCGACAACGTCTGAATTGATACTGTCGACAACGTCTGAATTGATACCTACCAAATCACGCATTTACAAAATAACAAAATAACGAAATTTGTCAATTTGGACACGGCCTGAGCTAACACGAACACTATAGCACGCCCAAATAATATCAGTGAAAAAATTTTCATTTTCTGTCAGTTATATAAATGGACATGATGAACTGTATATTGCTTGGCACGTGAAACATCACGGAAATTGGAGAACAGCTCGTCAGTTAATTGGGAAGTAGCCAGACAATAATGAAAATTGTCCGCATGGTGAGGATTCTCGGTGTTATCTGCACCAATAGGACGCTCGTAAGCAGAGATGCACAGACCTGTAAGTTAAACACACACACAAAAGTCGCTGGATATTTTACATAATGACCAGCGCTAAAAAAAAAAAAAAAAAAAAAGCCTCTATTTTGAACCATTTACATTCCAAAACCTTCCGCAAGAACAAATCACGATAAACATGTTGCTGTATATAAGATGTGAGAAATGCACAAGGTAACTATTTTCAGCAAATTTAACTTCACGTGTAAAATCATTGTATTTGTAATAAAATAAATCAGGTTTAAAAAAATTGTTTAGAATATTCTAGCAGCAGTTTCGAAAAGCGTTATTTACAAAACACACAAACTTCCTATTCACTTCATAATACCTGAACACGTGGTAAGCCATAGACGATTACTTCATTGAAATAAATTTTGTTGGCCGCTGATGCGAAATAATTTATTTGCTTACTTATTGAAGTAACAAAACACTTGGGATGTTTCCTGAAAATAACAAATTTAAACTTCATATCATAAATACGTTGTCGCTCGCGCTCCACGATGGTTAGATACCTGAAAAATTCGCGAGTTCAATGACTTACAGGCTGGACTCTGCAGTCTTATGTACAAATTTACAGATATTAACTGCGCATTGGTTGTCTGCTGTCACAGCGGAAGGCGACGATTGGGCCAGCGTTCTACAGGAGGTTGCAAACACCGTGTGGGCCAATGGCCAAAGCTGTATAAACACACGTGTTTTGAATTCTAGCTTGTCTCAAAATTAATCCACGAATCCTTCATGTATATAACGACGGTTAATGAAAACGGCGCAAAAGAGCACACGAGCAACTCTTAACGGAACAGCTGGTTCGTGTCTGTATTTACAATTTTACACGACGACAAACCACATGACGAGAATGCATGAGATGGGACGTGCAAAATTCGCGTTATTTTGTAGCTGCAGGCTGAACTCCAAGACGCTGTATGCACGTTTAACTTGTGTCGTTGGCCGACAAGCTACATGACACGTCCCAGGGACGCTCTCAGCCAATAGAAAAAGCTCAACGGTTGAGCAGCCTATAGCCAGTGAAGAGGGCACTCATATATTGACGCAGCAAAGTTGTCAGTGACCAATCCAATCACGAACTACGCTCAAGTAGTATAGGGCAGAAGAGTCTAGGATGGTACCAAAAAATAACGCGAATTTTGCAGGACTCTATGCACGAGTGTTTTATCGATGAAAATTGTCACTTATTTGGTCTAAACATCAAGAGAGAATTAAGTGTTTCCGCTGTGTTTCCAAACCCCGTCGATTGTTAGGCAAGGTGTTTTTCGTAAAACTATTTCCGGACCAGCTGTACTCCAAAACACTTTAGTTCATAAGCACGTTCTTGGTTGGATGATTTTCAATGTCACGTGCCTTAAGTGTCTGTCCGCGAATTACGGACGTTCAGTATCGGAGTACTTTATTACGATTGGCCCTGGGAAATAAGAACATGTCTTCTCAGGCAGACACCTGGCCAATAACCGGGAAATAAGAACATGTCTTCTCAGGCAGACACCTGGCCAATAACCGGGAAATAAGAACATGTCTTCTCAGGCAGACACCTGGCCAATAACCGGGAAATAAGAACATGTCTTCTCAGGCAGACACCTGGCCAATAACCGGGAAATAAGAACATGTCTTCTCAGGCAGACACCTGGCCAATAACCGGGAAATAAGAACATGTCTTCTCAGGCAGACACCTGGCCAATAACCGGGAAATAAGAACATGTCTTCTCAGGCAGACACCTGGCCAATAACCGGGAAATAAGAACATGTCTTCTCAGGCAGACACCTGGCCAATAACCAAAGGAAGTTCTGGTTGTGGACGTGGGATATTGAAGTCTAGCACGGCCACAAATATTTTCGCGAAAAACACCTTTCCGTATTGATTGTTATTGATTACACCATTTAAATTTGTAAAGCAAAAATTAAAGATAACGTTGTTTGGGAAATTTGGTAGAAAAACAATGGTGTAAAACTATCGAGAATGTTAGTCAAAACTAACAAGTCCGTGGTGATTGCTAGCAAAAGTACGAAATGGAAAATGGCCATCCTTAACAGCGTTCAATTAGTTTTAATTTGTGGAGTATGGAAGGCTTTAGCAGCAAGTCCCATGCTAGTTAATTTGGCTGCAGCACAGAGGTCCAGATAACAGAATTTTATGTGCCCAATTTTACGCATTACGAGTAAACGAGCGGAGGTTTACAAACTATCGGCGCATTGAATTTATTTTTCTACGTTCTGGTGAAGAAAGTTAATTCTCGACTTCAGTTAAAGGAGCGAAGTCTACTTCGGGAGCATAGAGCTTTGTACCAATATTATTAGACTCGCTGTTTGTAATAGTTTGGCTAGTGTCACATAGAATACTTAAAATGAAGATATGAGTTACGGCGTCTGTATTAAAATGCGGCCACCATAAAATATGAACAAGATTTCAGTCGTATAGAAGTGTACGAAAAAAAAAAAAAAAAAAAAAAAAAAAAACGTTATGATGTATTCACATTAATTCGACCTAAAAAAAACAGCCAGCGTTATAAACAACCTTCCCGAGAGAACATTCAAAAACACTAATAATGAAAACAAAAAAATGTGAATAAATTGATATAAATGGTACTGTCGACATACAACAAGAAACCTTATACGAGACCGGAATACAGTTATACAAGTTGGCGATTTTGATATAAATACACTCATGTACCTTAAAATTTTACGCCTTCTTTCACGACTACTATAAAGCCAACAATTTGCATGAACCCCTTTAAACGTAGCACGTTTGGTGAAAATTCTGACAACTAATACGCGTATGTAAAACGTCCGCAAGCTTAAAGAAGGCTGCGGTGGTGTAGTGGTTAAATGAATCGCCTACCAATTCCAAGGCGAACTGGGTTCGATTCCCGGTGGGGTCCGTCCCGGATTTTCGCATGTGGGAATCATGCCGGGCGATGCCGATGGCCAGCGGGTTTTCTCGGGTATCTTCCGTTTCCCCCGCCCTTGCATTCCGGCGTTGCTCCATACTCACCTCACTTCAACATCATCGGCTATCAATAATTCGTTGTTAAGGGCCTCCCAAATCTCTTCACTCACTCACTATGAAATAATAAGTTACTATTAAAAGGGAGGTGAAAGTGGCTTTATAAGAATATATACTAATATTATAAAAAGGTAATGTGAGTTTGTTTGTTTATTTGTTTATATGCAATGGCTAGTCTCGTAGACTACAAGGACGATTCTTATATATCTTTCACTATTACGAAGCTACATTCTTCCGGATGGTCATAGGCAATGTTTAATTTTTTAAAAATTCCTTGAGAAATTTCAGAATTTATAAACTAATTCGGAGAAAAATGTGCTACTTGACTGCTTTTTAAGCATGCTCTACCAAAACCATTAAAGGTAAATTGAAACAGCGTTAGAAGAAATTGCGTATCTTAATATAAAAAAAATACGTAAGTAGTCGCCAGTAGTCGCAAGTAGTCGCAGGTTGTTACAGGTAGTCGCAAGTTGTCGCAGGTAGTCACGAGTAGTCACTGGTAGTCGCAGGTAGTCACTGATAGTCGCAAGTAGTTACGGGTAGTCGTAGGTAGTAACGGGTAGTCGCAGGTAATCATGGATAGTCGGAGGTAATCATGGATAGTCGGAGGTAGTCACGGGTAGTCGCATATATAGGTATGTATTTCAATAACTCTATATAATCTGAGCGAAGCGATGACGGACTGCTAGTAACAGATAAAAGTGCGTTTTTTAAATATATATAAGCAAAGACTATCGGTATTCATTTAAGGTGAGTATGGAGCAGCGATGGAATGCCAAAAAAAGGGGGGGGGGGCGAGAAAACCCTCCAACCAGCGGCATCGTACGTCATGATTCCCACATGCGAAAATATTTTGGGGATGACCCTGCCGGAAAGTGAACCCGGTTCGCCTTGGTAGGATACGAGTAGTTTAGCCACTTCACCACCGCTGCCCAAACACATTTTCCATAAACTTATATCTAGCAATATAAATAAAATAGTGGAGTTCAATACTCCTTGTGATCATAAATTCAGCTTTCACAGGGTGCGAATAAAAATTTTTTTTGGGGCGATGGGATAACATTTTTTTTAGGGAACCCGAAATATCTGGTGATTCTAATTTTACAGTGGAAATGTGTACTAGAACAAAGTGCAGTGTTTTAGGTCTCCATTCCGTGTCTGGTGTTAAATAAGTACACCAGGGGCGACACAATATTTTGCTCTACACCGAAAACCTATGTTCTGACAGAATAATCTTTGTCGTCTGTAGCCTGATGTGTTTTCTTGCCAGCACTTCCCGTCTGAAGTAAGCATACAGCTTCGTTGTTTTATAATTTACAAAATTGTTGCTATAAATGGGAAACATTATTTCACATCAATTATTATGCGTTATTATTTTCCAGGGTGGCAGATAACATTACCTGGCAAGCAGATAGTTTTTTCTTAAAAGAGACACTAAGTTTGATTATATTTTTCTTTCGCAAAGGTTATATATATTACTACTAGGTTCCTTTATATATATAGTTAATGCTCGTCTATCAAAATAGACATACATTAATAATGGAATATTTTGTATGATACTGTACAAATGTCTTTTTTAAGGTACATTTAATACGAAATTTGAAAGACCCTGCAAACAGTTTCCACGTAGCTCTCTCTCTCTCTCTCTCTCTCTCTCTCTCTCTCAACTAGAAATAAACTAATAATATTTTGCAGACAAAAATATATACGATAAATGAAGTGTTAATGTTCGCCAACGCACTGCCAGTATAACAAGTTTGTTTGGAAAAAATGTAGTTGTTACGGAAAATATCGCATATTAAAAAATATATTTATGGCCACCTTTTTGAAAATATATTTTTTTTTTTACTACAAAACTAATACAAGATTATAGTGACTTATATTACTACTACTTATGTGCCAAATGTGGTGGCAATCAGTCTAGTTTCTCAGAATATAAGATACACGGAGATAGAGTAAATGGCCACTCTAAACGGATCCGGTCGATACTATTATTTATAGACACGTATAGTCAATTCGATAATTCTGCACAATTTTTTTGAATCTAACATTGGAAAAGTCGCCCAATGTATGACGTATTTTGTTACTTCCTAAATATTCCATTTAACATAACATGTCTATTTTTTATTCAATTGAAATTGTATTTGTATTCTACTTATAAATTACAATATTTCATTTACAATTGATACGAATAAAAACAGTGAGATAATACATGGTAATACATGGTATAGACTATTCACGATAAAATGAGTACTTTTGAAAGCTCTGCTTGAGATCTACTTGTATACACGTTGTGTATTCTTCCATCTTATGTAAGATTAACATTGTCATGGGCGTCATCACTTTATTTATGCGTCGGTCAAGTGAAACTGTAAAATTTAAAAAAAAGTTAATATTTTACAAATCTACTCTATTTTACACTTCGATGCATTAAAAAAAACAGAAAGCGAAATAAATAATTTAAGTTAACAGAAATGGTTACCTGGAACATTTTATTCAACGTTAATATGAAACTACTTTACCATCAATCTTTACCAACTTAATTGGGCACATTTCACTCAAGGCGCCCGTTAAAATAGATGCAGGTAGAAGCAGTAACTTTTATCTAAGATTGATTATCAAAAGTGCTCAATTTATCATGAACAGCCTTAAGTAAATTGTTCTTATGCAAAATATTACTATACCGAATGTGGTACGTAGTCGTTTCGGTGTGATTTTCTAGACTCGGTTAAGCTTTGTTTCAACGAGGCGGAGGAATATCCTGGAAGCAGAACTCAAGCAGGGCTTCAGAAAAGTTGGAAGTAACTGTGGACGGACTACATAAAGAAAACTTGTGTAGTTTGCGAGATGAAATAAGATCGTGTCGTGTAACATCTTGCTCCACCTCCGCGTGTAATGTCTGCCAGCGGCGAGGGGGACTAACAAGCTCCGAAAGTTGTGGCCTCAACTTCTTGTTAATCAACTGGGCCGGTAGTCCACGGCTAATGTCGGCCGTTAAAAAAGCTTGTTTCTCAGCAACGTAACATCCTCCTTCATTCCCCCCCCCCACCCTACACCTTAGAATTTTGCTACGAATAATGGCCTTAATTTGCCGTTTATTTTCCACGTGCTAGGGGAGCAAACATTCATTAGTCTGTTTTTAAGTCAACCAATTTAAAGAATTTCAATTTCAGCCTTAATAAGTGAAATCTGCTGCATATTTTTGCTTTAGTCATCGATAAAAACTTGTCTTTTACACTTTATGCGATACGCAATTCGCAAATTTAAACCACTATAAAGCTGAAACGAAGAACGCATTCTATTTTAAGGCTCTCTCCGGAAGTTTTACTTCCTTAAATAACTAAGGGGACGCAGTAGAATGAAGGAGATTTCCCTCATAATATACTGTATTCTGATAAATATTTTTTTCTGAATTGTGGTATTTTACTTTATCTAACCTATAAAACTTTTTTCCCAGTGCGATTTGCATATTTATTTCTTATTAGGTACTGTTTATTCTGTTATTAATTAAAAGGAAAATACGATTTGAAGTAATAATTACACGACAAAATTTGTAAACGGAAGTTCACTTACGTTTACCAAATAGAAAATTGTGTCATTAAGTATGACGTTACAAATCTTTCTCCTTTTAAGCACTAGCAATGTTTCTGCTGTCAGTGAAAATCTTAACTAAACGATAGGTGTATTAACTCCAATAAAATTACAAGGACAGTTGAATTGCCTCTCTCACTTCTCATTCAAGACAGTGCACAGGAATCTACTCAAAGAAGAGATATTCTGATGTTGTGAAAGTCTGTTTACTGTTTTATAAATACGTGTACACCGTTAGTAAAAAAAAAAAAAAACGCGGAAACAATTTATAACATGAAGGCATGGACTAAATCATAAAAACCCAGAAAATGAATATAAATGTCGAGGCCCTCGCTTAACCCTTAAGATCAGAACCAAGCAAGGACATGCTTTCTGCAAAGACAAACCAACGACCAAGTCGTATACAACACAATCGTAAATACCTAAGGGCTAATGGCTTAAAAATGCTAAACAGACTATCAGGTAAACAGACATGAGTTTTGAAAATGGTCTATATTGCAACATCAATACCATATGATTATACAAGTGGTATAAAACAAAATACAAGATACCTCTACTTTTCCGACCCATCTTTCACTGGAAAAGGGAATTTCCTGGTATACATGAGTACAAAATACATATGTAACATTCCCAAAATTGACAATCTTGTGTTATTTCTTTCAGGCTAAAAACAGGATATTAAAATGCCTGCAAACATAATTTCTAGAATTTTCTGTAGGCTTTTTAAAAAACGACCACAGTAGCCACATAAAATTCCCTTTGGCATTTAAAAGCTTATTTTATTAGAACTAGGAAAAACTTTCTTTTAAAGCTTTCAATTTTACTTTCGTATTATAATCCGTCTTTGGTACGTGCAAGGGTATCTATATAAACAAAAAATTATAAATGCAAGAATACTTCACAAGTTTCTGAACTTTAACAAAGTGAAATATTTTACTAAATTCACATAGTCTACATGACATTTTCTGAATATATTATATTTTTCCGCAAAATGCTACATATAATTGAATATTTTTGTTTATCATTAAAATGCTTAAGACTGTTTTCGCATTAAAACAATGCTGAATAATTAACTTCTTTATGCATTAACATTTTTAAGAATACAATTTTCCAATTTTTAAGTGCTAAGTTTAGATATCACCAGGAAGTTCTAAATTATCTACGAATTTCCAGGGTTACAACACCCATTTCTATTTAAATCTGGCCTTATGGCCCTAATGACATTTACTTATCTAATATCTTGTAGTGCTGTACTAGTCATCCCCAACGACCAGGTGTATCTGCCCGACCGCCGCCGATTTATCATCATTGAGCTGCCTCTCAGCGCCGTCAGCCGGGATCAGACCGAGCCTTGTCTTCCCAAGCGGTAGTCATTTGAATGGATCAGGGTTAGGGGCAGCTAACCCACCCCGCCCTGATCACCCATAGTATAGGCACTTTAACCTGGCACGCGCGGCGCTCGCATGTCAGGAGTGTGGTTTTTGTGACCCAGTATGGCCCCTGGGCCACGGTTGTTCCAATCTTTTTTCCCCTCATTTTTGTAGGCAAAAATGAGGGGAAAGGCGGTGGAGTTCCGTTCCCTACTGGCACGGAATTTTGAAAATTAAAAATGTAGGTATTTAAAAGTTAGGTAAAATATATTAAAAAGTTGGTTTTATTAATTTATGAAATATTCCCGTGAAGTTAAGCAAGATGTCAGGAAGAGGCAGAGGAAGCAGGGTCTTCTTCTAGCTATGGCGTTACTAAACCGAGTTTTTTTTTTTTTTTTTTTTTTTTTTTTTTTTTTTTTTTTTTTTTTTTAGTGTGTATGTTGTTATTAAATGTCGATATATAAGGTTTTATTTGTGTGGGACAGTGGGTTTAAGGATTTGTTGGTGGGCGGGTATTCATATTAAAGGAATTTTCTGATTGGCTGTATCTCAGCCGAGGGCGGGGCTTCTGTCTTCCGAGGAGAGAAGGCAGCACTGCGATTTAATTAGCATGTGTTTTGTAATTAAACATGTCAAAAACTTGGGGGACATAATTAGGGATAAAGTATTTCATCAGTCAGCTCGTTGAGGAAAAGTTAGTGAGGTGGAGAGAGGTGTGTTCGCTGTGAGAGCAGCAGGCGGAGTGATGTGCGCGATGCTAGCGCCAGGCAGTTTTGTTAAACTGACTGGATTTTGTCCCGGACCGATCGGAGAATTTCGGTCGGGTGTACGGGTTTAGGAGATGTTAGATTTTTATGTGGGAAGCATTTTAGGGCGTTTTATTCTTCTGTTTTTATCGGGTTCGTAGTCTCCTAGCCGTTTAATGGCGGGATTGGAATGCGAGAATAGTTTATTGTAATAATTTATATTGCGGTTTAGTAATAGTGTTTTTATAGTTGGAATTTTTAAACGTTCATGTATCGATAGGTTGGTAGTGTAGGGCGCTGCGTTTATTATGATTCTTAAATATTTATTTTGTATGACTTGAAGAGAGTTTAGAAGGAATTTATTTAAGTTCCCCCATACTTCGTTGCCATACAAAAGGGCTGATCTAACTATTGCTGTGTAAATTAATAGTTTTAATCGTCTGGGTAGATTGGTGCTTTTTAACATTGGATAGAGTTGCGGTAGTTTACTCAGTGCTGCCTTTTTTACTGTTGAAATGTGATTGGTCCAGATTAGTTTAGAGTCAATTGTTAAACCTAGGTATTTCGCGGTTTGTGTGAAGGGGATTGGAATATTATTTACAGTTATTTGGCGTGAAGGCTGGATTCTGCGTTGAGTTAACAATAATGCTTGTGATTTAGTAGGGTTTGTTTTAATTTTCCATCTTTCAAACCAATGTTCTAAATCGTTTATTTGAAGTTGGGTTAGGAGGATAGCATATGGCAGTTTTTTTTATCGTGAGTGTAAATTATGGTATCGTCCGCGTACATTTGTACTGAGGCATGGGTTATGGGAATGTCTGACGTAAAAATATTATACAGAAATGGGGAAATTGCTGAGCCTTGTGGGACACCTGCTGTAACTTCGCGAGTAGTAGAGTTGGCATTATCAATACTAACAAAGAATTTTCTATTTTGAAAGTATGAGGCGCCTAAATTTATGTAGCAGTCGAGAAAATTGAAGTTAATTAATTTTTGTAGTAATCCAGGTATCCACACCTTATCAAATGCCTTAGCAATGTCTAGGAAAATGGCTACTGTGACTTCGTGTTTTTGCATTGCAGTTAAGGGGTCTGTGGTGACTGCCCGACCAGTCCGCAGGAGGGACTATTTATAATCTTAAATCTGGACAGGGGAGAACCACCCCACCAAAATCCTATTGGCTTAGCCACTCCTCCAATTACACATAGTTTCCGGCGAACACAGCGCCACCTTTATCAATGATGCAATTAAAAAAATAATCCTAACTAATGTCGAATGTTCTGGTGGTGACATCATTTCCGGCACAGTATCGCGCACTCTACGCATTTTTGAATGCCCGCGGCTGCTACCGCCCGCCGTCCAACACTACTGGCGCCCCAAGCGGCCAGGCCAGTAAACCCACCAACGCCTAGCACCGGCTTTTTTCCAGTCATGCGTGAGTGCGTGAAACAAGCGGTCGCAAGTGTTCGGGCGTCCGGGAGTGTCACTGCAGCAAGTATCGTTCACGTTCGGCGTCGGCACACACCAGTTCTTCAAAAAGGTAGGGAGTCTTCAAGTATAATTAGGTAATTACAATGTCACGTTAGGGAGTGTTAAAGTGCAGGAAATTGCGTAGTATTTACGAACAAAAGCGCTGGGCTGGCGATCGGCCGACAAGACAGGCAGACTCGTAGCGTGCGGGTGAGCTGACGGTAAAATGGGAGTGACACGCGAGCGAAAATTTTCAAGTCATGAGACTCCTCGTCTCATTGCAAACAAGAGTGAGTATATTTGGGCTGCTCTCCACGGCGAGGCCTTGAGAGTAATTGTAAACAAAGGAAGGAAAGATTGGTATTAAGGACAGGCTTCGCATCTCTTTATGGAGCTCTTCGTTTTCGCGCGTCATTATTTCGGATTCATAATAATTACCGCCGATGTAGAATAATAGAAAATTCACGTTTTCGCGTAATTTTAATTGTGTGCTCGTTGTAAACAGTCAAGAACATATATATATATAAATTTTCCAGTAAATTCCCGCTTTTAACGAGCAGAAAAAAAAACACAGTGAAAATTAGAAACAAAAACGTTAAAAACTAGCAAATTATAAATCTTCTATTATCAAAAAATGACCAATAATAACTCTGAAACTGAAATTCTGACACGAAAACGTAGAAATTATTCATAAAAAGTAAAGTCAGGCTTTAAGTCAGATGACAATTCGCCTCGTTACCTTCCATGATATTTTTTTTCTTTTACATAGGAAGTCAGGAAGTCGATCACCATTCTTTCGGCCAGTCCCTTCAAGAAACAACGTCTGTCATTATCTTATTTACCCACAGATATGGATGCGAGTATAATTTTTTTTTTTAATTCTAGATATCATATTGCTTAATATTCATAGCTGTTCTTTGCTTTCGATTTTCCCTGCGACGTCCATCTGCTATATCCGTTGAACGACTTTAACTTCCGCTTCGATGCCACCGAACACACGACGCCGTTCGTGACGCATATCTTCACAGATTGCGTAGACGCGCCACTCTCCCGCCAAGACGACCCGTGTTCGATTCCTGTCGGAGTCACGCCAGACACACGCATGTGGGAAGCGTGGCGGGAGTCACCGTTGGCGGCCGGATTTTCTCCGGGTGGCGCACCTGTCTCGCGTTCCACTAATTTGCAGTTCTCTCTTGCATCAGCCTCGTGTTAGAAAAATGGTGCTGGTATTTTACGTCAACCGTTTGAGCGCAAAAAACTTATGACGAGCCATAACGATTGTAGTCTTCTTCGCGAGTCGCAAGCGTTTACTCAACCATCACCAGGATAACTGCCAAAGACATGTAGTCAACAGCGATACACTTATTTCTTGACGTTTGGTTTTTTCAACAATCCCACTCTTTCATAGGAATAAAATATTTTTGATTTACTTCAGTATATGATATTCTTGTAACGCTTACTTCCATGAGCAGTTTTGTGACGTTAAATCCGATCCAAGTTTGTTTAGATTGTGCTATTGGAAGGAAGGAAGTCCACTTTTGGTATGCGCAGTGGTGTCTGCGCAGCCGACATGCACGCTCTGCTGCATACCACATTCTCTCCACGTCTGAAAGACTTGTCACTCAGTGCTTTTAAGCTAATTGATGCCGTGGGTAATGCGAGAACATCCCATAATGAGCGTGAAATATTAGTCATCTCGGAGACAGACATTTTGGCAGCTCTAAACAACGAGGTCTTGCGAGTCGGTGAGAATGAAGCGAGGTGAGTACGGAGCAACGCTGGAATGCAAGGGCCTGGAGAACGGGAGACCCCCGAGAAAACCCGCCGACCAGTCGCATCGTCCGGCACGATTCCCCCGTGCAAAAATCCGGGGGCGGCCCCACCGGCAATCGAAACTCTGTTCGCCTTGGTGGGAGGCAAGATGTCTAGCCGCTGGGCCACCGCGGCCCCTCTCAGCGTCAGCGTAACGAACGATTTGGTGGCACTATACCTGCTCCGCCACACAGCTTGTCTCCTCTTGGGGTTAGTGTCCTAGATCTTGTGCAAGTAAATAGCCATTGTGTTCTGTGTAAATAAGGTTTATTCTACTCAGTTTGGGAAAGATCTACATTCCTTATGAAAATGTTTGGCATAGAAATTCTGCCCACCCAAATGTTGTTCCAAAGATGCCCCTTTTCAAATGGTTATTTGAGTGTAAAATTCCATGGCTATCCCTATTTTATTAGATACTTGCCGCACACTAAATATTAATATTAACTTTACTTTGTTATCACTTCGCATGAGTCCATTAAAAGTGCAATTGTGTTTGGCATTGAGATTTCGTAATCACGCTAGTTTTAGTTGGAAAAAGAAAGAAATGTGTTCTTATTTGTGGGAGAAATAATGGTAGCTTGTCGTCAAAGGGAATTTTCCCATTCTACTGTCACATTTGATTTAATTAATCGTGAAAGCCAAAACTTAGTTTAAATTTTACGACACAGTATTACAAATCACGTAAACGTATTTCGTTAAATGTCCACTTTGCTGCTAGTAGCAAAGTTCGATCTTTGTGTAGGTTCTAACGCAAGACACAAATGTAGGTATTCCACAACTGTATTAATTTTATGATAATTACTATTATCTGACTCTTTTTTACATAAAAACCTAGTTAAAAATGTAGGAATTTGGAAAAATAGCTCCATACATTACCTTCCTATAAAAATTGCTCCATTAAAATGCATCTATCTATTGTAACAGTGAAATTATTAGAAAAGTAAATATTCTAAAATCCGCTTACTTCTACTCTTCGATGCATAAAAAACAGAAAACGAAGGAAATAATTTAAGTTGTCACAAATGATTGCCTAACACGTTTTATTCCAGGTTATGATATGGAACTATTTTCACTTCATCGTTACGAACTTTACTGGGTGCATGGCACTCAGTGTGGCCGATAAAATACGTGCACGTAGGAGCAGTAACTTTTTTCTAAGGTTGATTTCAAAAGTGCTCATTTTATCGCGAACGGCCTTTAACTATTTCGCTAGTTTTTTTTTTGTTTCTTTCTGTTTGCATCTCTAATGATATGGGCTGTTCACGGCAAAGTGAGCACTTTTGAAGTTATAGTTACTTTTTTCTTTCAAAGAATTTATATCCTTCCACCACTTGTTAATGCAAACCCTGCCATGTGAGTGTTAACCCAGTGTACACATTCACCATACTGAAAACCAAAAGTCCAAGACCACAATGAAATGTATTTACTGGTTATTATGTCTGACGAAACGGCTTCAAAAAGTGCTCACTTTACCGTGAACGACCTATATCACTATCAACTAAACGTCAAGACACACATGCCACCTAATCTATTACGAACTTGATCAAAATTATTTATCCGTGTATGTGAAAGTAGGCTCATTGGTTACATCGACAGCGTGTTGTACTTCATACGCTATAGCCAACATAGTGGGGTCGGTTAGCATAGAAAGTGGCAAATACAAAATGGCCGCCCTTAAAAATTGATTTTGAACTACTTAAATTCCTTTAATTGTGAGTTTTAATATTTGATGCCATCTAATTGTGTCGTACAATTATATGGCGTTTTTTTGTATTGCGTACCGTGTAACACATGCTTTGGTCCAGTTTCGTTTGCGTAGGGCGGAGGTATAATCTGAATGCAAAAATTTTAACAGGGCTTCAGAAAATTGTAAGTAACCATATAACATCGTCACTCTCTTAGAGATGTCGTCGCTGTAGTCTATTCGCGGTTTGTTTGCACCTTCTGAATCAAACCTTTGAAGAATCGCGCCACGGTATACGTGCTTGGTTGTTTCCTAAATGCGTCGTATAATTTTACTGACATTCTAACTGTAAATCATACCATTTTGTTCGTTTCTAGCTGACTCGTGCGACTACGCTCGCCCCACTTGGGATCGCTCTAGCCACCGAGCCACTGCGGCACCGCTTGATATAATTCTATCCACTAAGCCACTGCGGCTGTTGGGAAGGAAAGGAGAACAGCCCATAGAAAAAAATAAAGGAGAAATGATAGAAGTTTTCATTTAACAATGCTTATTTTATGCAGTAATCCTAAGGAAAACTTAATCAGCACCTATGTACATCCCTGATCATTTTATTTTCGGAACCGTTTAAGATATCTCGAAGAAATAAAGACTAAGTTAGTCCTGGGGTTATTATATTTAGACTATGTAAATTACATATCAATACTTCCAGTGGATTTTGAGTTAAATCCGGTCGGACAGACAGACCGACATGAAAAAAATTAACATTAGATATGACATAGTAATCAGTTATACTATAAATAATTAAAAGAGGAAAATTTGAAAGTCCCAGACAGGCGATTATATTTTATTTATTTGTGTAGGTTATTTTGATTTAAAATATAGAAAAATCGGTGCTTTGTTAATGCCCGGTACGAAATAGTTCTCATACAGAATATTATTTAAACGAGTCTGCAGGAATGCGGTGCGTTGTTCTCTAGTTGTTGAGATTTGGCTGGAGTCATTTCGCCTCCATTTAGCACCAATGTTAATTTTTGCTAGGCAATTGCAAGAGAACTATATGCTCTTTTGAAACGCAGTTTTCTGGAGACACAAAAGGAACTTAAAACCATCAGAATGGTATTTTTTAAAAGTATAAATTATCACTTTAAATATAAATTTTTGCCACTTAAAACGTGCAGTTTTTTCTGCATAGACGCGTTATGCGAAAAAAAAAAAAAGCGTGTTTCCCATTAAAAACTAGTTAATGTTCTTATATAGTTGGGTAAATAATTTTGTTTGTGATCGAATACTGCATTGACCATTGGCTTAATGGTAATACTTTTACTAAAATTAAAAAAAAAAAATGTATTTTAATATATAATACTGCAAAGTACGTTTTGGACATAGGCGTGTTTTCAACTACAGAGTATTTCATGTTGCCTCGAAATTCTCTTCTCGCGTGACAGCTTGACAAGTTATGGCGAGCGACCACAGAAGCCTGTGAAGAGTATCTGCAGCTCAGGCGTGGGAATCATTAGTATCGCCTCATTTCGAGTGCTGGCACTGTAATTTCAAAAAAAAAAAAAAAATTAAAAACGTTGCGTCGACACAGTAGGAAGGGAAGTGCGGAGCGCAGTGCTCAGCCAAAGTAAAGGAAGCTGAAACATTTGCAAGAATACTACAGAAAAAAGTAACGCTACGTTTTGTATGTAATTTGGTTCTAAGTATTCTCGTGACTTTAATACACGTGTCAAAACTTGCAATAGGTACTTTGTTTCGTCTAATTCTAATTTTCAGTCCTCGGACGCATTCTTTATCTTGGGAAACTGATGATTACGATTAGTTTATTTCATTAACGAAATGAAAGTACTTTTACTATTATTTATAATTTAAAAAGAACGTGAGTTTTATTACTGTACACACAAATGTGTTTCGGCTCTGTTCGCTCAGTTCGTGGTAACATTTTTCAAACTCTTGGGAAAAGGTGTGTATTTTTTCGACATAGTATTAGCTGAAATGATGAAATCCAGTGTTTCGCGCAATTAACACCTGCGAACGACACACACACACACGTCAGTGGCCAGACCGAGAATCGAACTGGAAACCTTGTGGTCTGAAGGCTCCTGGCAACGAAGGTGGCATTCATTCGCTAAGATGTTCACATCTCCTCGCTGTTCTAAAATACATTTGAACACTTCTTGTACGCACATGCTGTCTGATACAGTTTCGACAAAAAAAAAAATTTTTTTATCTGACGCTTATGCAGTATTTCACAAATAATTAAAAACGTTTCACTTTGAATTAATCTAGACATTTATTTTTAAACCCAAAAATATATTGAAATCACTGCGAACAGAGTATATATCATCTCGCGAAAATTGTCTATTATTTCTTTTAAATAGCTGCAGAAAGTAATTTGTTTTGCAGTAATAAATAAAACATAGTGAATTATTTTGTAATACACGTAATATTATATTACGTTACACTATGTAGTATTAGATTTGGCAGTGTCGTATTTTTTTTCGAATTCGCTCACGTACATATTGGAATTTATCACGAACACGGCTGTCAATCTTCATCTTTATGTGGAAACGGATGTTCAGTTCTACTGCATGTGTGAGCGTTTATTTCTCGCGTTCGCGTGTCCGATTTAGTGTGTTCCGCGTCAGATTTGAAAATATTTAAAAATTTCGAGAAATTTTGTTACAATGCCGTTACTGAACACCCTGTGTTTGGTATTATAGTGTGTATAATTTCAGTTGCAACACATTAAAATACTCTGTGAAGGTTGTTTTCGCCCGTTATAAGTACATCGCCATCGCTGGTATAACGTTTCTATTATTTCCCTGTTTTTACAGGATACTCTCACGTGAATGTTTTTCACAAAAAAAAGTTTAATAAAATCATACTGGAGTGCAATTTTACTGAGCTAAGCAGCGTAACAATTGCCATCTAGTTAGTGCAAAATCATTTAATAGTTTTTCGCTCACAAGATTTGAATGGCTGTACTGATCATGGCCATAACTGCACCAGAATACTATAATTTCAATACTTAGCTGAATAAAGAAACTTTCATCTCGTTTTATCTTCAGATTTAGTAAAAAAAATATATATATATAGAATTTACCCAGATTTAGATATGTTTACTTCCGCCTTCTAGATTAAGCAAGACTTTTTATAGTCCAACATTCCTGCTCCTCGAACCAAGCAAAAGGCTGGACACTATCACTGAGTTTCAATAACATTAAGGAAATGTGCCACGTATATTATTAATAAATTAGATGGATGTTTGCTGAAAACAAGAAACATACGGGTAGGCTACTTGTGTTAACTATGAACCACTGGACTAACGAAATAAATATACTATGTACAAAAGTCAACGGACTGCAGCAAAACATCGCCGATATTAAAACACACTCAATCACAACTTCTTGAACTAGTTTTGTGTAGGCCTATGTTAAGTATCATAATAGTCAACATTAGGCTTTGTAATGTGGAACTGCACTGCACTGAGTTGTTATACATGAGTCATCCGGGAACGAAACAGTGCACTAAAACCGATTTAAAAAAAGTCGTTTTGTAACATCAGTGCCATAGAGAAACTTTAATAATGTTTGTGTCTGAGTGGCTTGGTATCATTAACTTCCAAAGATTTTTTTAGTCCTGTGGTTAAAGATAAACACCTGTAGTAAACACAAACATCTCATCTTAAATTTAAAATATGCTTAATGTAAATTATTCTAGTTCATGTATTTTGAGATTCCAGTGGAAAGCACATGGTGGCGGAAGGTTATGTAGCCAGTCTGTTTACAGAGTGCTACTTTGATAAGATTATCAAAACTGGAAACTCTAAGTTAGGCATATTACATCAGTGCATTTGCTAGTTATTTTTTAATAATACTCTATGGCATAATCTGAGTACACAAAATGTTTTATAATCGATCAATTTATGATCATTGGAGAATGATTTGCTGTTATTTTCTCTATAAATAATTGCCAATAAATTCTACGATTATAGACTACATCGCCGACCTCCCGTGCCTCAGTCGGTTGGTGCGCCGCCGGTCTGTGGTGCGGGAGGTTCTGGGTTCGAATCCCAGGTATGGCATAGGTAAGTTAGGTCGTCAGTTACTTTGTAAGTCGTCCCCTGATAAGCCTTAAGGCATAACACTGGTAGACGTTAAAAAGCCCAATCCAATAGACCACATCATCTTGTTTAGTTTATCGTTTATTTTAATGCATGTCTCAAAGTGTAGAATTCAAATAGGTACATCAATGGAATTTTACTGGTTACATTTTTGTAGTTGCAATATATCTCCGATTGTTTCCCTTTGGATACAATCAAGTCGGCTCGTAGCGAGTTGTCCATTTTTAAATAATTTATTATATTCTGATCGCGCACCAATAAGTACCGTATGCTACAGTACAGATATGTGAGTAGAATGCCTAATCTGTCGTGCATTAGTATCAAATGAACTGTAGGTACTAACAAAATAATCACATAGGCTTATGTCCTAAATGTTAAGCTATGTAAATTGAAAATACAATAGCCAAAATTCGTTCGTTATTTCAGTATTATTGTTAATATGATAAATTTTGTTTTCCCCAGGAGTGAACTGAATGAGAGGTTTTTAACTGTGTATGTAAACTAGAAACAGTCTGCCGAAACTAAATATACGGTATAGTTAAATGATTAAAAAGTTATTTCACACCAAGAAAAAATGTTGTTGAGACGACTTGGCCATTTTTTCAGTTAACAAATCCATTATTTGCATCACTGTTTTATATAGCACAACATATCGACAACGTGATTGTTGTTTCTGTTCGGGAATATTTATAGTAAGATTATGAATAACTTTTGTGTTACAAAAAAATTTGGGTCAAAAATCAAGTTTTTCATCACTGAGAAAAAATTCCTTTAATTAATATGCCTATATTATCTTTATTTTCTCCAAGATCTCTCTGTACCACTCCCAAACGCCCCATCAATACAGAAAATTTATAACGCTGTTCAAATACAAATAAGCTATTAAAATATTTTTTGATTAAAATAAAAATTATATATACAAAATTAACATTATATTAAAAGTAATATATATACTAAAGTAATTAAAATTGAAAACAATGTTCTATTAATTATATATTGCATAACATTTTCCATGGTAAATTAGTTAACATACTAATATTTTCAGAACAAATATCAAAGAATTTGAAAACAATTTTACACTATTCGCGCTAATTTGTAACTAGAAACTGCCAAACGTCAAAACTGTGGCAGAAAGCTGGATCCGAGCACGTCTCTTAGCATTCTCAGGTATACGGGAACAGCAAAGCGACAAGCTGATGCTAACAGCGATAAGATGAACACTTCCCTCCCATGCCCCTCGTTGGGGCTACAGCAATCCTCAACAGCCGGCGTGCAAAATGGGCACAACAACCACTATGTACCGCGTATCTTTCCGGTGAGAAAATCACGTAAACTCCCTCCGACTCATAGTGTCGATTCTCTTCTGGTTAGGAACAAAACGAAATTTATCATCAGAGAATTTTGCATAGAAACAATTTCTACCGCTAGTCGTGCGGTGTTCCAAAAGGTTGCTTTTATTTAAAATCTCAAACTGCGTGAATTATAGAAGAGAAAGATTTGGCTGAAGCTATTTTACATTTAATTTACGATTATTGCAGTTATCCTGTTTCTAACTGAGGCAAGTACGCGTATAAATTCGCGTACTGTTGTCTCTCCGCCCCGGCCCATTTCCTACGCAACACCGTTTTCACCTGTCTGCCTTGCGAAAAGTATTGATCGGAAGACGTGTGGTGGAACAAAACTACAGACCATGGACAAATAATGCTAAAAACTTACGTTAGTACCGATAAACACTTACGTGTACATTATGGAAGCCCACGTTTGTCGATTTAAGGCTCATAGTAGCGTAATCGCACCACAAATCTATGTTTTCATGGTTGACTGGCACCGTGGTGCGTCACAGTCCTTGGGAGTCGGCTAGCTTACTGCCGGCAGCTCAGCTGGCTGGAGTTGAAGTCGCCGCCACCAGAGTTCAGCAGTGTTCCTTCCCCGAAGTTCGGCGGAATGGCGTGCTTAGCGCACTCGCTTATGAATGGCTAGTTTGAATGTAACGGAGGCGACGTTACAGGGAATATTCACTGGATTGTTCTTAAACGTTTGTGTGAATTCTGGTAACCTCTATAGGGCTCAAATGGGTGAATTGATTTGCGACAGTGGCTGGATGGTGGATGATTGTAGCTACCCCCATAGCGAGGCAATGCCCGTATTTTGTATTTAAATGCTGGTAAAACCTAGCATCGGGGTCAGACGCTCGGCTGCGAGGGAAGTCTTCCATGGATGACATGTCAGGTATTCAGTTTGATCACTGGTTGTTTAGAAAAATGAAGGGAAAAAAAACCTTCAGGGGATGCAGGAACGTCATTTTGAAGCTCTAAGTTTTCAGTTACTGTCAGGATATTTCTGTAATGGATAAAATAAGCAGTTTAAGTATTTCTGCACAACTTCATAAGGAATCACTTCTTAATATCTAATGAGACATTTATTAGTAAATGTTAGAGGTGGAACATTAATTTTTCTTGTTAAAATTGTTTTGACTGAATTGATTGTCAGTGGGAATTAAACTATTATTTATTTAAATTATTATTTAACTGTTTCGCAAAAATACAAATGGTTGTTATCAACAAAAAAATATATATAATTTTTGGAATTAGAATTATAATTTGTAAAAATAATTTATACTTAATATTTGCCAGTGTTTGTGTGGAGGCGGATATAAGTACTGGCATGAAACGGTAAGACAACGAAAAAAAAAATCGTCGATGTGAAGTTGCTCATTACAGATAACGAGATGGTGATTTCATAATCGCAGGTAAACACATAGGCGTGTGCCATTTGTGACCTACTACCGGAACGAAAGAAACACCTATGAGATCACTTTCCCGTCTGTGTGCCTGTGTGTATGTACGTGTATGTATAGGCGAGCGTGTGTGTGCCTGTGTGTGTGTACGTGTATGTATAGACGAGCGTGTGTGTGCCTGTGTGTGTGTGTACGTGTATGTATAGGCGAGCATGTGTGTACCTGTGTGTGTGTACGTGTATGTATAGGCGAGCGTGTGTGCGCCTGTGTGTGTGTACGTGTATGTATAGGCGAGCGTGTGTGTGCGCCTGTGTGTGTGTGTACGTATAGGCGAGCGTGTGTGTGCCTGTGTGTGTGTATGTATAGGCGAGCGTGTGTGTGCCTGTGTGTGTGTGTACGTATAGGCGAGCGTGTGTGTGCCTGTGTGTATGTACGTGTATGTATAGGCGAGCATGTGTGTACCTGTGTGTGTGTACGTGTATGTATAGGCGAGCGTGTGTGTGCCTGTGTGTGTACGTGTATGTATAGGCGAGCATGTGTGTACCTGTGTGTGTACGTGTATGTATAGGCGAGCGTGTGTGTGCGCCTGTGTGTGTACGTGTATGTATAGGCGAGCGTGTGTGTGCCTGTGTGTGTGTACGTGTATGTATAGGCGAGCGTGTGTGTGCCTGTGTGTGTGTACGTGTATGTATAGGCGAGCGTGTGTGTGCCTGTGTGGGTATGTATAGGCGAGCGAGCGTGTGTACGCCTTTGCATGTGTGTGCCTCCCCTCGCCCTTCAATATTTGAACGCATAAACCGAATTTCACCAAATTCGATGTAGATGCAGTACTAATAAAGACATCTGACTTTTATAGCTTTCGACAACGTGGGGCTCTTTCTTTCAAAATGACGGCCATTTTTTTTTTAATTTAGGATATTATGACATATCTCGGAAACCATTCAACCGATTTAAACAAAAATTTGTATGCTGACAGCGCAAGGTGAAACCATTGAAATCAGTGCAAATGGAGAATATTGTTTGTTGGTGTGTAATTTTGGAAGATGGCACCCCATGAAAAAATAAATCTTTAATGTTATATCTCGAAAACTACTCAAATAATTGCACGTCAGTATTACTATTAAACTCCAAGTAAATATAAGTAATTGAACTTTATTAGGCACTTATTTTGAAAATGACGGCCACATAAATACTTCAGGATTATTTTGTACAACTACTCTTTCGTTCGACCAATTTCAACCAAATTTTGTACGCTGGCAGTAGTTCTTACAAACATCATATAAGCTTAACAATAACCATTTTTGTCATCCATTCTGTATGATAACACTACACGAATTAATAAAGTTTTTGTGTAATATCTCGGGGAATAATTGAGTGATTCCTGCCAAATATTGCAAACAAGAAGCGCTATGATAGGCCATGTAAACTAATCAACTTTGAGAGGGCCTATTTTAAAAATGGCGCCCATATAAATATTTTAACTCGAAATTTTTTATCTAAGAAACAGCATAACATTTTCCAACTTTAATTTGTATGCTGACAATATCAGTTATATCTATAAAAATTTTCTCTGCAGAGCCTCATTTCTCTGTCATTTTGGAAAATAGCCCCGCATGAAATATTAAAAGTTTTTATTGCGTATTTCGGGGAACAATCAACCCATTTATTTCAAATTTGGAGATGAAGTTGTACTGTGGTAGGCTATATTAATTTATATTTCTTAGGTGTGTAAGTATCTTATTTTCTGAATGGTGCCTATACAAGCATTTTAGCTTGGTGTTCTATATCTACGAAATTAGGTACAGATTTAAATTTAACTTTGTATATATGACAATCATGGAATGTTCTATTAGATAAACTTTTGTTACTCCATTTATAAAGACCGTTACATTATTAACGGAGTTTGAATGACATATCTCGCGAATCAATTAACCGACTCGTGCCAAAATTTCACGCAGGTATTGCTACAGAAGGGTGTGTAAATCAACATGTGTTATGTATGGACGGTGTGTTTTAATGGAGGTTATATAAATTATTTAGTTTAAAATGTTATATCTATGAAACGTTTCAACAAAATTCAACCAAGTTTTGAATGGAAATAGTGTTAATTAGAAGCATCATTTTTGTATACACAATTTTTTTTTGTCGTCCTTTTTCCAAAGTAGTGTCAGGTGAGTAAAACATTTTGCCATATTTCCTGAATAATTAAACTTGTTTCCACGAAATTTGGCACGCCTAAAGAAGACCATGTAAAAGTACAGGACTTAAATTGGGCCAGACACTGATTTTAAAAATGGTGGGCATGTAAATTTTTTGATATATTTGGCATTTATATTAAAAATTTTAACTAAATACAACCAAACTCATTATGCTGACAGTATTTATTAGACACATAGTATAAAGAAAAAATTTAGACTGTTTTGTATGATATCACCGATTAAGAAAATAAGGTCTTTATGCCTTACATCAAGTACCAATTTACCAGTTTACACAAATTTTTTCACACAAGTAGAATTATAGTAGGCCATGCAATCTAATGTGTTTTTGTGGCTCTGACACATTTTTTCAAAATGATAGCCATGTAAATATTCCAGGTTACTGAACCTCATCGCACAAAACATTAGACTGATTACATCCGAAGTTGATGCTCCGTGATGCAGTCGATTGCACTCTAGCTTAATTTTACGAATTTTTGTGAATTCTAATCTCGGGTAAGTCACTTGTGTATTTGAATTGTCTTGATTCTGTTTCTTACGTTTCTGGTTTCGTCTCCAATGATATCGCTGTAAATGAGACGTCAACGCCTACCTACCGTATAAACTTTTAAGAATTTCACCTAGATGTGTTTGCACCCACGTGGAGGAAAGAAGGCTCATTAGTTATCAGTAACTTCTTGTTGGATATTAAGGTCGAATTCCCTTACATCTACAATGCGCCAATACCTTCTCCCCACCCACACGAAACCGATAGGCGAAGGACGGGCAGTCACCAAAGGAATCAATCAAATACGTGTTTAAGATATTTTTTTTTTATTTGATAAATATTATAACGATGCAGGCACATGTCTACTTACTCGTACCGGAAATTAAAAGAAGTTTTCGTGTAGAGCACATATTTGTGTGTGCGTGTGTTTTATCTTTTTTTTTTTTTTTTTACCTGCACGGTTCTGCCTGCCACTCCTTAGGTATGCCGCCCGGGGAGTGTGCCCACTCCCTCTTTTGCCGCCTACAACCAACCCTGCCAAATATTTGTTCGGCCAAGTGACTGTTCTGCGAGAAACCAAGCGCCGGGGCTGCTAAACCTCTGTTTTGGTCATGCAGCTATTCTGCGAAATGTCTTTCTTGCCAAACGCCAGTCTCTGGGTTAAGACAGAAGGTATCGGACATTTGATTGTCGGGTCGAATTACTTTTAACATAAATGCTCTCCAACATCCTCCTCTCCCGCCTGGTCGTGCCTTTTTTTTTTCTCTCTGAGTAATCCACTACCAAACAAACTGTAGTCCGTGTTAAATGTTAAAATTTATTCAATATTATTGACATCAAATGAACCCACATTAGCCGTGATAGAATTTATTTTAATTAACCATTCTGTTATACTTTCGGCATAAAGAAAGGGCGTTGATAGCGAGATGTAAAAGAATTAAAAATTAAACCGTTACCTGAGTTCATTTCGTTCCCGCCTCTCGCGAAGGGATTGCTTGAAGGGTGCGATGGAGGACGGGAGGAAATTCGCGGGGTGATGTAATTTCGTTTCTGTCGTCCTTGTACGCTCATCCTCTCTCTTTTCATCAAGTCCTGTCTGTACGCGCCGAAGAGAGAAAATAGCGTAGCGTGTGCCTGCCAGAAGTGCAGAAACCTGCTAACCCGTTTCTAGGTCATAAAACGGAACAACTCGAGTGCCAACTTGGACTATGAAAACCATACAGTGAGGAGTTTGATCAGCGCAGTTTGCCTACTAATTATAGATCATTGATTTCAGTCGGTGTAATTATTCTTACTTAATATTTAGTTAACTGTATGCTGTGTACCGGAAACCAGACGAATGCAGTGTCCTATGAATACTTATTGTGTACGAAAGCCTTTTGGCGAACTAACTGATACTGAACATAAAGGTGCCATGGTGGCTGAGCGATTAGCACGCTCGCCTCCCACCAAGGCGAACCGGGTTCACTCCCCGGCCGGGTCACCGGATTTTCGCAAGCGGGAATCGTGCCGGACGATGCAGTTGGTTGGCGAGTTTTCTCGGGGATCTTCCGTTTCCCTCCTGTCCCTTCATTCCAGCGCCGCTTCATGCTCACTTCAATCACCCTCATCGGATCTCAAGACCTCGCCGTTAAGAGCCACCAAAAACTCTTCAGATCACTGAACATGTATTTATGAACCAATGATTTTTGCAGCAATGCCGGCAGTTATAGGCCATTCACGATAAAGTGAGCACTTTTGAAAGCTCTCTCACTTGGAATAACAGTAAATAAATATATCATATTTAATCCTTAGGCGTTAACTTCCGAGTGAGGTTGAATATACACACAATGTTTATTTCTTACATGGCAATATTTATTTAAAAATGCGGTTGAATAATAAAAAAAATGGCCGAAAGAAAAAAGTAACTAGCGCCTCAAAAGTGCTCACTTTACCGTGTATAGCGTATAATGAACTTATATTGGAGATATGCGTTACCAATGAAAATAAGTCCGCCATAGACTAAATATGACGAAGCGAATCATTTAGTTGGTAGTTAAAGTTCAGAAACATTTACGTTTTGCAGGCAGTCGATGCATTCTTTGGTGAAATATCAGAGTACTGATATCAGATTTCGGACTCTGTAAACATTTATAGACCGTCCAACGATATGTGACTTTAGGCAATTTACTTTCTTTCATATGCATTCCCGATGCCAGCTCAATCCAAAACGTCATTAAAAGTTTAATAGATTTATTCAGGTAAATAAAATTAATCAAATGAACACCTGAACGTATTCATTTACAGTATTGAAGGTCATATTAGCGTACCATTGTACATTAAGAAAACAGCATTTTGTTCAATAATCTTACACATTAATAGGTTGCGTTTAGTATTTTTTTTTAATTATTGGTTCAATATGGCTTCATAAGTCTTTTAATGTGCAATGTTCACATAATTAATACGGGCATTCAAATTATTCTACTGAAATATCCCTACTTTGTAAATGGCAAGTACACAAATGCATGTGTAAAAAGTATAGTGTACTTTTGTATTTCTGTTAATTTAATTTTTTTTTGCCCCTTGTGACTGCGGGAATGTACATGCTCCAAGTACACATTTCAGTGGAGAATGAGATTAAAATAGTGTCATCAATGTTCCCATGTAGTATGTGCAGCTTAAACTGTCCAGTGCCTTTTTAACGTAATCATTACCAAACACGTACTGAATACTGAAATTTAACTTAACAGAAATGCCATGACCTCGGAAAAAAATCACGTTGTTGGAAAGTCATCAGAACTTCTGATTACGTTTTGCTTCCAATATAGCGGTGTTTCTATAAAACAAAATGTTGTTTTTAAATTGTTTGTTTGTACTTAAAGTCGGCCGGATGAGTATATTGACCAGACTTTTGGGGAAAGTTACACAGAATGTTCGGTGCGTAGACACCCAAACAGAGGTAGACGACAGAGGGGCTCAAGACCGACCAAAATGATCAATAAATAAGTCGTCCGATTCTGGACCGTTTAAAGTTACGAATTACCTTCGGATATTTGGACCAAATGTACACTACTCTACGAATATAATGATTGTGACGAATGTAAGTGCCCAAGTGAAGTGGTGTTTGTAGAAATGGTAGCTGAAAAGTTTAGTCTCATAACGAAACATAATTCATGCTTTTGTAATTACAGCGAATTGGAAAATAATAAGAGTTTTTGCTAAAGTTATGTATTGTCCAGAGTAGTAGGATTCACCCGGTGCAGGCATACGGTGCTGTCCATAAATGTCGGTGTTGCCATCAATTTTTTTTAGTAATTTCTCATTACACGCCAATTCTATCTTTTGTCATTTACTTTTGTCCTCCATTAATTTACCCGAAACTTGCAGTGTTTGCTAATATAAGAAATTCTTTCTCAAAATGGTTGGCGCATGCCTCTCACTTTGCTGTATTTAAATATATTCAAGGCTTTAGCCATGCAGTCTGTTCGAACTGTAGCACGCGGTGAATCTTGACGATCTTCAATTCATTTTTCATAGCTCGCTTGAGGTTATGTTATTTGGCGATATAGCGGCTCTTGTCTTCCAGCATTGTCATCAGCTTCGGCTGTTTCGAGACCGGCGTACGCTGGTTCATAGGAAGGAACAGCAAATCGCTGTGTTTCTCGAGCAGGGCCGCAGGATACTCGACATCCATCTCCAAGATGTAACTGGTCACTCCATCGTTAGGTACGGACATGCCGTTGATGTTCACATCGACCCACTTAAAGTTGTGTATTGGAAACAGCAGCGACATTGCCCAACCGCACAGGTTGTTTGCGTCGAGATACTGTAAGAAGATGGAAGGCTTGCCGGGGTCGTATGTTTCTGGTCCATAGATGTTGTTCGCCACCGCATGTCGTTTGATGCCCTAGGCCACGCCAACACGGGTCCCTTCCTCGACAAACATCTGCATGTCGTAGTGAGTTGGAAGCTCTAGCTCGACTTACGTCATTCGTGGCATGGCGTCTAACTCAAATCCCGGCGCGCAGATGTAGTGCGCACAGTCCAATCCATACATTGAAAAGCACAAATTTTTGAAATTTTCAAAGATGTCTGCCAGGAGAAGAACGTCCGTTGCCAAGTACAATTCTGAATGTTCATTTAGACTAATACAGACAAACTCTTGCCAGATGGTCTCGGTGTGGGTGTATTATTTGTCGCTGATCCTAGAGCCCATCAACCTTTTGTAAAAAGCATCTTTCAGAGTAAACTGCTGCTCGTCCAGCTTCCGCCAGCTGTCGACATACTCCTACGGGAATACGCCTTTTCGCGTGACTAAAGACAGTTGGCTTCCACTGAAGAACTTGGCTGTGTTGTTAAATTGACTTCCGGGGCAGGTACTTAGTCAAGGATGCCAGATTGCGAGCCATACACCGGAAAGTATCAATGAACAGGATAGAAAATCTGTCCCCTCACTGCTTTGAAATTATTATGTTCTTCGCTCGTGTGTGGAACAATGAAAATATCTTTTCCATCATAACCAGCTGCCTGACGATAAAATTCTCATCGTAGCTCAGGTTGTGGAAAAAGTCGACGAGTTTCTTGGGGCAGCGACACAGAAAGTTGCAGCTGGTGGATGAAGGTCCGCTGTACGGTCCGGCGAAGTGGTCGTGGTCCCACACCTTACAGTTCTTATGCGTCAATAGAGCAGCACAGCAGCAGCAGCTCGTTGTTCTGGTATAGCTAGTCTTTCCTGCAGGGGCGAATGGCTCCATTGGCTTCGATGTGGCATTAATGAAAATTTTCTGCTCATATTCCCCCATATATAAAATGTGGTCCTTGCACAGCATAGATTTTAGTGCTGCTGGAATGACGTCGTCCACATGTGTGTGTGTATATATAATCTGTATGCCTCGTGTTTCTGGTAGGCCTACATGTATGCACGACTAGGGTATAGTTCACAGGCGTGGATCGGTTTCATATTTGCCTCAAAATCTTCATAAATATTGGCTATTTATTAGTGTGATGATAGTTCTTAAATTTCAAAACGGGCGCGGCCGTTTGTCTTTACCTGGCTCTGGCATTTCAGCACGAAGTGGAGCATTCTGTTTGCAGTATTGCTTGTGTTGTTCCAGGTATTGCTGACCTGCCGACCCGGATTTCCTCTCCTGATTGTCAAAATACGAGGAGTACCGCTTGCATACGTATATCTTCTGACTGTGGGCCGTCAGCTGCGATCTCGCCAAAAGCTCAACTTTTTTACACCACAATAGTGAGCGTTTCCATCTTCAGTGAGGAGGAGGAGGTCGATGTGGTGACATTTTTCTTATTTAGCAACACATACAGGGTAGATCTTCTGGTTTTTGTCTATGGCATATATATTGATGGAAACCGCAGGGTAATTTTTCTTGAAAATATTTATATGCCGGAGTGAGGCCGGAAAAATCAAATTTGTATTCAAGGGCTTTGTAACGGTGGTCTACTAGCTGCAGATCTGTGCCTTTCACGAAGCATGCCAGAACTGCCCAATTGAAACACATGTGGTCTTCGAGATTTTTGAGGTTGATGTTGAGCGATATGTGAACAATTTTATCAACGACGGATGGTGAAGCAACGTGGGAGCCAGTTCGTGGTGCTAGGCACTTTTAGTGCAAAGTGCAAATACAGTCATTACAAAATGTTTCTGTTATTAAATAATATATCCACCTTTTCGATTTAGAGGTAGGTCTCCAGTATATATATTTTTTAACATGGAGAAGTTATTTCGACTTGCTACCATCACACACCACAATCAGTACCACATGCTCCACAACCAGCACCATACGCACCACAATCAGCAACACATGCACCATAGTCGTACCACACACCACAATCAGTACCACAACCAGCACCACACATGCCACATTCAGGGTCATCTATGGGCCACTGTGTGTCATTTAGGGGTCATTATGGGTCATTTATATGTCCTTTATGGGTCATAATGGGAGGTTATCGGTCATTTATGAGGCATAAGGATCGTTGCAGGTAATTTATCAGTTATTTATGGGTAATTATGGGTATTTATAGGTCATGATGTGTCATTATGGGTCATTTATGTATCATTATGGGTGTTTTATGGGTTATTTATTGGTCATTATGGGTCATCAGGGGTCATTAGGGGTTATTAGGTGTCGTTTAGGGGTTAATCTTGTAAGGAGTCGGTCTACCAGTAGGCAGTTGTCTGCTTTAAGTGTGTCCATGAGTTCAAGCTGAGCGAAGATAACATGAGGACGAAATATATTTTCACATTTAAAAAAATGTATTCACTGGTAGGGCAACGATGATAAGTTAGCGGATAGCGATTCGGTCCCAAGTTTTTTTTCAGCTCGTCTGGGAGGGCCCTTTCAGGGCTAACCATAATGTACACTGTTTGCATAGTAAAGCAATTTTTTTCCGTAGATTGTTACAAAATTAAATTTGGTGTGAGGGATTGAACACTTATTTATTTATTTTTTACTGTATGTTGTTTCACATTTTGTGTGTCTGTATATATTTACTCGTGGCTGACATAATTGATATGAATGCTAGAATTTATATTGAAAGTGCGAAATATTCCAAGTTTGGCTAGCTAGTGTGAAGTCGCTGCTGTAGGTGGAATGCTCACTTTTTCCCAGGCTCGAGGCGTCCACGCGTCTTCGACAGCTTGCGTTGTAGGGAGAGCAAAGTACAACTTATGCACGGCTGCCAACTCGTGAATATTGCACGTGGTACTAACCCACACCTGCCATCGTTACTGCTGGCGCTGAAACGGTGTGTCTCACATATGCAAGGCCTCGTATTCTAAAATATGTTTTTTTTTTTTTGCGTTGGTGGTGGCTACACATTACGTTTCTTGGGGATGCCCGCGACCTGATGTACTGGAAAATTTGAATTTACCTGGGCGCTCTAGTGGGAGATAGTAAGAATAAATGGCCAGCAGATGTATCTTGAGGGAGGAAGCTGGAAGGGGGCGGATGCCTGCCAACAAATTAGCGAACGTTAGTAATTGAGAGATTAAATTACAAATTAAAATTAGCGTGCGTGCTGGCAGAAGGATCACGAGAAATGTACATTCTTAAAAATAAATTGTTCAGTAATAATATTTAATAATTATTTTGTAAATCTTTTCAAATACATGTTTATGTTTTTAAAGAATATTAATAAAAATTTTAAAAATAAAATTCTAGTAATAACTTTTTTTTGCTTTTATTTTGGTTTTAATGTCAAAGGTTAACAGGGTAATGTCAAGGTCACCTGGATCTAACATGGTGGTCGGGTGACGTCACAACGTAACGGCCGGCCGGCTCCTAGCTTCTATCCCCGATCCCGTTGCGTTAAAGCCGGCTATATCGTTCTACTCTAAAGTAACTACATTTATTGACCACAAATTTAAACTGGACACTCTAAATACCACGTCAAGAAATGATGGCAGGAAATACATCGTGAAGAAAATTCCTCCTTGAGCAGCCAGCGCAACACTCCAACAAACCACGGTAAAGTTAGGCAATTCTGTTATACTAAGACTTTTCTCTTACTGTTTCGAAAATATTATGCTATGGTTATCCGTACTTGTTTCATGAGATAGAGGGATTTTTTACGTACAATTTCGTACAAACATATTGAAAATAGCGATGATATTTCCCCCGTTATTGATTAACAAAATTTGGTAATAAAAGTAGGCGACTCCGTGATATTATGAGGTTTATCGCTAAATGTATTATTTGACTGTGAAATATATTTTAATGCAATTAAATTGTACACATAATAGTAATGAAGGCCTGGCATGTATGACAGACTATAACAAAAAATCACATTGCACAACATAATTCATAAATGGTAAAAATATTCAAATTTTCATGATAAATTTCAACAAACAAAATGTTTGCACTAATATGAAGAGAAAGTGTTGAGTCCTGCAGCTTTAGCAACCCTATACCCCATGCGTCTGACCTCGTTAACTGTAAGCCCAAAGCCTAACGACTGCATTGTTTTTATGAAGTTCACTACCCTAAGCTCAATTTCAGGCGGCATAACAAAAAGCTTTCCAATTTTTGCAATAGTTGAACTATCTGGATCTGCTAAAAATTTGGTGCAATAATCCTTAAGTGTACTCCACAGGATACTAAAACGTTTACTAGCCTTGTACACTGCCCATCCTTGATCCTTCACGGAAATGAAGTTAGCTTGGAATATTAAATGTTTTTTTTTTTTATTTGAGAGCCTTTAAACGGATAACTTAATTACAGGTTTTAAGTGCAAAGCGCGATGTTTCAATGGCATTATCATGAAATCAATTAGCCATCCCCTCAATCTAGATGCATATTTTATTTCTCCAGTAAGAAGTTATTAAGGTGCTTCAGCTCTATAACATGTGCAATTAAGGGTTTTTTAATTTGATGCTTTAAACATGCAACTTTATAACAGGTTTGGGGTACAAAGGGCGATGTTTCAATGGCGTTATCATGGGATTCATGAGCCGTACTCTCAATACAGATACATATTTTATTACTCCAGCAAAGTGTTATTAACGTACTATAGTTCTATAACATGTGCAATTAAGGGTTTTTAATTTAAGAGGCTTTTAACATGCTACTTTATTACAGATTTGGGGTACAAAGTGAGATGTTTCAATGCTTTATCATGGAATTCATGAGCCGTACGCTCAATGTAGATGCATATTGCATTACTCCAGCAAGGATTTATTAAGGTGCTATAGTTCTGTAACATGTGCAATTAAGGGTTTTTAATTTAAGAGGCTTTAAACATGCTACTTTATTACAGATTTGGTGTACAAAGTGCGATGTTTCAATGCTTTTTCATGGAATGCGCGAGCTGTACTCTCAAAGTAGATGCACATTTTATTACTTCATCAAGATGTTACTAACGTTCTACGACATGTGCTTTTAAGGATTTTTAATTTAAGATGCTTAAAAATGCAACACTATTACAGGTTTGGGGTACAAAGTGCTATGATAGTACGCCTATAGAAAAAAGTTGGCAAGACAAATTCAAAACTGGGATTCAAAGCTAATTTCACTTCAGTTCATCCTTTACCGACCGCAAGGTGGCTTTCAGGCTTTCAGACGTGTAGGATAGTCCTGGGTTATTCCGCTTCAGCGGCATGTTAACGCGATGCGTTAAGGTAACAATCCCAAAACCTAAGAAAAATCATCATATTGCTAAGCTGATGCACCTTAAACACGCGAAACTACGTTTAAATCAATTTTATAGATAATTATATGTATCTTAGCGTTCACTGGTTTAGATATGAAATTTATACATCGTAAAGTTTGTTTCCAAGATATAAAATTGTCCAATATTGTTTTCATGGCCAGTAACTTTTCCATCCGCGCTACTCCGCGGAGCGAATAGATTCCTACAGCTTCGTACAGTTGCCTAAATATGGGGCACGTGGGTTTAAAATAGTCCTGGATACTTCTGCCATCAGCCGGAAAGGTCTTAAAACCGTTTGGAGTCTAAGCTACGGCGTGACAGAGAGAATTCTCTATCTATCACGTTGATATCACGGAGTTCCTATAACGCATATAGAGATTTCAAAGTTCAGTTAGCCACAATCAGACGTAAACTCTCAGAATCCACAAATGAATCAGTCATGAAAATAAACTGGTCAGAATTTATTAAAGAGCAAGTGATATTAAATTTCGCAGCTCCGTAATTGACTGCTAACTTTTCTACGAGTATGTGATTATGTTGAAATGTGACAAAAGTCACTGGCGGTAGTTACACAAGTTCGTTTTGGAAATGCTCACCTAATCGCGAACTACTTGTAGCAAATACTACATTAACATAAGTGTTATGCCAATAGATTAAGCCATATGGTTTTGGCAGTTACTGTCTATTCAACGGTAACTCCACGCTTTTTAAAGCAAACACCCCAGGTGCAACACATTTACGTTAATATTTTTATACATCAATTATATGCCATAAAAATGCAGTACTACTAACGTTACATTATTATATTTTTTATTAGAAAAACCTTATATATTTGTATTTTTTATTATTCATAAAATTTAATGTTATAATCCATAATAATTAAAACAGCGAGAGCAGTGTTGTGTTGGCAACGGCTAAAAACTATTACTGAACGAAGTCTATTTTGAACTTAAACGCATTTTATTGAAATATGTATATATATGCAGAAAGCAGTTTCGCATATATATTGTACTGTTATTTACGCAAAATATAACATTTTGTATAGTCTGATTAGCATGAAATATGGACCGTAGGTTCTGGTCTACGTGTGTATTTTTTTTTGTCTTGGGAAGACTAGTAATAACATTAGTGTTCGCATCTAGTGGAAGAAAATGTAATCGGTACCTGAAAGGAAAAGTCCAGCAGGATTTCAGAAAAGCGCGAAATTACCGTGAGTGGCCCAGGTCCTATACAGCACCAAATTACCTTACGGTGTTTGGACTTGGAAATAAGTTACTGCGCAGCTGGCATGCGCACTCGATGTCACTGTAGGGGTGGGAATGACGTCAGGCGACCTGCGCGAAGGACCGGATCAATTAACCGACGGAAGTCGAGGATGGAGGGGGGTGCATAGTTAATTTCGAGGGTGAGAGGGTGCATAGTTAATTGCTGGGGCTGTCGCAGGGCAGGAGTAATCAACTCTGGGAGGCTGTTGCCCGTGTGGGGCCCCATCCTCACGCAACGACAGACGTCCTGGCGGAGAAAAGTTGAAGTTAACGCAGGAAATGGGCGCCGCCATTTTGAAACGACCTCTTCCACTCCGCGGACTGGGGAATTGAATCACAGCGCTGAGAGACGCGCTGGAGGCAGGATGCGGCCGGGTTGCTGTCGAGACTTCCGGAAATAAAGTCGGTGTGCGCGGAATATTTCCTGACCTATGTCAACACACTGGGTCACACAGAGAGAGTGACAACTCCAAAGACTTTACTCCGCGATACCTATATATTTACAAACTCTTTTCGTAATATATTCTACTAATGGTTTCTTCACACATTTTGAATCAAACGTTCGAAAAACCTCTCCATGTGCGACATGTTTCGTCGTTTCCTTAATATGTAATGTATCACGAGTGTTATATATATCTGTGAAATAAAAGTATAGGCTGTTAACGGAAAAATGAGCACTTTTGAAAGCCCTGCCAATGATGTACTTGTATACACGTTTCCTATTCCTCCGCCTTATGTAAAATTAACATTGCTACGGACCTCATCACTTTTTTCATGCGTCGGTCAAGTGAAACTGCGAATTTATTAAGAAAATAATTACTTTATAAATCTGCTTATTTTTACACTTCGATGAGTTAATAAAAACGAAAACCAAAGAAATGATAAATTATTACCTAACGCTATTTATTCAACGTTAAAATATGGAACTACTTTCAAGCCATCATTACCAACTTTACTGGGCGAATGTCACTCAGTGCGTCGGTTAAAATATATGCGTTTAGGGGCAGTGACCTTTTTCAAAGGTTCATTTCTAAAGTGCTCACTTTATCGTGAACAGCCTTTACCTCAATATTTATAAAATAAAACGTTCACTTATATATTTTTTATAAATTATTATAATTTGTTTGTAATTAAAACGAAAATAACAGGGAGAAAATAGGTGTATTTGTAATGCCTAGTAATAAATAGTTCCAAGCAAAATATTATGAAAAATAGTGCGCAGAAATACGGTACGTTGTCCCACTGGTGAAATATTCCAGATTTAATTAATCTTTATTCTCATGAGATGGAGGTATATCCTGGTAGTAGAACTTTAGCAGGAGTTCAGAAAAAAATATAAGTAATCGCGAATGGACTATATTGTTAATTGCTATGGCAAAACTATAAGGGTACGTAACACAATTAATAGTAATCGCATTCATTGGTTATGTAAAAGTTAAATCGCCAACATGGAGAAAACTAAGCGTGGTCACAGATCTGTAACACCTTTATTACAATTTCGTAGCTATAATTTCGTAACTACAATATTTTTTAATTGTTTATGACCCAGCATGAATAAATTAGTTGTTTATGACCCAGTAGTATTTTCGTTGATTGTAAAAGGCATTCCCAAAAAAGATATTTTCCCAAACTCCATGAAAGGCTTTTAGAAATTGTTAACGCAATAAGAGAAAAATATGACATTTTATTAGTCATAATTATTGAGTCATTAACAAAGCCAGTTTGACAATCACTATTAAGTCTATTATTTATTTTGCCAAAATACTGCGTCTCAACTTGGCGAGGTTTTACTTTTAATGATCGCAGCTCTCTATGTCAAATTAACGTCTGGGAACGTTTTAAAACATAGCCCTGTCATATTATGGTTTTGTCTGGAAATAATTACCCAGAAGGCGAGACTCTGCATACGCTTATCCCTTGTGCCCAGTAATAACACGACAAGAAGTAACTGATAACTACCGAGCCTGCTTTCCTCTAGATGGGCGCAAAAATTTCTACTAAATTTCTTGAAAGCTTAGATGCTAGGTAGGCATTGACGTCTCATTTACAGCAATATCACTAGAGATGAAACAAGAAACATGTGAAACAGTACAAGACAATTTAACCCATTCAGACCCAGTGTGCACAACTGTGTAAATTCCGCACGTGCAGGTAATTTTTGGTCTGTACTGCACACTGCGAAGCTCAATGACCAATGACCTTAATTGTGAATAAATTATTCGTAAACCGTCTTACTGGTTTAGGTTATAATTGGTTAATATTATTGTAGCCGATTAAATAGCCTACAGCTCATTGGCTGTGACAACGTAACAAGTGTTGTATCGACTTAAGTACATCACGCATCATAAAAAAATTTTTGTTTGCGACACCTCAAACCGTAAATAGAAGTGGTCTGGAAGGATTAAAATACACGAGTGACACCCGGGATTCGAATTCAGAAAAACTGTCAAATTTACGCTAGCTTACAATCAACTGCATCACAGCGGTAGGATTCAGAGTAAAAACGTCTTATGTTATCAGTCTAATATTTCCAGTGATAAGGTTCACTACCTTGAAATATTTACTCAGACCTCATTTCAAAATAAGAGTCTGAGCCACTTAAACACAAGTTAATATGGCCTACCATACGCTACTTGTGTGAAAAATTTGATGAAAATCGGTTTGTTGGTCTCCAAAATATAGCATAAAAGCTTTTTTTAATGTCGAAAACTACTTCCCCAATTTTCGCCAAATTCGGCACGTAAATAGTACTATGATTGGCCAGACAATACGTAATTAAACATAATTAGACACTTAATTTAAAAGTGGCAGTCATTCAATATTTTTACGTTAATTTGCTATTACTACCATAACGTTTGACTAAATCAAACCACATTATGTACACTAACAGTATCCAATACATGTATCACATAAGTTAATTAACAACAAATTTTATCCGCTATTTTGGGCGATAGCATCACATGAAATAACAAAGCTTTTATTTTATATCTCGAAAACCACTCAACTGATTTTTTTTTTTCAAATTTGGCAAGTTAGTGATACTATGATATGCGTAGAAAACATAAGTATATAAACATTATTAGTTACTTGTTTTCAAAACAGCGACATTTAATGTATTTTACAGTTATTTGTTATAACTACCACGCCATTTAGTCAATTTAAACCAAATTTTGTTCGCCGACGGTTTCATATTACAAACATCATATAAGTTAAACAACCACTTTTGTAGGCCATTTTGAAAGATAGCGACACATGTAAAAATATATATTTTACAATATGTCTCGAAAATTACTGAATCAATTTTCGCCGAATTACGCAGATATATAATACTGTTTTGCGTGAATAACTGCGAAATTAGAACAGGGTCATACAAAGATCTTTGCACTAACCTTCTCAAAAATAAAATTATACTGTCACAATTTATAGTCCCTTAGTTACAATTGCGCGGCTTTGCACTGTTCGTGGTATACTGAGTACTTTTGAAAGCCCTGCTTGGGATCTACCTTTGTGTCAAACTTGTATCCTTCCGTCATATCTAAATTTATCATTGCTATGGACCTGATAACTTTATTCATGCACAAGTTTAGTAAAGAATGTAAATTTTTTACTAAAGGCTGTTCACAATAAAGTGAGCATTAAAAATAATATACCTTAGAAATAGTCACTGCTCCTACCTGCATGTGTTTAACAAGCGCACTGAGTGGCATACACCCGGTAAATTTAGTAACAAGGAAGAGAAAAATATACATTTTTTAACGTCGAATTAAAAGTGCTAGGCAAACATTTGCGATAACCAAAATGATTTAAGCAGCTTTCTGTTTTTTTAATGCATCTAAGTTTAAGAATTAGCAGATTAGTGAAATATTTACTTTTCTAATAATATTGTAGTTTCCCTTGACCGACTCATGAATAAAGTGACGAAGCCCATGGCAGTACTAATTTCACATGAGGCGGAATAATACACAATGTGCGTACAAGTAGATCTTAGGTAGGGCTTTCAATAGTGCTCAATTTACCGTAAACAGCCTGTACTATGCAAGGTAGTGTTCTCTAACGTTAGTAGCCATAAAGTTAACATTACATTTCTAACAGAATGCCTAATCTTAGGGCTATTTTAATTAACTCACAGCCAATGTAAAACCAGGAACATGCACGCCAGTGTGCTATGTAGCATGTATATAGCTACACTCGGTGATTTTTCTCAAAGATTGATTTAAAAAGTGCTCAGTTCACAGTGAACCTATAGTCGGGCAACTGTGACTAGGTGACTCTAAACTGTGGCAATGGAATTTTGTTTTTGGAAAGGCTAGAGCCAAGTTCTTTGTATGGCACTGCTCTGATTTCGCAGATATTTGCGGAAAACAATTTTATGTAAAGCTGCTTGAAAACGTCGTTTTATAACGACGACAGACTTCAAATAATGCCTGCAGTATCTGTGATGCATTGAAAGACCTGTTCCCGACTAGTTACAAGGATGCTTTCTTTTTGTGCAATAGCTGTGACGCCTCACCCAAAATTTTGACGTATTTTTGAGCAGGGAGTTTGCTTAAAAGAATTATTATTCATCGCGACAACATTAAAAAATTTCTGCCTGCCCGAGTTAGTGAAGAAGACATGGGTTTCCTACACTACAGCTGTTTGTGCCTGGTGTCGACGCGGCCTGGGGTGGGCTGCGCCTATTTCGACTCCTTCACTACCGGCATCGATCCTTGCAGCAACCTGGCATAGTCACTTTTCACCTGCTCGTCCCCATCATGTGTGGCGGACGCTTCGTCTTGCTTGTCGCTGGCATGACAGTCGTGCGGCGCCCCGAGGAACTAGGAGCTATCGTCACGTCCAACCGGCCAATAGGCGAGCGTGTGAGATTTCCCGCTCCTGTGACCTCACTTCCTGCAGCCTGGTGGCACGCCGGGAGATAGTGTGACACGTGAGCACGTGTGCGGCCCATATATGGTGATGGTGCTCAAACAAACACTATTGGACTACATTGATTTAACCCCTATAAGAAGCAATGCTCCTTCAACGGACTTTTCCCGTATTTGGCCATGTTTAACGTCATTAGTTATTTAATTTGTAAACCCCTCTAGGGAATATTGTCCTGGTTTTTGTATAAATGGCTGGTGCATCTCTGGTTTGGGGTCGGATTCTGCCACTGCCCCAGGAGGAGTCACCATGCCGCCAGTTAAGTAATGCATTATCGAAAACTTTTCAGCATAGCCCTTATGGCATTTGTAGCAGGCACACTTGGTGTCCTGGATAGGAGATAGGCGCCAAGATGGGAAAGGACTTTTGATAATATGCAATTGAGATAATTAGCACTCTTAAGAATTTTAATTGGCAGCAAATTTTCCATCCTGCTTAAAATTTTGGCTAGCCATGTGTAAGTTTTAAAAATGGGGAATTGTGTTTTCCCATAATTTTCAAGTTTTATGAATTTTCATTTCAGCTCAAGGTAAAACCAAAGGAAAGGGTAATTAACACTGGGATTTTTGTATAGCTGCTGTTTTTGGAGGCGTCATGTTTGTTGGCCTCTTAATAATTGTATACTGCCATGAAGTTATTAATTGTTCAATGTTGAAAATACTTCAGGCTAAAACTTGCTCACCTTAATTGGTGTTACTTTAAATCAACTAAAAATAAATTATGTTAGTACTATGAGTTACGAATGAGAATTTTTCACTTTATAAATTTTCGCCAATCATAATAATGGTGATCTGTAAGTATATTAGGTATTCTCTTACCCTTGGTGATAGAGAAAATTTTTTCATTATATATTTATATAGTTAATGGATAGTAAAGAATTAGATTGCCGTCTTTAAATTTCGGAGTAACTTCGTTTAAGACAGCAGTATAATCAAAACTTTATTCATAAATATATATTGTTTGCAATAGTTTTGTGAACTGCTTGAGGAATTGAGAATCGCCATGCTGGGCGGGTTGCTTGTATTTACTAGAAATTTCGTACTCCAATTTATTTGTTTGGAGACTTATAGGCCCATATGATATTTTGGTTGTAGTCCTAAATTCTAGAACAAACATTTGAAGTCCATATACATTTTTATGCCGTGTGGCTATATAAAGCTATTATTTTATTGTATTATTCCATATTTGCACTTGGGTGCTTATGAAAAGTGTATAAAAATGAAAAAAATGTCCATACCTGTTGATTGAAAACTTTATTGAAAACAAAAAGAATTACGAAGATTAAATAAAAGCATTTTTGAAAACACTAATGAATTTTACTGGTTATAAGATCTCGCCATTTCATTTAAGCTTAAGTATTATCATCAAAGAATATTTTACAAAACTTTTCTCTGCCTAAGAATTAGTTGATTCTCCTTAGGGAATTTTTTTTTTTTTGCACTTTCTGTCCGCCTCCCCCGTCCTTGTGGGCAAGGGCTCTGCAAAACGTTTCATGTAATTGTAAAATAATTTCTTTTAAAAAAATGCATTTTTAATACACCACATAATTGCGTGCTGCTTGCAGCATCAAGACCCACCTCATTCAGTCAGTCTGCGTAAGTATTGTTACGTGCTTGCTATTCTGCGTCGCCTGACTGCCCGTCCAGCTCACGCGAGTCAAGGCGAGTAACCCGCGGAGGGCGAGGAGATTTACAAAGGTGTATCGCCACGCGCACCTGTAATGCTAGATTAGTCTGTCACGACTCGTGAGCCCTTGACATGGGGTGGATTGAATTTCTGGGGTTATCTTCGAAAGAGTGTTCTGATAATCACCCTTGCCTCTCTAGGCGTGGCTCGGGATGCGGGGAAGCTTCTAGGTCAATCCAGCGAGACTGTTCAAGAATTGACGGGCCTCTGAGCCGACAGTCTAAAGTTTATGGTTCTGAGGAATGTGCGATCTTCAACATCAGGTGCGCTAAGCGAGAGCGGAGCGACGAGTGAGTACGTAAATTCTGCGGACTGCGAGCATCAGTGCAGTAAAGAGTGGACCTGGCGCGCAGTATTACTGATCTGGATGCGTGACAGACGTTCACTATGACGGCAATATACAGACTGGGCATGTGCAAATAATGAGCGTGAATTAGGTGACCGTAGCCATTATGTAGACATTGCGAAGGACTCTAAATAGAGTTTAGATAGACATTAAATATTGCGATCACTGAGAGTAACGAGTTTAATAGCGGAGATCGATGGTTCAATGTTGTAAATAATAGCCGTATGAATATTTAGAGCAGCATAAATAAATTAAGAATTACGGTTAGTTATTTTAATTTTATTGAGAACTCAATATCTCATGAACTCGGATAGGCACATATGGCATTAGTTAGTGCATGAGTGTTCAGTAGCATTCAGAACATCTGAAGTGGTGTTCGTGAGGAGGGGGAGGGGGGTGTGGCCAAATCTCATCACAAAAATATCAGCAAATAAAAAAATTACACTGTCTTAAATTATTGGTCATGCATTATACGACGATGAGAAATGTTCCTCTTCAACAACTGTAAACATCTTTGTGAAATGCGCACACGAAGTTAGTGTGAATTTTGAGGTTGTATGGTGACCTGTGTATCACAGACTATGTGCAATACGCACGTGTAACTTGTAAAAAAACAAATGCGGAAAAATTACTGGTATTAAAAAATTTTGTTAGATTTTTTGTGCTTCTTGTGAAAGAACGGAAAGTTTACAGTCAATAATGTTATTAGCTTCTTGGCCACCGAAGTATGCATGGCGAATTTCAAATTCTCTACAAATATACAAAACATTTTGAAATCACTCCAGTTAAGCGAAATATTTTAAAGTGGTAATACTGTGTGTAATGCGAATTTTTTTATTTTGTTACGCTTGAATTTAATAAAAGACATTATTTATAATTATTCGAAATTTGTATTAAACTATTTCCGACATTTAAATACAATTTTATCTGGAGTATATAATTTTAGTTCTTTGACTTTGGAGAAAATACATATTATATCTAGAGTAAATAATTGTACCTTTGACGTTTAGGAGTAGAGCACAAAATTATTTATAGCTTAAATATAATCATTTATATTCACGTCACCTTTTTATTGTAAATACTCTAAAAACTGCAGTCGTTAATCGAGAACATGTATTTTTTTTTTTTTTTTTTTTTTTTTACACTAAACTTTGCATGTATCTATTAAATGCATACCTACCGGTGCACTGGTGATTACGTATTTTCAAACTCGTTTGTTTTATTAGTTTCGTTAAATACAAAATTAAGCATTAGAAAGTAGGTAAACTTTTTTATGCAATAGTCTGGCGACGGGACTATCTTTTTCGCCAACACCTGGTAATTCGAACACGGCTAGAGTTAAGTTTCCAAGGAGAAGAATTAGCCCATTCTAGTTATATCATACTTTGCGCCTGAACTGTAATTATTGTTTGTGTGTTTCATATACCGTTGAAAAGGGAGCTAATAATTCCGACATCGTGTGCAGTTAAAAAAAATCACGAGCAAAATCAATAAAAAACGTTTCATACACCAAAGAAAAAATTTCCTCCCCTCTCCAGTATAAAATATTTTAATGCAGTCTCAAATTGGGAGTGGTTTGTAAAATTATTTGTAGCTTTTGAAATGTATTGGTTTGCAAAATTATAAATATTTCTTCCTTTGCGAAGATATTTTTCGACTCCATAGCGTGCGAGTGGAAAGAAGATGACACTTCGAGGTTGTACACGGTAAAGTGAGAACTTTCTAATCGTACATTGAAAAATGTTGCATCCCTTAACTGCGTATATTTTAACAGGCACACTGACTGTCATGGCGCCCAGTTAGGTTGGCAATGACGGAGAAAATGTAGTGCCATGCCTTAATTTCAAGTGTTGCGTAAAAATTTGTAATCACTGAAATAGTTTATTTTACTTTTTGATTTTATTTAATTTTACGTATGTAAATGTAACATTTGTAAAATAATTGCTTTCCTGAAAACTCTACAGTTGGTCGGGACCGACTCACGAATAAAGTGATCAGACCCATGGTATTGATCATTGTACACATGGCGGAAGAATACCCAGTTTGCATACATATAGATCTTAACCAGGGCTTTTAAAAGTGCTCATTTTACCGTGAACAACCTATTATAGTTATTTAAATAACTTTCATATTCATTCCTTTTGTAAAATTATATAAATTTAAACCTTAGTTCTTGATTGAAAAAATTTTCCAACATTTCTTTTAACGCGATCCATCTAAAATGTTTCTTGAAGTCGTAGGAACTCCATGCTAATTTTATTTCAAATTTTGCACTTTGCTAGCGTGTGATTAGGACTAATATATGGGTAAATACACCATTAATTTCACTGCAAACCTTAAAAAAAAACTATTTACCAAATAATGAAATTCTATGTAATTCGTTGTTATTTTGAACTCCAGTATAGCTTAACTAGACAACGATTCACAACTTTAAAACTTGTCTTGACAAAATAAAAAAAAAATTTAATCTTCTTTTTCGTCAATTATTTTTTGAAAATTTTGCGTATTCATTAGTTTACTATTTTATATTAAATCCAAAATTTAACATATATTACAAAGACAAAGAATATTTTTCGTGGCACTTAAAGGCACTTGATGTCATCCCAAACGTGCAGATTTATACCTGGAGGGATGCGAAATAAGTTTGTTTTTGTGTTACACATATCTACGTTTAAAAGTGGGGGAATTTTAATCAATTAATATATCTAACCGTCTCAAACTTCCGCCTCACACACGCATAGATCCAAGTCGCCGGATGTATGGAGGTGTTAAATTTTCACCTTCTACGGAAGACTAACTAAATTGCAAAGAGAATAACTACGCAACTACGCACTGAATTACACAGAGGTGTTTGACACAGCCCTGCTGTACACCACTACCCGACGTCTTGCTTGCTTGCTTGCTTGTTTGTTGTGCTGATCACGTGTCGTCTGCTTCACACAACTCGCCCTGCCGTCTGTCGAGCTTGAAGCAGTTCTGCCAGAGCGAAGTTTCTCGCGAATGCGCTCGTGTTTCGAAACTGTGGTGAAACTCTGGCGCGTGATAGTGTATAGCCTCTCGCGGTGGATCTTGACTCGTCCTTTTGCTGCAAACTTCTTAAGGGGATGACGGATTCCAAATTTCTGTTAGACGAGCATGCGAATAATCCAGGTCCTCCCGCTAAAAAAGATGCCAACATGAAATTTCCAGCTGCTTATTCAATTAGCTAAGATTTTCATGTAGCCTTTTAAATTTTTTTAGCGAGATGTCCTGGAAAATCTCTACTTGGTATAAATTTTTTGGTTAAATTGAAAGTGAAGTCTTTTATAAGTTGGGGACAGCAATACGTATAAATTGTTGTTAAAATATCCAGGCGAAATAAATCGTATTGAGCCTGTAACTAAACTAGGGTTACTAACGTACAGCCTTGTTTAAGATCCGCTTATTCAAGTGGATAAACGTATTATCAAACCGGAATGAAAGTGACAATACCTGGGTTGTACGTGCAAGCCGGAATATTTTAGGAGTCGTAAAGGAAGCACGAGAAAGCTTGCAGACCTACCAGTAATTTCCTGGAATGAACTAAATATATGGGTGGTTTTTGCTTAATACAACTGTAGATAAACTATTTGACCAAAATAATAGTCATTGTTTTCAAAGGCGCAAGTTGTGTAACAAATAGCATGCCAGGCCTCACGTTGCTGTTTTTACAGCGTTATTCCTTCGGGGTAGTGTCTCGACTTTGTTTCGATGCACATCTGATGGAATGGGTTTCCCTTCTTCCGGCAGCATAACACACCGCCGTATCAAAGGATGATGTTCTAACGCACCTCGCAAGATTCCTAGAGTAACATAGCATACATGGGTATGTATAGATCACTCTAAAGATCTCCAGTCCGGGCTGGTGCGTTATCTCGAGTCAATACTTAACAGACATTGGCAACCTAACACTAATTTTTTTGGGGGTTATAAAAACTTTCGTTGTAATAAATATCGTGTTCGGTTACAATTATATTGACATTTGACGCGCTTTTGATGAACGCAATGCGTGGATTACAAGAAATCGTAAGTGATATTTAATTTCATGTCTCTCTCCAGAGGCAGGTTACTATAAACCTGGAATTTTACAATATATTGTAATGTTTTTCAACCTATTATATTAGTTCCAGGTTATTTTCTTTCCTACTCACAGTTTTTCCAGCGAACCCTGAGTGAGCCGTGCACATTAATAGTTTCTGTAATCTAATGAGATATAATAATTTCAACTTTTACAATAATAAAACACTCGTAACATGTGGAGTGGAGGGGAGAGATTTGGGCTTCTCTTAACACCGTGGTCTTGAGAGCCGATGATAGTGAGCTGCGCCGGAATGCAAGAGCGGGGGGAAATGGGAGGAAGTCGAGATAACCCACCCACCAGCGGCATCGTCCGGCACGATCCCCATTTGAGGAAACTCGGGCGAGACCCCGCCGAGGATCGAACCTGATTCGCCTACCTGGAAGACGAGTAGTCTAACCACTACACCACCGTGGCCCCTCGTAACATGTAATACTCGCAACAATTACGGGGTCTTGGTGAGGTAGGAAATGTATTGTGTAGTATATTCCCGGTTTCTTCACACTTTTTTTATCAAACCTATGAGAAAACACACCATGCATGGAGTACTTGGTAGTTCCCTAATTGCGTTGTGTATCACAAGCGCTTTATACGTGTATTAACATTAAACTACCTTACGTTCGGTTAAATTTAAGTTCTTATTTTTATTTAATTTGTAACTTATAATTTCTAATTTATAACCAGTGTGAACTAAAACAGTGATAAAATAGGTGTGTTGGTAATGCATACAAATAAATAGGTCTTATACAAAATATTACTATACAAAGTAAACACAAATACAGTGCATTGTCCCTTTGATCTAATTCTCTAGACACTGTTAAGCATTGTTTGTATGGGGCGGAGGAATATCCTGGAAGTAGGACTTTATCAGGTATTCAGAAACTTTGGCAATAACCGTGAATGGACTATACCATTCCAGTAGCATTATAAATAGTTGGCGTTTGTCGGTTGCTTTAGTGGGTATGGCCATAAAAAAGCGTTCCAGCTCATCCCAGAGATGTTATATTGGCTTCAAGTCGGAGCTTTTAGGGGGCCAGTTAACGGCTCCTCCTTGACGGTGCATGAAATGCGTTGCAGAAGCTTGGTAGAAAACACGTCATTTAAATACGGATGGATAGTTTACTGTCGTAGCTATTCAATCGATCAATTACATTTATCCTAAAGGGGCGACGGTGGCGCAGTGGCCAGCGCACTCGCCTCCCGCCAAGGCGATCCGGGCTCGATCCCAGGCGGGCCCGCTCCCGGGCTCTCCCGGGGCACCCCCCCCCCCCCCCCACCTCACTCCAGCGCCGCTCCATCCCAGGATCTCACTTCATGTTATGTTCAGGGACGACGGGCAGCTGAAAAGCCCGTCACTCGGAGGGTGTCGCCTCGCCCTGGGTCCCCCCCCCCCCTACGTATTTATTAATTATTATTTATCCTAAAACCATACATAGCGGCATAGGAAATGCCAAATTTGCTTTAAAAACTATTAAATAAACTTTTAATGAGTTGCTAAACTATGAAAACTGTGAATTACTTAGAGGACATTTTCAATACACAAAACTTAGACAAGATAAACAAGCTATATAATATTTTATAAACAATGAAGATAATGAGTAATTTACAAGACGATTTCTATATATAAAATATTGGATAGCTAGCAGTGAAAATAAATTAAATAAGACAGTTAAACAATTTTTTTATAAGAACAATTGAATTAGACATTACTAATATTAATAGAATACACAAAGTACTTTATTGGATTTGAGTTTGTATGTACTTAAAGTTTTAAATAAGCCACATTTTCAAGATGCAATGTACTAAAACAGTAATTTTATTCATTAATGTATTCAGCAGCGGTTATGTAATAACAGGTTTGTATTAGAAAATCGAAAACACTTTGCTTGAATTTTTTTTACACTTCTTATTTATTTGATATATTTTGGTAATGTATTAAAAGTCCTACCTTCTTTAACATGCACAGTAATATAAGTAACTCATTAGTTTATTAGTTTTATGTATACATTTTGTTTTTGTCGAGCATCATGTGTGTTTTTGTATGTTTTTCCAAACGTATATAGCCATGTTGTAAAGGAGAATACGAGGTACAGGAAGAATTCTTCGTTCCCAAAGACAAGTTTTTGTTCTCATTTGTAATCCAAGGATTATTTTTGCTGGGCGTGAAAATGGCTAAAGCAGGTTTTTCCAGGATCAGTTCTTGCTTCTAAACGTTTTATACAGAATATTGACAGCTGTATTTAGACCCATATTTTTTACTGAAATACCATAGAAATATAGGGTAGTCGCTTAACGTTACGTTCAAGGGGAGTCGTCGACAGGAGTCCCAGCTGCAATTTTTGGTTAGGCCGACGTTGCAAAATTATCGTTTGCTAAACATCAAAATAACACTCGAGCCTACGATGACCAAACGTCATTTTATTAGTTGAACACTAACCAAAGTCCAGCCATTTTCCATCCAACGAATTATTGACATTATACAACATTGGTACTATGTTGGAAAGACATGTTTTACATTCACAATGCCTATCAACAAACAATGTTTTGCCAAAATTTGTTATTGATATATTAAATCAATTTTAACCTATATTTGAAATTTAAAGTAGTTATTAACTTTACCAAAGCTATACGTTTCTGTAATTCCATTACAATCCAGATCACGGCCTTCAAGTTACCAGTTCGATCTTCTATTCACTGCGCCACTTAACTACGTGGAAGGAATGAAGTAATATTGATTATTCCCTGCAATTTCAGTTCATTATACTGTGTTACAGTCCTTAACGTACTAATACGTCACATTTGACTACCTTTGAACTCTGTTGAACCATCGTCCCTTGCTAAACAACCGACTCAGACTGGTATTCGTAGTCAATCTCGCGGTGGAGATGCGCGCCACATTACGTGCGGATCTTGTTTTGGCGGGAAATCGACATTCTTAAACGATTAGCGAGTTGCTTTACGTGTAGGATACAGTTGCGGCCACTCTCAAAGTTACGAGAGGTCTTGACCTACCCTAAACGACTCGCATCCCGTTAACCTCTCCTAGTACTTGTAACGATGGCGCACGCCTTACATCGTTTCGATAATCGATATACAATGCACTTACAGATACAGTTATTTTAAAGTTATGACATACTGTTCTTGACTCTCACAAATGGAGGGGTGTAAAATAATATAGATAGTTAAAACTTATCTCAAAAACCGATAGGTTGTGTACGCTTATATTTATCTGTTACTCGCTCATCATAGTTTGAGACAGCATAAGTATGGTTTGTTATGGCTACCGAGTAGATATGTTTAAGAAATCTCTGCGAAATTAGGAATAGAACTAGTATGATACATATTTCTATGTTTACGGGTAGACCTAGGTTATTTTTTTCTAGGAAAGGTGATTTATACGAATTCCATGACAGTTTCTGTAGAATCTATAATTAATTTTTGTTGTCTGTGCTGCAATAAAGTGTTTTGGAGGGAAGTAATATAAGTTTCTAAGTGTTAGAGTTACAAGGAGTATAATATAAAAATTTTTAAAAACTTCGCAATCGGGATTCGAACATACGTCAAAACATCAGACAGATGTTATCATAACCCTGCTAATCATAACCACAAGACTACCTAGCATAACTTGCTAAAAATGCAGAATTACTACTACATTATATTTTACATGTTTTCTATCACTATTCATATTTTAAATTATTTCCGTTTGTTGTAGGTTTTCGTGTTTGTTTAATTTTGGTAATTTTAAAGTAATCAGTTTTATAATTTCCGGTTGCAGTAGAGAAAATAATGTCTCGGCAGAATATAAAGAATAAATTGTGAAATATTAAAAATTTCATACTCACATATATGTTTCATTTTTCGTTAGTACCAACGTTATTACCGTACACAATAATTTACAAATATTTTTTTTTTTTAACGCATGTGCTCTTCGGTGAAAGTTAAAACCTAGTTTACTTTCTACCGATACCTGGAAACGTGCTTTGCATTTTTAGCCTCGCACACAGGGCTCAGAAAATCATCGGACTCTCAAACGCCTCGCGATAGAGGGACTCGTAACTTCGTCCAAGTCTTCAAGTTCGGTTTACAAAATATTTTAGAGGCAGACCTCACTTACACGCGAGGAGTTTTCGGGACCGCGAATGAAATGTGTATGAATGCCACCCATAGTTGAGGTAATGACTTCAATGCTTCCCAACACGGTGCATATTCTACTGAGTGAAAGCACATTATGTACAAAATTACTTACGAGCAATGTGGCAGAATAGTTATTTCTCAAAAAATGCCTGAATCTCTAATGAAAACTGATACGTGATTCCCGCCCTATTGGTTTCAGATCAACATGCCAGATAAACTTCAACTATTAAAGTTCTTAATTTCACTATTAATTCCTTCCGAATTCATACGTTATTTACACGTTAGTTACCCCAGATGTTACAAAAACTAATCAAATGTTTATATTTATAATAAGTAATGCATGTTTTTACTTTTGTATTTAAATTCTCGCTTTTAGATTTTGATTACATGCATACATTAAAAGTTCTTCTAAATAGAGTTCTTCCTATGAGCATAAATTTTAAGTCTTGCCTGAAAATTATGATGGTTCAACGTTACATTTCTAACTATATTTTGATTCCAATACAAAATATTTCCGACCTTGCCATCCAAACGTCATCCTATGGAGTCGTCGACCAAATATACGAAAGTAACCAGGTACAAAAGTATATTTTGCAAATACTACCAAACACACAACATTCTATAGACTATTAATTATTTAGCGGGCCACTGATCCAAAAAATCTTGTACAATAAAGTAAATAAAAAATATTTTATAACTATGTAGATTACCACTTATGAAAAATATACACTGACGTAATGTTTGTAACGCAATGTCGGTCCAGCATAACAAATAGTACCCACCACAAACTATTATGTTCACAGCATTGTCTCAAGACATATACAACGAAACAGAATGTAAAGAACAACGTTATATTAATGCGCGTGTTCTTCAGCCCAATTCATAGCCAACTTTTCCAAGCAGTAGATCCTTTTAAACAATAAAATTGTTTCCCCTTTTTAGAGAAAACATCTGCATAAAGTATTAGCGTATACCATTACCCTTTTGTTTTACTAGATACTTAAAGGCAGGAACTCGAAGGAAACTATTTCATACGAGTGTCGAATACCACGTAGATTAAGATTTAAGTCGAAAAAAGAAGGATTTTTCGTCTTTTGCGTACATCTCCAACATTTACTCGCTCATCGCTAGTAGAAATGTTATAATTACGTGGTCAAAAAATTTAAGTGTATGCTTTCTTCCAACAGAAATGATTTTATATAAATAAAACAATTTTGATTATATGAAACATATTTCGGTTGTCCTCCAACTCGGACAGTTGAATTTCACCAACACTTATTTACCTTAACAGCTTTCTTGAGTCCACCTTAATTGAAAAAATGCTATTGGCAAAAGGCAGTCCACTGATTGGACATGCAAAGGCGAACAACAAACATGTATGACGGCACCAGTGCCAAGAATTGCAGTTATATAATGTAGCACATTTCATTTTTACCCAAACTGCATTGATTTTAAAATACCCTCATGCAGTTTACTGAATAAATTTTCTGTAATACTGCAGGCAACACTAAGAATATGTTTTCCAATTTATTCTCGCCTACCTAAAATAGTATAGTGTGAATGTGCTTTTTCCAAAACACAGTTTCCTCACAAATTAATTGATTAAATGTTCATATTACTGCAATAGCTAAACTACGAAACGAATTGTGTAGTATATTTTGGATGATTTGTGTAGAGTATAAAACATAACAATTAGTTCAACTTGTTGGTCCCTGATGTCTTTTGCAAGTAAACAGAGTTTTAGAAGTGAAGGGAATCCATAAGATTGTTGTTGCAAATGTACAAGAATCACGCGACTTCCTATGAAAAAAAAAACACCTACAACAAGCATTGTAATGTCTGTTCGCGATAACATGAGCACTTTTTAAACCAACCTTATAAAAAAGTCACGGCCCCTGCCTGCATGTATTTTAAATGGCACACTGAGTGGCATGCGCCCAATAAAGTTGGTAACGATGGAAAGAAAGTAGTTCCATATATTAACGTCCAATAAAAAGTGTCAGGTAACCATTTGTGATCAATTAAATTATTTCTTTCACTTCATTTTATTTAATGCATCAAAGTGTAAAAATTAGCTAATTTGTTAAATATTTACTTCTCTAATAAGTTTACACTTTTACTTGACTGGCGCATAAGGCGGAAGAATATACAACGTGCATACAATTAGATCTTAAGCAGAGCTTTCAAAATTGCTCAGTTCACGGCGAACAATCTATAAAAAGAAACTGACACAGTCCGTACATTTGGATGACTGGACTATTCGAGTAAACTGTCGGGGCCTCTTACTTGTGTCCGAAAAAAACAAACCTGAATGTATTACTCGGCCGCACTACCGATACGAACAGAACATTTTAAACATTTGACAACCAAACGTTGGAATACGAACACGTCGGGTACAAAAAAAATTCGAATTTGAAAGAGCTTATCAACGTTTCCCATTGTTATGCCTCAGGGCTTATCAGGAGGCGGCTTACATACTAACTTAACTTACAAACTAAAACTAACACCCTTGCTTTACCTAGGATTCGAACCTAGAACCTCCCGCAAACACAACCCAGCTGCTCGCCAACCGACTCCGCCACGGGAGGTAGATAAGGTGCGAAAAAACATTTCGACGACTTTTGCTTGCGAAATTTGCATAATTGCTGTGGTTAAAGGTCATACAAACATTCCGGTATTCAACGGGAAATTAATATTCACGATATTTTAATAATGCGGTGTGTTAGATGTGGTATATGTCGGTCTTCTTCCTCAGAACAGTCCGATTTCGTGTAAAACGCCTTCATCAGTGATATCGATTGCCGAACGCATGCCATAGATTACCGCCTAACTGAAATTTCCGCAGCTTTGTACAAACAGCTGAAAATGATGATCCATACATATTCTCAGTTGCTCTCTGCAGGTCGGTGGTTCTGAGGCTGTAATTTACTGTGTGGGTGATGTGGAATTTCCCAATATTCGGTAGGGTTTTCTTTAGAGATACTCAACTTTCCCACCGCGTCTGTACTTCGTTGCTTCTGCACCTCGGGCTCTCATATTTTATCTCCCGAGCTGGTATTACGGATTTAGTAATGGCTAATACTGGAACATGTTTTACGAAGCTTTATTTTGATTACTATTCTCGTTAATACACCATTTATACGTCATCATTTACATGTCAGGTGACAATTTTCCAGTATTCACACTAGTTATTAAGAGTATCACTGAATTAATAGACTATAGGCTGTTCACGGTAAAGTGTGTACTTTTGTGGACCGAGTTACTTTTTTCCTATCAGCAATCTTAGATCCTTCCATCACTTAATATATATATATTGTAATGCAAGTAATAAAACCAGGGTATATATTTTACAGACATCGAAAGTTAAAGTATAATGCTACAATAAAATATATTTATTAGTTATTATTCCAAATAAATAACCATAACCATCACGGATTACATAATCCCACCCATCACAACAATCCAAAGCATAAACATCTTTGAAATAATAAAAATTTATCTCATCTTAAATAATTATTATTGATTTTTAAAACAATTTTGAAATTAACAATGCCCAACTCTTTATCAAGTGGCACATCCTGTTTTAATAATTTCATATCCAATAGCCCAATTTTCTAAAAGCTCTATAATTTGATCCATTTATAATATTTAAAATGTTTATATGTTATGAAAAAGTGATATTATGAGACAATTTTAATTATAATTATGAAAACGATTTTTTATTTGATCAAATAGTTCATCTATATTTCCAAAAATTCGTGAAACTTTTAAATGTAAAAACTCGTCTAAAATATTGTATTAAAACTCCGAAAGATTTTGTTACTTCTTCCATTTATAAAATTTAGAAAAATGTATATTTCTTCAGCAATTCTTTTTTTCAAATAATCATAAGTAATATTTCGTTTACTTATTAAAACAACATTACAAATGATACCTACTTCAACCTCTTTATTAAAATCAACACAATTTTTTGTATTTGTTTTTTCTTTAACTACAGTATTTTTTATACATGCAATCTATAACATATGACGGTCTTCGTCACCAAAATGAAAAGTAATTAATATCACCATCAAAGTTTACAGTCGGTTTATAATAAAGTTCATTATTTCTATAATTGGTATCTATTTTGGTTTCTGAATTTCTAAAATCATTATAAGCCAAGAATTGTTTAAGACAAACACCGTTTCCAATGTTTAGATTCCAGTTTTCTTTAGGAAAAATTTCATTTCTACCATTTTTAACATAGATATTTCTCACATTACAATGATCAAACATAGTAGCGTCTTTATGCTGTTCAGCATGATTTCTACTGTTCAGTTGAAAACCTACAATTACGAAATCAGAAATATCAAATTTTAAATTATTAAACTGACCTTTTATATCAAAGTTAACAACAGTTGTTCCAGCAGCGACTTCTTTTTCTAAAAATTGCCAATAATCAAATCTAATATGTATTTTTGGATCTTTCTATATTTTTTTCTTTAATTACAATGGTGGTGTTAGATTCATATTCAACAACAGGCCACATGATTTCTAATTAGGAAGATGTATCGTAGCTTTGTTATCTTTATCTAAATTTTCATAAAGAAATAAACAGTTGTTATTAGATGAATTACGAAAAAAAAGTAATTTTATAACCACCTTTCCAATCAACCTCATTAATATCACGAAAAAAACCAAACAAATATCTCAGTAGATACACTATTTCATTTGTTTTATCACTAGAAACAGTTTTAACCTCTTGTTATATAACTAGAAACATACTTATCTCGATACAAATTATCAAAACCAGTATATTCTAAATAATTTTGTACACTTGGTGATCTTAAAAGCATTCATCATTGTTGATGTTATACCTGGATTATCAACAGCTTCATTATATTTCCAGGTTTTGAAATCCTATGCTCTAGAAAACTGAAAAGGAAAAAAATAAATAGAACCAACATCAATATTATCTGATTCACCATATTTTGCCTCATCTCCAACCGTATATCTCTTTAATAAACTAAATTTCTCATAAACATAAGCACCACTTGTCAAAGAAACCCCATCACCTATTGGAATATCAAATTCAATTCCATTATTGTAAACATTTAAATTCCTCCTAGTTTGATCAGTCGGGGGAAACGTTTGTCTCTCGAAACTCTCAATACGTTTATAATTAATTTATAAGAAAAAAATTATGTATAAATGACGGAATCAAAGGGACTTTCTCGAGTTAAATTGCTCACTTAAAGATATAAAAATATAAAAAGCATCATGACGAATATGAAAAAAATAAGAAGAAAGAGCCATTTATCGAAGAATTATGAAATATTGGTAAAAAAAAAAAAAAAATTAAGTGAAGAAAATAAAAATTTAATAACAACACTAGTTCCTGTTGCAGAAAAAAATTTAGATTATCCATACACTCCTGAAGAAACATCATTTGAAAGTGAATTATTTCCTAAAGATAGGTATCCAAATTTGGGAATGTCATTGAAAGACTCAACAATTAGTTTTGGAAAGTATATTTTATGCAGATATTAACAACATTAAAGAAAAATACGGTTTACGAGGAGAAGGACATAATATTTATATTGGTGATACACAAGTAGAGATAGATGGTGATACCCTATTTCTCAAAGATAAACAACATGAATTAACAGAAGGACTTTCTAAATTGTTAACAAAAAATAGCTATGAAGAACTTGCAGGTAATTACAATGATAATGGCCTTAAAAATTACACAGAAATTGTTTTATTAACAAATGCTGCATTCCATCAATGTATTCCTAATAAAAAGGTAACTTCGAGAGGAGGTTGGAAGTATAATAATATAATAAGCGATATTTATGAAAAACAAAAAAAAAATCCATTCTCAATATCAGCACCAAGATCCCCAGGAAAAAAATATTTCGCCAAGAACTCCTAGATCTAGAGATGGTATAAAAATACAACAATTTACCAAAATAATATGTCTTTAATGGATGATGTTAAACAATTGGTTAATAGAGTATTAGTTGTTCATGGTGAATAAAATGCTGGAAATAAAAATTATTTCAATGAAAAAGTAAACATAATTAATACGTTGAACAGAAAATTTTCTGATTTTGTTATAAACAATCCGAAAATAAATCTAAATCTAATAACCGTTTTAAATGTAATTCCACATTAATTTGGGGATTTTGAACATCATGGTAAAGCCATTATAAATTGGGCATTAAATTTAAATTTACCCGAAATGTATTTGCCGGACTATAATTTTTGTGGACCATTTACAAAATTAAACGAAAGATTGGAAAGAGGTGACAGTGGAATAAATAAATTAGATGAATCATGCAAGTATCACAATATTGCTCATAGAAACCATAAAGATTTAGAATCTAGACATAATGCTGATAAAAGTTTACAAAAAGAAGCAAAAGATATTATGTTAGATAAAAATACTCCAATTGGAGAAAAAATTTCTTCTGCTTCTGTTGCCTCAACTATGATTACAAAAAGAAAATTAGGATGGGGAATTAAATGTTTTATTAATTATATATATTTTACTTATAAATTAAGATAAAAAGGTTAACTTTCGCTATACCAACTGATCAATTAAGAGATTTGGGTATAGATATTTTTTAAACAAAAGATCAACTTGAGAAAAATAAATAAAAAATTTAATGAAGTTAAAGGTTTCTTATTAACTTTGACACTTCCAACACTATATATATATATATAAGTATATAGTGTTGTATATATATATATAAGTATATATATATATATAAGTATAATATATATATATATATATATATATATACTTATATAACTAAATATATATATGTGGTATAATTCCTCTGTGATGTATCCATTTGCAGTATATATATATATATATATATATATATATATATATATATATATATATATATATATATATATATATATATATACTGCAAATGGATACATCACAGAGGAATTATACCACTTATATTTCCAATTTTAGGTGCATTTAGTGCTTTAGCAGGAGGAGCAACTGAAATTTATAATTATGTTGAACAAACTAGAAAAAAATAAAAAATAATTATAAGAATATCATAGGCATAATTTACCAATGGAATATAAATCAGGAAAAGGTTTAGTTGCAAAAAGAGGAGAAGCTAAAAATTGAATATATACCCCACTATCTAATGTCGATATTGAAAAATATGTAAAAATATTAAATATAAAAAATTTCAGAAATGTTTATATGATTGATGAGTTGCCTTAAAGTATGCACAAAAATGAATGTACTGTTGTTAATTTGGACATTTCCTCAAATCCTGGTACTCATTGAGTTCGTAATTTTAAAGAAAATAACAATTTTTACTATTTTGATTTATTTGGAGGTAATATTCTTAATAATTTAAATAATTATTGCAAAAATAGAAATATTTATAACATTATAAATAAATTATAATTTTAATTCAGTTATTTGTGGACATCTATGTTTAATTGTTTTACATCGTTTTTCGAAAGATTTTCAATTTAATGATATCATTTATTTGTTATTAAATGACAGATGTATTTGGAAAACCGTTAGTAAAATCTGTAAATACAATTTTTGACACTAATGCTTATGCTTTTCAAATATATGTAGATTCACAATGCAATTCAGGTGTTTCTGAGTTACAAAGTAAACTAAGCACTTGCATTGATTATACAAAATCTTATGTTTCTTTTTTAGGGCATATAGTTGTTGATATAGATGATCCTAGAGACGATAAAGATGCAGTCAATAAACGATTTTTTAATAAACAAAGAGCTGATTATGCTTCAAAAGAAGATATGCATTTACAATTCAGTAATACTGTTGCTGATTATATAAAACGAATAAGTAATGCAAAGGAGATACTAAAAAAGGAAATAGATTAAAAATATAAAACTATTGGTTCTGATGATGCCTTAAAAACATATTTAGATTCAAAATACAGTACTATTTCTTCTGCTTTACAAGATCAAATAAGTAAAGTTTTTACTTATACAAAAAATTATGTTTCTTTTGACATGGTAAGAGTTACTAGCCTGGCTGATTATAGATAGAGATGGTGAGCCCAATAAAATATTTTTCGATAAAGAAATAGTCGATAAATTACAAAATTTAAACCAATCAGTTTTGAATTATTATGATTTACTTCTAAACTATAAAATTTAAAAATGTTAGGAAGTAATATCACATATAATTTATTTACCTGCAAAGTAGAATAAAATTAATAATAATTTTCACTTAGATAATAATAAATTTTCTTTACTTTTTTGATGGATTGTAATGTTTATAAAATAATTACTGTTAATATAAATTTACCTGATGATACTCTGACTGTTATTAAGGGATCTCAAAAATAGATTACAGTAAGCCTTTTGATGTTAACATAGGTGATATTTCAACTTTTAAGATTAAAAAATAAATGTCTGAATATGACGACAGTGTGATGACTACAAAAGGAAAATTCGTAAAATAAAAAGATTAATTATTTTTTATTCTTATTAAATGGAGAATACTTGGTTCTTGAAGTGCAAAAAAGTCACCAAACATAATAATATTTAAAAATTTAAAATACTTAAAATGGGCAATTAGTTCAAAGAGTAAATGTTCTATATGCAGTTCTAATAAATTAACATTTCTAAAAGAAAAAAACTGCCCAATATAAGAGAAGGAATAATAAATGGACTATATAAACCTGCACGAAAAAATGTTCCAAGAAGATAAGTAGTTTCTAATAATATATTGTGATTTATAGCAAATCGATTTTGTTAAGATGTATCCTGATAATTTAAAAGGCACATTACTTAGAAAAATAGTATGTTAATAATTGATTATTTTTCAAAATATACATTTCCTTTACCAATTAAAGAAAAACAGCCAAGAATGTACCAATTTCTTTAGAATCTATATTAGTTAAAAGAAAACCACATAATATTCACAGCAATGAAGGGTCCGAATTTTATAATAAAATAAATAAAGAACTTATGAACATATAACATCAACCATTATTCAACCTACAGTGAACTTAAAGGCAGTTGTGTGGAAAAATACAATTGTTAAATGAATAACAAAATGTGGAAGAAATTTGCTTTAAATGTCAATTACAAATGGGTAAATATATTAGAGGATTTAGTTAAATAATACAACAATACCAAACATAGAACCATTCATATAAAACAAATTGAAGGTAATAAGACCAATGGAAAAAACTTAATGCAAACTAATTTTGTAGATATGATTACTAAACAGAAATACAAGGTTGGTGATGTTGTCAACATAAGCAAGAGTAAACGAATCTTTGAAAAGGGTTATACAGCTAATTGGACAACAGAATTATTTACCATTTTTGAGGTCTCAAATAATAATGTACCAACATACAAAATGAAAGATAACAAAGGAGAAGAAAATAAAGGATAGTTTTTATGAATGCGAAATTATGAAACCATACTATCCAATCAAACATTTGGTTGAAAAAGTTTTAAAAACTAAAGGTGATAAGATTTATGTTAATTTGTTGGGTTTTGATAATTCACAATACTCTCGGATCAATAAAACACATGTTTTGTGAATTTATATATTTTGTGAAACAAAATATTGTTATGTAATTAATTATTTCAAACGCAACTTAAATCACATTTTAACACTCATTTAACATTTTTAACATGCATTCAGCATCCATTAATAATTTGTTCATCGTTCACTCTTCATTAATTCACTCATCATTTGTTCGTTCATTCATTCATTGTTCGTTTGTTCAAAGCACATTTCACCTATGGTGAGGTTTATTTTTAAAAATTGAAGAAGGTTTAGGGGGCTGTTACACCATGCCAGGGACCTCCCTGGTTTTGGGGTTGTTACACCTCGCCAGTAACCTGTTATATATTTTCCAGCCTTATTTGGCACCGGCGAAACTCCAATTAGAGATATTGCTTCATTAGTTTTCATGCGAAATTTTTAGCTCCTAATATAGACACTACTATAATCACCAATTGAATAAAATGAGTGTTGTCATCGATAAACATGAAGTTATCACTATTCCTAAAGGACAATACGATATTGAATCTTGAAAGAAAACTACAAATTCAGTTGACCCATTTTATACAAATAACATTGAAGTGACATCAGATAATGTGAAAAATAGAGTTGTGGTTGAATGAATCTAAGGTTGATATTAAATTTGAAGACCCATTATCTGATATGCTTGGTTTTAAGAGAAATATGCGTTTTGAAGAAGACAAATGTATTGTAGGTACTAAGTTAAGGTCATTTTAATTAATTTAAAACAATAAATGTTCATTGTAATTTAACCTACAGATTGTTTGTAGAATGTGACGAATATAATAATTTAGACACTGATATAATACAAAGTTTTCCACCAAAAACTATGTTTGGCTTCAGAGAATATGTTAGTTATGAACCACAATATCTGATTTTGTTATAGAAATAATAATGGGTAGTTTAATCACATCGTTTTAGAAATTAGGAATTAAAATGGTAAACTGATTTGATTTTGGTGGTTTTGATATCGATATTGTTTTCTAAATTAAAGATGTTTAAAATATAATATAGAATATAATAATATATTAGAAAATGTATTAAAATTATATGTTTTGATATCCATATGGCACTGTATCAATTTTATTTTCTAGTGTAATGATTTTGTCATCATAAGGGCTTAATGCAACTTTATTAAATTCTACTGTATACAGTTCATGCTTTTCACTCCTTATTAAATTCATGATTCTCTATTCTATTTTCTCTTCGAACAAACAGTTCTTATAGTCCTCAAATGTAATTCTCTTGTTAACAACTCACTTCTTTACACCTTTTGATCTTTTATTTTCTTACTATCAACTCTATATGCATACAATTTTGCTTGTAGTATTTATAGTCTCCTTACATTCACATCCACGTGACATGCTCGTGGAGGATGGAACGCGGATTGGTTTTGCTATGTTTCCAACGTGTTTCAGAGTTACAGGCCAGTGAATTTTACCGGTTCATTTTGCATTAGAGTAGACTTTCAGTTTCTATATTCTGTTTAAAAAAAACCTGTGAAATTATGAAAAATATGAATAAAATATCCAGGAATCTTAGTTAATATTGAACATTTCTAGTTCTCAATAACGAAATTTTTTTCCATTAACGTCAAAGTTTTTGTGAAATAACTTTTTTTTTATTTCGTAGTTTGTTTACGTGTGTTCATTGTTAATGAAAAAGGCCTACGAAAAACCAAATTTTTATGCCGGTGTTTTATCGTGAGTAAAAAAAGTTACATTTCATTTTTGCTGTGACGCAGAGTTTAAACTCGAACCAGAAATAAGTTATGTCTACCTCTATAACCAGGCAACTACCATCAGCTTCAGACAGAAGTAAGTAGCATGAAAGTATTATTCAGAGTGTAATGTAGTTACATGAACGAATACAACCCCCCACCCCCAACACACACAAATATTTGTCGTTAGGAAACAAGGCAAAAACTAATACAGTTCGTTGTCGAAAGTGATTTCTAATGGCCGCACTCACCCTTGAAGATGAAGCAGAAAGTCGTGGGCATTGCGCATTTTTGCAAAATCTATTTACGACGAAATCATTAACATCTAAGTGTTGAATAAACTGACCGATATCTGCGACGAGTGTAACGACTACCTCTAATACAAAATTATTTCGTGAAAAAGTATTATGTTGCAACCATAAATTTACAGAAAATTTTGCGATACCGATGGTTGGTTGGTTTTCAAGTGACATATTATTAATGAACACGTTTAAATAAAAAAAAAAATGAATATTTTACACCCAACCGTTTGCGAGGAATTCATGAATACAATTCAACACTAAAATAATGCCTTACTGATAAATTAGTCCATGCGCATCACAGAACTTCAGATTATCAGGAATCGCATAACGGAAAAAAGAAATGTAAATTTAGTCAGTTGTCTGCCTTGGAAGTGAAATGTGTTGCAGCTTGTTTGGATTGCTGTTTTTTTTAAAGAAGCTGTAATATCTTTCCCAAATATAGTTATTTACGAAAATAAAACACATCTAATATGAGAACGGAAGCATACTTTTAAAGTATTTTGTAGGCATTTAACTGCGTTCAAAACAGCTGCTTTTTATACTCCTGTATTTTAAAACACGTAAACACATTTAAAAATCGATACTATATTCGCAATTTTATTAGATTGAACTTTTACTTGTTATTATATATTTACGTAATATTTAATCTAAGTTAAAACGAATAAAAGAGTGATAAAATGGGTGCGTTGGTAATGCCTAATGATAAATTTTTTTTATTTAAATATATGATTACCCCGAGTCCGCACGAAAGCATCACGCTGCCCCTTTGGTGTAATTGTTTAGACCAGGTTATATACTGGAAAAAGGACTTCAGCAGGGCTGCAAAAAAGTTGGAAGTAACTGAGAATGGATTATACGACAGGAGCCTGTACTAACCTGTCCTGCAGACCGTACACCAATGCAATGATAGGGTCACCACTTAAAAACCTATAAGTACACTGAACATGACGGAACACTGCAATCCATTTCAGATCTTTGCGCGTAGAGGCGATGGCGCTCGAGAAGTGGGTGGTAGCCCAGCCCTTATCGTTGCCTCCCTTCTGAGTATCAAACGCGTCGAACATCTTCTAGGTGACTTCATTGACGGACGAACCCTGGAAACCGTGCTGATAGACAGCAAAAAATAATTAAACTTGTAATGAAAGTGCAAAAATGGGTCTTGTGCAGATTTTGTTAACTCATTCAGTTCCCGTGTCCGCGTAGGGAGAAGTCACACAGCAAGAACACTTACTGCAATGTAATTTACTTTACTTCCCGTACAAAGCACGCAAGCATTTTTAGATTTCCTGGGAATGTTGGTATCTTTGAAATGTTGTCGCTTGTTGTGTGTAGTTGCTGCTACCGTTACACGTTTGAAGATAAGTTATGTGATATGAACACTAATAACGACCAGTACGATCTTACATTTTAGTGTCTTCTGGGGTATGTTTGGGATATTAATGCTGTCGTGGCTCGTAGGCGGTGCCCGAGCCTTTAGAAAATACATTTTCGTAGTTGTCTATTCTGATTTATGTTTGGGATATTAATGCTGTCGTGGCTCGTAGGCGGTGCCCGAGCCTTTATAAAATACATTTTTGTAGTTGTCTATTCTGATTTCTCCAAACAGCTGTGTTTTTTTTTCTCTCTTCTGTTTTCTTGGTAGCTTAAGTCGTGTCTAGCATGAGCCGAACCCGCGCGACATCACAGTACATGAACTTTATGCTAGCTGTTTGGGAAGAATGTAGCTGATAGCTCGTTTTCAACGCGTTCGTGAGTGACGTAGTTTTTTTAAAATAATATTTGCGGTTACCAGATATATATATATATATATATATATATATATATATATATATATATATAAAAACACACACACACACCTATTCTCTCCCTTTCATCCTCCTTTTTAGTCCTCGGTTTCATTTCCCAATAAACGGTTGGCTCTTTCAGAAAGAAATATTTTTTCGTGCCATTTTGATGTACCAGTTATTTTAATGGCCGCATACATACATGTGTGTCAGTAAATATTTGATGTCATATTATTGATGAAAAATTATTTGATTAATTTTCGAAATAATTTCCATAAGCATTATAATGTAATTATTTTTAATTCAACTCGCGTGAACCACTGGCATATTAGTCGTTCCATTGGAAGATTAGAATTTAAATTTTCGTGCCAAGTAATTTTCAATGCTATTTAATATCGAGTCTTAAAACTCGTAAGAAAAATAAAACTAGAGGATGTAAAAGCTTTCTAGCAGCGCATAAATAAAACACAGGAAGAAATGACGATGACGAATTTATATGGAAAGAGCGCAAAGTGCCTGTAGCAAACATAACGGCATTGAAGTCAATTTTTGGTAAGACATGATATTGATACAAACCGTTTTAAAATCGACCGAAAAAGGAAATAAATAGCAATATTCAAATGTTTTCGTTCGCATTTTAATCACCCAACACATGCAGTATTACACATAAAATTATTTTACTAGGTCTATTTAACTTTGCAGAATAATTATTGAACTTGCTAAATATTTGGTGATTGCGTTGAAATTCCAACAGTTATGAACTATTACGTGGCGCCTATCATAGTCTATTCGCAGTTTCTTCACACTTTTTGAATCAAACATTTGAATAATTACCCCATGTATGACGTGTTCAGTTATTTCCTAAATATTTCATGTATCATAACCGTTTTATACTTATGTGTACATAAGATAAGAGTACTTTTAGTTCAATTGAAATGTACATTATATTTCACCTATAAAGTATTTTATTTCATTATTAATTAATATGAAATAATCACTGATAAAATAGGTGTGTTGGCAATGCCTGGTAAGAAATAGTTCTTACGCAAAATATTTTTACAGTGAGTACGTACGAATACATTGCATTGTCCCTCTGGTGTAACTTTCTAGACTCGGATAAAATTTGATAATATGAGGCGGAGGAATATCCTGGAAGTAAAACTTCAGCAGGGCTTCAGGAAATTCGGAAGTAACCGTGAATAAACTATAACAGCAGATATCACTTGAGCGCCACTCTCATAACTAGGGATTGATATGTTACTAGTATTGATACTTTCCTTTCGATACCGGATATTTAGGAATTGATAATTTTAGTTCGATACTTTACAAGTATCGTATCAGTAAATGATTCGATACCAATATGTTTTTCTGAATTACGTGTTGCTGTTCATTTTGAACCCTTTCAATCAAAGTGCTCCAAAAAAATGTAAAGATTTGTTTTCCTCCATAAAATAATAATTTGAAAAACATTACGCATCATTATTTTACTTGTCCTCTAATTAGAATGAAGACAAAATATAATTGATAGTAATAAGTATTGCACTCTGTATTTTTTTGGAGCAAACAACACATATAAAATTAATACAAATTCTGTAGAGACTTCGAAATGAGATAAAGATCTAAGTTTTTGGATTATAAAAATTACATAATTAAAACTATATAAATATCAAAATATTTTATAAAAATAGAAGACTGAAGAATTAAATTGAAAAAAATTACGGGTATTGATGTGATACCGGTATCGATACTTTCCTTGTGGTACCAATATCTAAATGAGTATCGATACCCTTCTTTCGATCTCAGTATCAATACTTTAATGGTATTGCGTTATAACAAAGTCATCAAAGTCATGACACACGCAGTGAACAAACTCGCGAAAGAATTCATTCCGCAGAGGACATATTAAATATCCGCCGGTTGTATCACTGCGCGACTGCGCAATTCACACCCGGAAGCAAAATTAATCAAACTAATGGCTCGTGAGAGGCTTACACTGTAGCAGAGAAGAACTCCTAGCGACTCTTTTTTACTTAATGAATTACTTTGCCTCGATGCTAGACTCGGCGCCTTTTGTTTCCGACGTTGTGCTATTGCGACCTCCGCACTGTGTACATAGAAGCGGGTAATTTTTTCATTTATACTTTGACAGGTTTCTCATTTTTACTTCTTTCTTCTCCTTGAATATATTTTTTTTTGTGTTGTGATGTGAACTTTTCTGATCAAATGCAATGTGATATTTACTATCAAAATCTTTACGATTCAATCACAAGCTCTGCAGGCAACAAACGATCTACTTAAAAATAAAATCGTTCCTACTTCCACATATAACATATCTCATAAAGTGTAGAAAAAACGTTATTTAGTTTTGTACGTTTCTTGGCAACAATTATTACATTCTTTACCGTCGATATTACTTGATAATGTAGCAAATTATTACAAATAGTTACAATACTGTACATACTAAGAAAAAGCACATATGACCTAAAACGTAATATAGTTGTGGATATAACATTCTTAAATATAGTACGTTAAGATAGGAATATCATATTTTAGGAATAAATGCACTTAGCTACGTTTTATCTATTAAGTTAGTAGAAGGAAATAGCTGATTTGCCCGCAAGGGGATGGGGGATCGGAGCGTCGGAGCTGTTCATGCTCCGTCATTCTGGTCGCCCGGCAACAATTTTTCTTCAAAATCTCCTTTTTTTTTTCTTTTTAGATCTTAATTCGATAACTTGCGTGCGCGCCATCTTACATAGAAGTGCAATCATGCCAGCGGACAGTCAGTTCCGAGGAACTGATGCCGAGGCCTGCTGGTTGACAGAGTAAGAATCCCCTGCGCCGAACTGGGAACCAGGGAACAATTACGGGAGGCCGAGAGACAACATAGACCATCTGAACACCTTAAATAAGGTCATCTTTCTACATGATGAAGGAACCACCAAGAAGACTAATGTGTCGACCACCGTGAACGCATAACGAAATAAACCTCCGTATTCTAACTGTACTGTTAAAATTTTTCTGGCAAACTTCCTAAACTGTAGCAGAAGTTTTTAACCTACAGTCCATTCCCATCTGGAAGAGTCACATGAAAATCAACCTTTGAAATATCACTCTAGGCGTAACATTTCAACCTGTTTTTTCCAATAACCGGCATTCCACAAATATATAACACTGATTAACTTTAGAGTAATGTATTATTGAATAAATGAAACTTCACCTTAATATATTCTATAACTTGCAATAATTATTTCGTATGAATGAACAGCGAGAGCAGTACCGTGTTGGCATCGGCCGGTAAGAAATAGTTCACAGTTAAAATATTATTTTAAACTAATTTTTTTAGTATGCTGTTTGTAAATTAAACGTTGCCTATTGGAATATTTAGGTAGCCCCGATGGCGTAATATTTCATTTTTAAGTTAAAAATAACAGCGCAAAATATTGTGCGTGCCGCAGTGACACTGCGTTTGTTTTATCGAGCGAGGAACCAACTGTCGGCTGGGCGAGGCTTGTCGCTCTCTCTCTTTCTTTGTCTCTCTCACACTCGGGAAGTTTCGCTTCGCTAGTAAGGGATAAGAGTATATATATTTTCAATTGTAGCATATTTCATACTTATTACAGCAAAATAATGATTTTTTTAATTTGTAATTTACAAATGAAAAAAGATTTTAATACTGGAATACGTATTTTAATATATTTAGATATGATGACGCGACAGATACCATCTGAAGTTGGCAGACGTGGCGAGCCATGACATGGCGTATCGCTTTTTGCCAAACGAAGCGGAAATTATTCTTACTCCGAAAAATACTTCATATAACATCACGTTTGTAGGCATTGCGTTTTTTAAACCTACCTAGGCAAGTTACGATGTTGTGATAAATCTGTTTTTCTACGGCAGTAATAAATATACTGTGATGTGTGTTTCGTTAATCATTGCGTCTGTGAAATGGCGTGCCTTTGTGCATCGTGGTCGATACACTGGCCGTGTGTGGGTGTGAGTGATTTCAAATGTTTAATGAGCACTATTTATACGTTTTAACTGTGAACTGTTCTTATGACAAAGTTAATTATTTACATCCACGTCTGTTTATTTAACACAACGTTGTACCTTTGCCCTAGGTGTTTGAAACACAGTCGTGTAACGTATTTTTGCCACAATCCCAGAAAAATACTAAGCACAGCCCGAAAAAATGTCAATAAACCTAATAAACGGTAAGTAGCAATGCATAGAAATATGAGCGGAATAAAAGTTACCGTAGGCTTATTTGTGTGCATGATCACCGCTATCTTTTCAAGTTTGTATGACAAAAATGAGAAACACGAGTTGCGTGCTTTAACTTAATGTCCCTTTTGCGTTAGACTGGTTGTCCCTTCGTTTTAATATTTATTCCAACTCAGGCCGTCCTTTTAAAGATATAACCCAACACATATCATTAAGATAAGGATAAATACTACAGTTTTTTACCTCGCAGTTGTAACGGTGTTAAACATAACACAGTCGCGGCAAAATAACAACGTTACTACATGTAATGTTTTATATCGTCGAAAACAAATACGTTAATGTAAAATAACCGTAAGAAATATCGTTAATTCAGGCATTTTTAAAACGTCATAAATCTGACCTAAATAATGTTCGAATATTCGTACGGAATGGTTTTTGAATATGACAGAATTCTTTGATAAGCTGTAAACAGTAAACAACACATTTGACAGGAATAAAAGTAGAAGTCACATTTCAATGTTTATGCTTAGGTGTAGCGAAAGTATACGAACACACGTACACAAAAAGACACAATGGAATGTAATAATTGATTTTGACACATGCTACATGGCAGTTACATAGCAATGTTTGTTTACATTTGACGGAAGGATACGAAATGGAAATGGACCTGCAAGTAAATATTTAGCAGGGCTCCGAGAAATTTTCTTCCAGTGGGGAATGGACTATATACACTATATGTAGGGGTAGAAAAAATTCGCAAGTTCAATGACCTGTAGGCTATACTCCACAGTCGTGTGTATACTCGAGCCTCAGATGTTTGTTCATTGGCTGCTGCTCCAGAGGGTAACCAGTGTTACTAGACACCTGGCAGTATGGCACTCGCTACTTGTTTCATGCAAGTCTGCTATTGGCTCAGCGTCATTTAGGGCGTGTCTAATAAAATGCGACCCACTTCCAAAGATAACTTCAGTGTACACGTGTTTGACATTCATCTTGTCCTGAAATGAACTCGCGAAATGTTCCCATCCTTGACCATATGATGATAATACCACACATCAAGCTTCAGATGTAGGAATATTTAGCAGCGCTACTGTTCAAAGTTGGGAACTTCCCTACGCATCTGACTGTTTCCTGAGCAAATGTTGGATCGCTACAATGAAAGTATAAGGGAAATATTACCATTGCCGCTTTCTCACGAAGTGTATGCACTGGTATGGTAAATTTCCGAATACTTTCTTAGAGTGTAAGAAGAGACTTTAATAGTAACTAAGACAACATATTATATACTTTAGACTCCCACGGATAAGTTGGTAATAACTATTTGTAATATTAACATGCACAGAAAAAATATTTAATGTCGTGAACATAGTATTAATGTTACTAAGACAGTAATTTTTTTTCGGTGTGATATGTAATTATACGTCACTTTATGAATGTGTCTATTTCATTCAAGCTTATTTGAATATACGGAATGCTCGTGTGCCATCTTGTCCCTAACAAATATAGGAGCATGATTGATGAAGACGATAACATATAAACTCCTTGAATATGCCTAGTTTCGTTAAGGATGCGCTTGTCACAAAAAATTAAATTATATCAGAACGAAATACTGTTTAACCTGTAGACTTTATCTACAAATAATATTTAATAGTATAGCAATTTTTAGATTGCATACATTTTTATAAAGGCATATCAAATTCACAATTTCTTAAGTGTTTTTGCAACGTACAAATAACAAAAACAAATCCACCTACCAAAATTATGTAGTTCAAGAATTTAAAAAAAATATATTAGTCTTTCCAGGAAATATTTCAAATCACATAATGGAATATTTTTCCGTTTTTAAAAATTGTGCATTATAATATAGTTTATGAATTATTTTTCTAATTTGTGTGACATTTCTTCGTTTCCGTGTTTTTATTTGTAAATCTCTATAACACCAAAATCGTGATTTTGATATGCTATAATGAAAAAAAAACGATGTGTTATAACAAATTAAGGCAGGGAAAAGTACTTAAAAGTAATTTATTCACAGCTGTGCATCTCAGGTAAAGGACGCTACGTATATTTTACAACACCGAGGTTGCAAAGCGCTATACACTACGCGGAATAATAAGCGACTTAGCGAATATGAAAGGACACTATGCTCCATTATGGTATCGGGGTAAACAGCACTCATGTAAACTTCAATTTTTGTGAATTCATATTCTGTACCTCCGATGCACAGAAATATAAAATAAAAATTTATTTGGTGAAAAGCACTTCATCCATGCATCTTATACACACTGTGTACAAGACAAAGGATAGACATATTTTTAATAACACAGGCAGAAATACTGATAGTTTGAAAATATTTATTGTATACTTTATTAATATTTGTATTACTTCCTGGTCTTCTAAAGGGACCGCTTCCGCGCGGTAGCAACCTAAATCCTAAAGATGGCTTTGCGATTGACTAAACAGAATAAGGGGGCCGTGTACCTAAGACATGAATCAATGTGTTCAAGGGTATTAGTTTACGACTGTCGTGTGCGGGCTGTGACGGGTCCTGTGCGTTCTTGGCGTGACTTAGGATATTAAATATAACGATCTCTTAAGTACAAGCCAAGACGAAGTAGCCTATCAGAGCACACCGACAGTTGTTGGCGGGAAACTGTATTAACAACTTGTATTTAGCTTATGTCGTGTTGCCAAACCCTATGAATGCAATTGTTTTATTCGAGAGGCAGTATCGTCTTAATTTAAAGAATAGTTCATGGTCATGTTTTCTTTCGTGGAAGAGGTTACTGAATTCGCTTTAATTAATCTTTTCAGATTTATTCACGTAAATGTATAATGTGGGCATCAAATTCCTCTTCATTAATATTTCACGAGTTTGTTTAAAACGATTACACGTGCAGTAACCACAAATAATTAAATATATGTAAATTGTCAATTTTTCCATGTTATTTCGATTGCTTAGGCCTCCGACGATTTTGATTGGCTAGACTCAACGGTTGCTAATTCAATTATAAACTGAAAAATATCTTATTGTTTATTTTCCGTGTGCTTATCGAGTCATTGAGTACAATTCTTAATTCTCCAGTCTTTAATCGTAAGCCCTCCTTAAATCCACCGCCCGATGAAGATGTGTTTTTCCCCGGCCGGAGAAGGAAAGAAGTTTCCTTGGGTGTCGGGTCGCTGGAGGCCGCTTTCGCGGATGAGATAATTTGGAAAGTACGGGGAGTAATTGCCGCTTTAACACCGCTACGTGCCTGCTGGGAGACGATGCAGAACTTCCGTCGTCCAGAAACCGACCTGCTTAGCTCCTTAGAGAGCCCGAGGTGCAAGGTTATCTCGGCTCGTCTACGCGAAATAAAGGTGGGGAAAAATTCATCAACAAGCAGGCACACCCTAATAACGGCAGGCTATTCACTGGGGGGTGGAGGGTGGGGGAAAACTTCTAGTAAAGTTCCTAAACGGTTAACGAAGTTTTTAACCTACACATGTTACGGAAATAATACAACCCATCAGACTGCAAAAATAGGAATGTTTAGCGTTACTACTATAGAAAGTTAGGAACTCCCCTATAGGTTGTTCACGGTAAAATGAGCACTTTCGAAAGACCTGTTTAAGATCTACTTGCATGCCCGTTGTGTATTCTTCCGCCTTATGTAAAATTATCACCGCAATGGGCCTCATCGCTTTATTCGTGCGTCGGCCGAGTGAAACTGTGACATTATTAGAAAGTAAATATTTTACAAATCTGCTCAATTTCACACTTCACTGCATAAAGAAAAACATAAAGCGAAAGAAACAATTTAAATTAATACAAATGGTTGCCTAGCACTTTTGATTCGACGTTGAATGTGGGACTACTTTCCTACCAACGTTACTAACTTTCCTGGGCGCATGTCACGCAGTGCGCTTGTTGAAATATATGCAGCCTGTCACGCAGTGCGCCTGTTGAAATATATACAGCCTTTACGCATTTGACTGTTTCCTGAAATAAATCTAGTAACGCTAACATCGATGTATGGGAAACGACATTACAATTCACGGTTCCTTACTATGTGTATATACCGATGGGGTAAATTTGTGAATAATTGCTTAGAGTGCATTCACAGTAATTTTTAAGGCCCTCTGAGGAAGCATAAAAATTACAATATTATATTTTATCGTGGCCTTAAACGTTTCCTTTGGACAGCTATGAAATGTATACACTATATTTGTTAGTCACGTAGAAAATTTTATATTAAAATTTGACAAATAGACGCAAATAAGTTGAAAGAGTCCGTAATCCCGGGCTTAAAAACAACCCACTGTAACAGATATCTGAGCCAAAAAGTAGGCGTTTTATTATATAACTTGAAGGGCTTTTTAAATGCTTCAGTTTAGAGTTTTCCAAATCGAAAGAGAAATTTTCACGATAGCATTGCTTAATTTCTTAAAGTTTCGCATATTAAAAAAATGTAAAATATTAAGTGAAATTAGAAGTCTAACATGGTAGCATTCGCAGCCTCTCTAGCGAACGTGCTCTACTATTTAGCCACTGTTGGGTGGTTCAGGTATGCGTAGCAAATCTGGTTAGCACTTTTACATTTTTTTGCAGGAAGACATTCTTTGCCTACACTATGCGGCCATTGCCGTTTGTTCCAAAGGCGCTAGGCGTGTTACATTACACATAACCTTTCCGTTACTGCAGCTTTAACCATTTAGAGTAGGCTCTCTTTAAGTTCTGGTACACAGCTAATATAATTAATTTAATTATTTCTATAGCAGAATGCACATGGTCCATTCATGATTACATCCGACATTTCTCAAGTCCGGCTTCATGTCTACTTTCAGGATATTTCTTATTCGCATGCAAACAAAGCTTAGATAGGTGTGGAAAATTACACGCAAGGGACATCGCACCGCATTCGTGCGCGCTCTGTATAATTTTTTGTACGAGAACTATTTCTTAATAGGCATTACCAACACACCTATTTCTCTCAGTTTTTATCCATATTAATTACAAATGAAATAATTTAATTTGTAGGCTAAATATTATCTAAGTTTAGTTCAACCAAAAAATAAGATTATTTCATGTGAGAATATAATAAAAATGATTATACTGCATGACATATTCAGGAAAAATCCTACCACATCATACCCGGGTGATTTTTTCAAAGGTTTGATTCAAATAAATGTGAAGCTACCGTCGTTTAGGTTTTTGGTCGAGTGGATATGACACATGAGTATCTTAACTCTCCAGATCATCCGAAGATATTTTACTATGTTCAAGTTGAGGCTTTGAGGGAGCTACTTATGCTGTCATACACGACTGTCTTTAAACATCGACGCAAATGACCTTGCATTTAGATCGGAAAATTATTAATTCCGATAGAGAAAAGTGCCTATGCTAAACTTGAAGAGTTTCGCGAGTACGTCGCTGCCAAAAATGTCTCGATAGATGCCAGATTTGTTGACCCATTCAGCAAAACTAATAAATTAAGTACCCTCGAGGTCCACGTGCGTTCATACAAGATCCAGAGAGTATAGATCACTTCGAAATACCATCTACTCGACCATAGTTTGTCACCATTCTAAATGACGCTGCAGATTCGTGCGTTTAAGTGGCTCCTTGGCAGCGTCAGAGGTATGGAATACATGATCTATCGTCTGCCAATTACAGTACATATTTTGTATGACACTTACTTGAATTTTTATTTTATGAATTTTGGCCGTGTAAAAATTAACGTTGCTCTGATACAGGAATAATAAATGTGTCGAATACAATTAAGTGATGATTTTCTATTTATCTGTATTTTAATATGTAACTAACCCGACATCGTAGTCGTATCAGTTTCCACCCATTCTTTCCCCCCCCCCCCCCCCCCAAATTTTTCGTACGATATTTTTATATAGTGTAAGTTTTGTTCAACGGCTGTGTGAACTCAGCGGAGTCTGATTTCATTACACATACGCCGCTTTTGCTCTGGTGTTCTTGGAAAAATGATACGGAAATATATAATTTCTTTGAATATCTTGATAATATTCAAACGTATTCATCCATACCTAATGTCTGTGCTTGGAAGAGAATATTTCCAGATCACTGATTTATTTGATGTCTTTCAATTCTGAGAAATTACTCTATTAAACTGAACTCTTGTATAGAATCTGGTGCCAATCTTTCTTTTATTTTTGCCCTTTATGTCCTGATTTTAATACTATTGTTGATTTATTTCGGTTTCCATGTACATATAGTATGATGATTTGAGTTACAAGTCAAATTCTCCTTGCTGAGACAATAAATAAAGAGAAATATTTGGCACTAGTTTCATATTTAACACTCGAATTATTTCCGACGAAAATGGTAACTTCTTCTAGATTTACCAATATGATCTATGCCCTCGAAAGAAAATTTAACGCTATAGCAAAAATAAAGCGCTGCTATTTAATCATGGCAGTGGCGAAGTATGTATACTTATTTTATTGTACGTAATGTTTCTTAAGACTTTTATCTGCTGCATTTACTTCATTACACATCTGAAGAGTAATTAAATCACGATCAGTTTCATTTCACGCGTTGTTTTTACGTATAGGTATTCAATTCTACTTGACTAAATTTTTGTAACAATAATATCTTTGGTCGTAAATAACTTAGCAAATTGCTCTTTGGCCCGTCTAAGAATTTCATTCCCCCCCCCCCCCCCCATCAAAGCCAGGCAGCTAATATCTAGTTGGCTCTCACTGCATAAGCAATTATCTGCGAAATGAGTTTCCACCCTCTGCCTTGCAATATTGGTGGCCATATTGCAGAGCATGACAATATCTGGCGAATTCCCGAAGATCGTGAAATTAATAATTCATATATTATATAAAAGAAAAAAGAATTATTTTGCTCATTCTTGTTGTAATTTTGAACATTGGCGCGACCATTCTTACTGTTTTTTTTTTTGTGAAAATATGGTGACATCACACTTGGAAATATCCAAACGTACTACGAATTGTCACGTAGGTAACTAAGTGCTATGTGAATAACGGAATTTACACTACCGGTCTTCAGGAACTATCTGCGAATAACTGCATGCTTCTCAAACCTATGGCACATCAGCAGTTCTCACTGTCTCGTGTTTCAACTGTATTTTGGTATTTTACAATTCTATTGTTTACAAATTAAGTTTTTTTTTGTCATTTGCCTTCGCTTGTCACAGCACATGCGCCGGTTAAGTATTTCGCACATACGCAGTGTTTGAGATATATTACCGAGTCAGTCAAGGCGTAGAATTTACTACTTGTCCGATCGACGTGAATAAATTGCCTGTCAAAATAGAAACTTATCTTTTCCCTGTGCGTTTTTCTCTATATACGATAATTCTTACTAGATAAAATAAAGTGAAATCCCGTCATCAATATCGACAACAAATTGATCACTTAATTTTTCTTTGTTTCCTGGTATAGCCGGCAGCAATAGCAGCTGTTCCGGTTTAGTGCTTATTTCATCAGAAGTTTGACTTCATGCAAAGTTCTCTCCAGTCTCAAATTAGCGCTATAGAGACTCGAAAATATCGTCATCATTATAGCGATTCATCATCAGCACTGTGTTCGCAACACATTGCATCACTTTGTGGTTTTAGCGTCAGCAGTGGGTAAAACTGAAATGGTTGCGAAAACCATTATTTCCATATAAGGAGAGAGAGAGAGCACGTATGCTATTAGTCTATGGGCCTAAAATTAGTTTGCGTATGTCCACTGGGGATATTATTATTGGAAACCAAAATCCTATCTCTAAGTATGCACTACGGGTGATAAAACATATTTTGCCAGACGTACGTTTAGGAAGACCCGAATAGTTTTGTCAATATTGGGTAAAGTAAAATAAAATATATGAGTATTAAGTGAGCTGAACATAATTATTGTTAAGTGATTTGATGATGCTGCATACACGAGGTTAAATAGGTTTAATTTAATCACTGGTTATAAAAATTCACAGTGACAAATATAATAACAATTATTTTCTACTTGACTAATAGACTATTTAGCGTGCTGATCGCTCCAAGTTGCCACCAGTTTCACACAAACGATGCATTAAATTTTGTGTTCACTAAACGAACGGTAGTGAATAACAAATGAAGCAAACCTACGAATAAATTATGTTTGCGGTCGAAAAAATAATTTCCCTGGGTATACTAGTTTTGCGGTTATAATACCTTGAGAGTTTCAAAAGGTAAACTGCGAGAAAAGGACGGGAGATGCCCAAATATAACTTACCTGTCAGACACTTAATATGGAGTGGTGACTCGTGACGTCACGCTGCAGAGACGGAATGACGCGTCAGCTCCTGTGACACGGACGTACACATTCTCTGACTGTCTGCACGAGGAGCAAGGGACACGTGTCTGATTGGCTACCGCATGCTGTGAAAGGTTCGTATTGGGTTGACTGCTGGCTGGCGAGCGCGTTACCAGGCGCTGATTGGCGAACGGCGTTTCAACATTTAGATGGCCGGCGAGACCACTTCTGCTGGCGTGTGTGGCTGGATGATGATGATGATGATGATGATGATAATAATGATAAGGATGAGGAGGAGGAGATTTGGGTGTTTTTTAAGACCACTGCCTACCAGCTGGCACACTGTTAAAAAAAAAAAATTCGTCATTTTACAACAAAGTGCTCGTAAAAATTTTTTTTCCAGAGGTGTCGGTAAACTCTCCGTAGAATTACGGACACATTTATATTAAAAAACGGACTTTTCGTAAAATTCACGGAACATCTCCGTTATTTCCCAAGTAAATTTTCTGTAATTATAGTTCAAATAATTTTTTATATGTATTTTATTTTAATTTACGTTATGTGGGTGTTCTACTGTGTATAAAAATATATTTAAAAAAGTTAAAATATTTTATACGAAAGCAACATTTGAAACCTGAACAAAGATGTTGCAAGTTCACGACCCTAACCACTTACCTACAACGCTCATATGGTGAATCTGGTATAACTTTTCAATTTATATATTAGTCACATAAGCAATTTTTTTTAGTTTCTGTTGAAGTTAGTGTATTTTAAGTGTCGCTAAGTGTTACACACGACTGTTGCTACTTTTTAATGTTTGAAAGAACAGGTCTTAGTGACAAGGATAACACTAAACGATATTTTCTGGTTACAGCGGAGAAGAATGTTTCGTGTAGACTCGGCACTGTTCGTGCCCGAAACTGGAAGTTATAGGAAATGCGGAGACTTCCCGTATTTTGTGTTTACAAACTTAACTCCCTTTTTCGGCATTACGTTGTAAGAGAGTATCTGACAGTTGTCCCCGAGTGTAGTTTACATGTTTAATAGTTCATTTTCTTGAAATGTTTACATTTTGGTAATCACCGTTTCTTTACATTCTACCGAAATTTACTAGCGACGTTCATTTGTTCATTTGATTATAAATCTCTGTTTACACTATCCCTAATTCAGATTGTTAATAATTTAATGAGGAGTTTTCCTTGCCGTTTGAGTGACTCTGTACGGCAGGCTTTCGTATAGGAATTCTTTCTTCCTTGCCCCGAGACGGAAATTTCAATTCTATTGAAACGAAACGTTTCGGCGCATCGTTTTAAGGAAAGAGATTTCAGTGGCTCTCCAAAAAGGTCTGCCACCAGTCGTCAGAGAAGATGGATCGTCCGTTCGGGAGTCCGGAAATCGAGAGGTCGAACCCTGAGGATCTACGTCGGGGCGGAGCCCGAGTGATGTCGTGGAGAGGCGTGCCGAGGTCCTACCGGGTGCAGTCTCGGCAGGTTCGGTCACGAACCTCGGGATGACGCAGTTGGAAAGATTAATTGCGTTAGCCTTGCACGTCGTATGGTACACTGCCGTGTCTTCATTCGACACGACTCAAGTAAGGCCTCCGACCTGTACCCGTCACTAATACACATCCTGCTTCCGACTGTCGAAATGAAATGTGTGCTTTAAATTATGCACAGACTTTCCTTCTCATTTCCCAGAGGCTCGGGAATGGTTCACTAACAATACTCGCTGCATCTAGAGCTAGTTTAAAGGGCAGAAGAATTTTAAAATGTCAAGACTTAAGAATCGTTTAATATTACCTCATAACTGTGTTTTGGAAATACTATATGGCATTTAAAAATTGATCTCAATATTATCCATGTCACTTGAACTGGCAGCAGGAAGTGTTGAAAAGAATGCGTGTAGATATTGTTCTTATGTATTCTTTTTCCTGAGTGTGGTAGAGATTCTCTCTTATGATGAAACATTGGAAACTATCAATTAAATATATTATTCAACTATTTAAAACTGGACGTGTTATGTTTGTAAGGTTGTTGTGTAATCATACTTCATTCTGAAAGTAATTTCAAATGATTTCACATTAACATATAGGTAAAATATGCTTGTCAACTTTGTTTTGCCTTACATTGCAGTGAGCTATGATTTGGCATTTAATCTAGGTTATTGAATGGCTCGTCAGTAAGAATGCTATTTTCTGATGTGATCATCAAGTTAGAGCACAAATTCCAGATAAGCTAATTGGAAATATTTCTTTTGCTACTGCGAAAGGAGTTGGCGCACGTATGTCAGTTAGAAATTTCTACACTCACAAAAGTTTACAATAAATAATTCTTCCGAACCGATATTGGGCACCAATATGAATTTTCTTTTAACACACTAAATAATAAAATCGCTAATTTCTAGCTTTATTATAACGGACTACGTTCCCATACATTTAATGTGCATTTTCGTAAACATTTCCGTAAATATACGGAAAATTTTGAGTGCAGCTGTTAAGATAATTTCACCTTAGTACGTTAATTTTAAATATAAGCGTTTCAAACATAATGTAATCTTGGCGAATTTTTAAAGGCTGTTCACTATACAGTGAGCACTTTATAAATGAACCTAATATAAAAGTCACTGCCCCTGCATGCATATATTTTAACGGCAGCACCGAGTGACATTCGTCCAGTAAAGTTGGTAACGAAGGATTGAAAATAGTTACTGATCTTAACGTCAAACTAAGTGTTAGGTAACCATTCCTAACAACTTAAATGATTTATTTCGCTTTGTACTTTTTTTCCCTCGTGTATCGAAGTGTAAAAAAGAGCACATTTGTGAAATTTTTTCATAAATTCAAAGTTTCACTAGACCAACGCATCAATAAAGTGATGAGGTCCATGACAGTGTTAATTTTACATACGGTGGAAGCATACACAACGTGCATGCAAGTAGATCTTAAAGAGGGCTTTAAAAAGTGCTCATTTTACCGTGAATAGGAAAGTTCCCTACAGTAGAGATGTATCCATAAAATGTATAGCTTATGTGAAAGGAATTTTAAAAATTTATGATTTACAAAAAAAAAGTACATGCCTATATTGAAAATTTACGCTCTCAGGGATGTTCTAAAAAAATTCTTGAATAATACACTTTGTTTGAAACGCTCATATTTAAAATCAAAGCACTGGGGCGAAATTTCCTTAACTTGGGATTTCCTATTTAAATTTCGCAGCTGCCTGCCTGTAGGCAATGTCCTTAACAGCGAGGTCTTGAGAGCTGAAGAGGGTGATTGAGATGAGTAGGGAGCAGCGCCGGAATGGAAGGGCGAGGAAAATGGGCGATACTGCGTATGGCTGGAGTTCACGTCAAAAGCCCTGCTGTTTAACTGCAGATTGGATATGGGGCAGAACGATCACCCTGGTTTCGAACAACCAGTCTCCGTGTCCCAACATTAAACTGCTGCTCCCCTGCCAACACGACTGTCATAAAAGACGTGAACAAGATTTGAGGTTAGAACACTGCTTAGTAAACGAGTGCTCCGAGATGCCCTATACTTCCCTCAATGCCGGAATCACACAGCCCCGACGAGCACAGCAAGACACGACAAAAACTGCAACCACGACCACTTTCAATGTTCGTGCTCGAATTTACAGCCCGACAGTGTTAACTGATGCGGTACGAGTAGAATTTTTCGGATCCATTTAGAAGGCGCTGATTAACTACGCTAGTTACAAAGATGCTGGGCAGACGGAAAATGTGCAATACATGATCGTGACAAAGTTTTATAGGTAATGCATACAAGGGTTGAATTATTATTTATAAGAGTCAAAAACAATAATTTTCATTATTGGTTTTATTTTAAGCTACGTATTTCCCATTATAGGGAAAGCATATCATACAACTTCATTAGGTGAAGTTTTACACTCTGTGCGACGTGCCGCACGACACGGCGGAGGATATAAATAATTTCTAATCCAAAACTGCTGTTCGTACGACAGAATTGTCGGGCCTACGTCAGATCTATATAGTATTTCATTGGTTGTTTAGTCTTAAGTGTCGTATCGTGCTTGTGGCGGCGTGCTGCTCGGGGCTATGTGATTCCGGCATAACCAGTCTGTAATACTGTTTGATAACATGGACATCATTGCTGACCACGTGACATTCACTGTCGTGTTGGTTTGGGGTAAGTCAATATTGGACACATGTGCAGAAGATGAAGACTCGATCTACCTCATCTTTAGTTTATATGTTTACCCTGTGTGAAATTAATTTCTATGTGGTCATGCTAAGAGCACCTCCTGCCCAATATTATTTGACAAAGCAAATTTTCATTTGATCTTTAATTTATCGTTCTCAATTTTACACTGAAAAAGTTTACTGTCGCTAAAAGTATTTTGGGAAAAGTTTCGTGGTGATGATTATTTTTATACGCTTTACAGTGTTTTCCTGTAATTGCATTCATTTAAATGTTACGAGCCCATTAATTTATTTACCAAAGGCCTGATATTCAGCTGGTTGCATTTACATAACTGGGTAATGGGGTGACAAACTATATCCCCAGAGCACGGAATAAGTATAAATATTTGAAAATTATATATGGATTTCTCCTTTCATAGTACTGTCCTGTACTCGCTCATGACACATACGAAGAACAGAAAAATTCCAGGAAAATGTGATTTCAAAAAAGATAAATTTATGAATACAGTTTCTTGGTGAGGATTTTGGTAGAAAATATCTCATAATTTTCACCAGCTAAAAGAGGTCTGTTCGGTAGGTAAGTTGGCCGAAGTCATTTTAACTGACCATATTTGTTTTTGTATCCCTTTACTGACTTGAAGTGCTCACATTTAATTTTTAAAAAATTCAATTTCGTATACCTTGTGGGAGAGTAACCGTAAGATGCTTTGGTAAATAATGAAATACCTAAATAAACGTACATCAAGGCTTCATAGAAGGGATGTATAATTTCTGGGTTTACGAAGAAAACATCCGTGGGATACATATTTCATAATCTTGAGGAATTTCAAGCTCACTCGTCTCGTAAAAAAAATAAATTATTGACGTGTTTTAAACTCGTTAACTTTTTCATGAAATTTCCTGTGTGTTCGTAACTCTGTCGGTTCGTGAAGTACATGGTCACATAAAGCGAGCTGAATAGGGAAAGACTACTTGAAGAATGCCAAACTCGTGATTGCCAACTTCATAGCTATGCACATACAGATGGTTACCAAGTAGTGGAATCACCTGTGTTCTGAAACACTGCACCTTTGTACCGACCTCCCATGGGGAAGTCGGTTGGTGCGCCGAAGTTCTGGGGCGTGGGCTGTCCTGGGTTCGAATCGTAGGGAAAGCATGGGTGTTAGTTTTAGTTAGTAATAAGTTAGTTTATCAGCCATCCCCTGATAAGACTTCAGGTATAACACGGGGAACACTAGTAAGGCCGTTCCAATCAATCCAATAAAAAGTGGTCATTCGTGCGCGGTTACTGTCCTTTGTTATTGCAGTGAAATATGCTGTAGTGTATTCACGGATTCTTCACACAATTTGAATCAAGCCTTTGAAAAATAACTCCATGCAAGACGTGATTGGCTCATTCCTAAATATGTAATCTATCACAAGCGATCTTTTTTTTTTTTTTTTTTTTTTTTCATTTTAACATAAAGGACCTTATTTTTTGTTTAATTGAAGTTTTATTGATATTTCTTATATAAATTATAATATTTCAGCGAGAAAGCATGTGTGTTGGTAATCCCTAGTAAGAAATAGTTCTTATGCAAAATATTATTACACCTAATGCACTCTAATGAGGTTCGTTGCTCCTTTGGTATAATTTTCTAGACTCGGTTGGTACAGTAAGGTCTCCACACATGCCACTTAAAGACGAATTAGAAGTGAGTCACCTATATCCATTACTGCAAGAACACTGGTGGTGTTGGTGTGTGTGTTAGAACTCACCATCATCCTATTGGTCCATACCACACCGGGCACTTCCCTGTACTTTACAGCGTTCATTATTGGCCCGTCTCTAACCAATGGAGAGCCGAGCTTATATTGACCCAACAAAATGTCCTTTATCGTATAAAAGGGTTTACAATAATTCATGTCCCTTTGAGTGACTATAAAAAAAATAATTCTTTCGTTAGCAATATTATCGTCACAGCGCGGTCGTATTATTGCGAGATCATGTTAAACGCTAGCCGAACTTCGTCTGCACATCCATGCGAGCTTTGTTCTGAACAACAAAGAAATTTTCGAATTAGCTTTACTCGAGCTACACTCGATCATAGTCTACAAAATGCTAAGCTTTGTTTGCATGAGGCGGAGAAATATTCTGGAAGTAGAGCTTTGGCAGGCCTTCGGGAATGTAGGAATTAGCCACGAATCTACTTGAGCCTGCAGTATGCTAGGCGATGGAGTACGTGTTCGTGCGTGAGATATGCTAGACGTAGGCGACTTTCATCAAGTGGAGAAAGTCAAGGCGCGGTTAGTTGGAGCAAGTGTATCGAAGACTGCCAGTTGCTATGAAACTGTGATCAGGCCTTAGCAGGATCCCCCTCCAGCGGCCAGTAGACGGGGCCGTAAACTTACACAACGCACCCGATATAGGACAATGTAACAATAATAACGGTGGCTTTAGCCATCGGGGCATCGAACCAAGAGGAAACTGGAGATGGGTATGTCCGGCCGTGCCTAAACGCAACCTGAATTAGGCTACAACAACATGAACAATGTGGGGACTCACTGATCTCTAATTATGTTATTTCAGAAAGTGGCCTGGTGTTATATATTGTTATAATTAACTACCTAACATTCTGTTAATCTATTTACAACTCCCCTATGCGTTGTTTCTGAAAGCTATTGTTCTATAAAACCCCATATGTTACTGTTATGATCTACCTAACTCTGAGTTATGTTTTACACACCTTTAGCCGTTTTAAGGTACGATAAAAAAAAAAAACCACACATCGCGTCATAACACAGCGTATTAGGTCTGTCGAAAGTAGAGTGTTCGAAGTAATGACAGCACACACAACTTACCAGACTCAAACATTTCCGAGCATCTGAAGTCGGTTTTAGAGCCGAGAATTGTGTGCAGATACCCTCCCCCATCAACGCTCACGGTATTGAATGTTGCGCTGCGTAACGAAAGGCACGAAATCCCTCACAAAACAATCACGAGTCGTATGCATCCACTCTGCAGCTAATCGCAGCCACACGACCAACGCCTCATTAATCATGTTCGTTAACCCTTTCAGACCCACTTTAATTTACGGTAGCAGGTGTTGCAAACAAAGAATGTTATGATGAGCGCTATACTCAAGTCAACACAGCACTTGTTTCGTTGTCACAGCCAATGAGCTGTAGGCTATTATGACCTGGACCAATAAGACGGTTTGCGAATCATTTACCCACAGGTAAGATCATTGGTCATTGAGCCTCGCAGTGTGCAGTACCGACCAAAACTTACCTACGTGTGCGTAACATACACAATTGTGTACATTGGGTCTAAGTGGGTAAGGTGTTTCCATTATTTTGATTGCCATATCTGTGTTTAAATGCAACAAATCAAGTCCTGTATAAAATTTGCATAGAAATCTAACTTATTGTGTGAAAAATTCAAGAATCTAGGTCAATTAGCTATTAAAATTGGCTAATGGACAGGATGTTATGACGTGCCAACACATACGTGGTTTATATAAAGACATACATAAAATATAACACCACCTTACTGCTCCAATGTTAATATGTATTGAATGTCAATGTTGCTTCAAGAGACACACAGAGCAACCCACGGGCCTATCTTAATTATTTCTATCTCTGCAATGATCCAATCATTAAATCGGAAACAATGATAACTCCAATTTCCTGTATCTTAAACAGATTACGGCGTATTAGGAAAGTTAATTGTTACCAAAAAAATTTTTTTTTACTAAAAATTGCCCGCTTCCCGCGATGCAGGGGATAATATCAATCATCCTTCGAAGAGTAGAACGACCGCTAATTAATAATAACCGTTATTTTTTATCTCAATTGAAGTGTTTTTCACAGAGCTGACTTCACTTGTTTTCTGTTCACGACGTGAAGAAAGTATATCCGTCTGAAGCACTGTGAACAATATTTCCCTTATCATAGAGATTTCTTAAATATTTAATCAGGGAAAGTCGACAAAATTCATGTGATATACGATTAATGTAAACGACATTTGCAATCAAAAAAAGAAATGAAGAAATAACAAATTATTGCAGTTGCTTCTCGCAGAATTTCCACTTTAATTTCCGGGGTTGCAACATCAATTGTCCCTTCTCATAAATATTGTATCTGGTACAGTCAAATCTTTGCGAAATAACGTTTAATCTGACTAAAGTATGTAGGATTTTTTTGTTTTCTCTTGTCTATAATATATTTAGAAAGTTCATAATACAAATAACTTTGGGAGGAAATGTTTGTATAATAATACAATACACTTTTCAAAAATTCGTTTTCTTTTTGGAGAGAACAGGCCTCAGGATAGAGCAAGGTATGAATTCTATAGTGACAATTTTACTTCATTGAAAAACATTTCAAATGTTGCTGTCCTCGTGATCGTGCTCTCACAAGCGCGCGCGTGACGCGTGCATATACGCGGCAACAGCTTCCCGGGTTTGCAACCATAGCCTGAGGCAATCCAGAAAATCCGGTCGTAACAAAATTGGGCGATACAGTTTGGCATTGCAGCTCCGTATCTATCGCCTACATTCAGAGTTCAATTACACCACTCGATTGCCAAAGGATCAAAGAATGTCACGTTGATTGAGGACTGCGAAGCATCGATCGGGAGGGGAAGGTGGGGGGAGGGGGCGCAATTTTGAGTTCGTTTCGCCGCGTCTCATAACTTCCGCGTAGTATAACTTTTGACCAGGAGAAGCTACGACGCTCGTTCGAGTTTCAACCGACAGCGCTCGATAAGATCACTCGGTTGCTTGTACAAAACTTTTGTGTGGCGTAGTCATGGTGAATTTGTACGAGTTTAATGTATACTCGACAAAAAAAAAGCCAAGTTAAAATACTGAAATCGTAAACCGTTGGCAAGAGCATCTCAAGAGCAATCCAGCGATACCCGTAAAGCCCCATATGATCGAGAGAAGCGGTGCCGGGAACGTATAATAGACGTCAAGGCGTCCGAGCGCGTCAACGTAGACGTATTCACGCAAAACAAACGGTCGTGTCCCCAAACACAGCCGAACCCTACTTTTTAAATTAAATGTAAATATCGCACATAAATGAAAAATCTACGAGAGGGCAATAAGATTGTCGGTAGCTAGTGGTCGTCAGAAATTGCAGTTGCATGTGTCATTTTCTATTACGATGTAAAAACAAACGTCCACGTGTCTGTTTATAACAATCAATTACCAATAGAAGAAAAAGCATAAATATTGAGAAAGAGATTCAGTGTGGAAGATTAAAGAAATTTCACCGAAATTACACCATTGTATTGAAAAATATTCGCATATTTATACTTTGAAAACAAACAAATATAAATCGTCGGAATTTACTAGCCATACAAAGCCACTTCTTACACAATCATTTTCGCTGATAGTTGACTGACACGGGACAAATACTGACCTTCGTATATTTGAGAAGTAGTAGCGTATTCAAGTAGTTCCAAGGGCATGTCTCCATGCGACCTCTAAATGAAATTACTTCTATTTTCAACTTCCGAGTAATTATTTCTCCCCTCTCGCTTCACAGTCAATGTCAGTATTCCACGGGCAAGCTGGCTTCATCTTGGACGAGCAGGAATTAACTGTCGACATTTCCCGAGCTCTCCTCCGGCCAAATGTTTACACTGTCGAGGGCGTTGAACTGCCGTTTAACACGTCGATGGCGACTTCCCCGCATCAAGTTCCGGGGACCTACACATTCTTATGCGACCTTCAAACCTTGCACTGACAGTCGCCGTGCATCACGAAGATTTAGATCCTCTGTCCAACCCTGCGTTAGCTCGAGAGCTGGTTTTAAAATCATCTTTAAAAAAAAAAAAAAGTCATTTTTGTTGCCCAGATAACGAATAAATAGATAGAAGAAAAGGAGACTAAAATAATGCCTCATGTCTGCGTGTGCCTCTATAGATCGCCTATAAATACTTTTGGGCGAATATATAGATTTGGTATGCGATACTGTGTGGTAAAGGCTGTTCACAATAAAGTGAGCACTTTAGAAATAAACCTTAGAAAAAAGTCACTGCTCCTACTTGAATATATTGTAGCGGGCGAATTGAGTGACGCACGTCCAGTAAAGTTGGTAACGATGGAAGGAAAGTAGTTTCATATTTTAACGTCGAACGAAAAGTGAAAGGTAACCATTTGTGATAACTTAATAATATCTTTGGCTTTCTGTTTTTTTTTTATTGCGTCCAAGTGTAAAACTGCGCAGATTTATAAAATATTAACTTTTCTAATAATTCCACAGTTTCACTTGACCGACACATGAATAAAGCGATAAGGCCTATGGCAATGTTAATTTTACATAAGGCGGAATAATACACAACGTGCAGTAAAGTAGATTTTAAGCAGCCCTTTCAAAAGTGCTCTTTTACCGTGAACAGCCTACAAAATTCCTTGATTTCACTATCGGCAAAAATGTCATGTTCGTTGCGCCCGTTTTACAGTTTGGTCGAATGGGTGATTAAGCGACAACCACAAATCCAAGGACAGCAGTTAACACTGAAACATAGTGAAATTAGAGACATATGCTGTAACGCGGCGACCATAGAGGCAAATACGACACACTATCGATTTCCTGAGCAGCGCGAAGGCCGCGCACGATTTCATCTCGAAATGTGGAACGTCCGGAAAAAAAAAAAAAAAAAACTCAGCCTCAGTAAGCAAGTGAGATGTTATTTTTACATAATCTATTTTGCGGTTTTGAAACACGGTTATATATATTTATTTATTTGTCTGTATATGTGAACATGTATAAATACGTCAATACTAAAGACCAAGAAGTTTCTGGTAGTGCATTAAGGATATCTGAAATACCATAGCATTTTTCAGATATTTCCACTGAATAGACTATAACAGAATATCAAATGAAAGAAATTTCACAAAAATTAACAACCAAATTCATTTATATATTTCCATCTCTCACTTATGTTAACAAGACACCAGTAAAATACCTACGTTTATTAGGTGCAGTTGTATACACTTAAAAGTAAATAATAGGTATCCTTGTGGACAAGATTTTACTTGAATCAGGAAGCACCGTCGTATTTCTACAAATCATAATAACACAGTAATCTTTTATAAACTTTTTGTGTGAATGACGTTTATAATACACAGAAAACACTTAAACTATTCGCTTTGCTAAAATCAAAGCATTCACTCATATAGGCTTAAGTGAGTGAAATGATTTTGGCGGCTCTTGACAGCGAGGTCTTGAGAGCCGATAAGGGTGATTGAGGTGAGTATGGAGAAGCGCCGGAATGAAAGGGTGGGGGAAACGGAAGATCCCCGAGAAAACCCGCCGACAAGCTGCATCTTCCGGCACGATTACCACTTGCGAAATATTGGGAATGACCCGGTCGGGGATTGAGCCCGGTTCGCCTTGGTGGGAAACGAGCGGGGTAGACGCTCGTCCACCGTGGACCCCCCGCACATAGGCTAAGTATTATCGTCTCCATACTCTGTAGAGCACTAGAACCCACAAAATGAGTTTGTCCACGGCATATAGCATGGAGCATTCTCATGTTGTTTTTTTTTTATCTTTGTAAAAACACGAGGTCGGTGTGTCTACTCCACTGCGATGAACATGTTGCAGCGAATTGACATTCATGAATTCAGCTGCTCGCAGAGAGAATCAGCGCCGAATGCTGTCGCACTGTTAAAAATTTCCGAATATTTACGGAAATTTTTACGGAAATAGAGTAAATATTATTGAATGCAATCTGCAATTACAGAAGACCGAGTCAAGTCCGCAAATACAAAATACTGAAATCCTTCGTATTTATTAGAAGCTTCCTTCGTCACTCTAACAAGAAAATTATCGTTTCTGCGACAGTTATGTTATTCATGCCACTAAGAGCTATTCTTTCAATCATTAAAAGGTAGCATCAGACGTCTGTAAAATATAGCAACTCGTAAAATACACTAACTTTAGTACAAACTCCAAAAGTTACTTATGTGGCAGGACTGAAATACTAGTTATACCTAAGATCCATGTAAGAGTTGTGGGTGAGAGGTTAGAGTGGTACACTTGTATTTTTTTGTTTTTTTTTTTACTCGGGTTCAAATCTTTTTCAAGTATAAAATATTTAAAATTTTTAAATATATCTTCAATACGCAGTTGAGCACCCACAAATCAAAAATAAAATAAAAATTTCTTTTTTTTTAAATATATATTTAACTGGAAGGGCTTAAAACAAACTAGGGAATTAACGGAGAGAATCCCTGAATTCACCGCAAGTTTTACAGAATGTCCATTTTTGAAAATTAATGTTTTCGTATTTTTACAGATATTTTCCGGACCCCTCTGGATACATTTTTACCAGCACTTTTCCGTAAAATGGACAATTTTTTTAACAGTGCAATTACTTGCCTGTGTGTTTTGTGGTTTGTGGTCATTCCTTCAGCTATGGCACGTAAGTGGTTTATCTCAAGGTCTCTGAGAGCCGAGCGCGTATTTCGCTGGCTGTAGGGACAAACCAAAGCAATGCATTAAGTAGTGAATTTTAATCACATTCTAGCAGATAAGATGATTCACCAAACATGCCTCGGCGTACCTCCCGTTTTCTTACTGGGATCTGTGGATGATTTTGCCCAACAGGGGTTTCTAGCGTTTTCCAATTATTTTTCTTTATGGCAGCTCATAACCGCAGCTACGTCGTTCTTATAGGGAACTTCCCGGCGTATGTAGGATGATGCGGAATTCAAACGAACAAACTTCGTTAGGAGATTAACATTTACAGGACACGTTTTATTATAAGCCCTCGAAAATCTTGTCCATGTGGCCGTAACGGACCGTACAGCCTCGTCCACAATGTCGGCTCGATACTGGAGCTCTGCAACGGGCGTGGACCTGCCTGTGTCGACGGTTCGACGTCGTCTGTTGCGGGCTGGACCGACGGCACACATGCCATTGCGTCGGCTTCCATTGTCACGGAACCACGAACACCTCAGACTGTAATGGACACGTGAACGCCGTCGTTGGCATGTTTAGTGGGAAAATGTAGTGTCGAGTACCTCTTCAACCTGTCCTACAGTGATGACCGCATAGGTGTTAGGCGCTAACGTGATGACCACAATCTGGCAGCCTGCATTGTGGAGCGGCATAGTGGACAAACGCCAAGTGTGATGGTGTGGGACGCCATTGTATACAACATGCGGTCTTGACTCCTTCGTACTGAGGCAATCTGAACAGCAACCGCTACATCAGGGAACTGCCCCTCCTTCAGGCGACTCCACATGCCATATTTCAGCAGGAAAATGTCCGGCCACATGTGACGAGGAATTTGCAGGCCTTCTTCAGTGAACGACGGGTACCACTGCTTCCCTGGCCTACACGTTCGCCTGACATGTTGCCAATCGAACATGTCTGGGATATGATTGGTCAGCGACTTGTTCGTCGTGGTCCTCCTGCAACCAATGGTGATACTTTATAGACTCGCACACAAACCGCGTGGAGGGAGATTCTCTAGGAACATATCCAGGTCCTCTTATATTCCATGCTATGTCGTCTAGGGGCTCTGATTGCAGCGCGTTGGGGCTTCACGCCATACTGAATTCTCAAGAACAGAGATCATGTACAGTTCTAAAATGCTAATCAATTGTGTATTGTCATGGACCTGACATGTGGTATAATTTTCATTTCAATCGCAGGTTTCCTTCTTGGTGTTGAATTTTTCACAAACGTTAGTGTATACGTAGCATTCATCAGTACCTCCCCCATTATGAAAATGAAAAGAGTGGCTACCTCCTAATACATGCAAAAATTTTACTATTAATAATTATAAACGTTTTAATGCTGGTTTATTGAGCAGTACGGCATAATTTAAAACAAAATTGCCCTGTAATTGCAACTGTCTATGGCTCGCCGTTTTCGTATAAAACGCACCCAATTTCTTGGCGGCATCGATACAGTTACAGGCTCGTAGGCAATGCCAACATTTCCTACACGTAATCGCATACTAACTGTCGACAGATACAAACACGAGCTTCAGTACAGCAATCTTATTAATATGTGGTAAATGATGTTTACAATAAGTGGTGTAAAAATTATCCTCTGCCATCGTCTGTGCATTGAACAGAGCACCATACCGTACACGCATATATAAGCTGTTCACGGTAATGTGAACACTTTTAAGGCCCTAGTTACTTTTTACTTTCAGCCATTTTTTGTCCTTTAACCAGCTTTTTTTAAAATAGATATTGCCATTTAAGTAATAAACACAGTTTGTAGGTATATTATACAGCATTTGGAAGTTAACGTGTATGGCTAATACAAAATATATTTATTGACTATTACTCCAAATTACAGGGCTGTCAAAAGTGCTCACTTTACCGTGAATAGCCTGTAGTGTTACGCACACATTTGTCTGAAAAGGTATACAGACGCAACATTTAGTGTCTCAGCAACATTGAACAGTAATTAGTCAAATTCACAAATTTACCACGTAATAAATATATCGACAGAAATACAATTCTCTTTGTCCACGTAACTGACGAAAACAGTTATCTAGTATTTACCTTTCTTGATTTTACTGTAAAATGCACAGGTAAGTTGACGTGTTTGGCGTAAAATTATGTTTCGGAACCTATTAAAGAACTTTATACATATTTATCATAAACATATATTTCGGAAAGTTATTAATATATTTCTTCGCTAATTTAATACATATAGGCGGCCCACTATACGCAGCAAAGACGGCGTCCATCCGTCGAACTGTTCCAAGGGCTGGTTGAGGGCCCGCGATCGGTCAACCTGAAGATGGATAAATTACACGCTGTGTTTGTACACTCTAAGAAATTATTTGGAAATTTACCATACCAGTGTATACGCTTAGTGAGAAAGCAGGAATGGAAATGTTTTCCCCTATACGTCCATTGTAGCGTTCCCACATTTGCTCAGGAAACAGTCAAATGCGTAGGGAAGTCCCCAAACTGCGCTGCTAAACATTCCTATATGTGCATCTTGATGTGTGGTATTATTGCCATACCAAAATCTTCCATTAGAGTTTAGGAAGTTTACGAGAAAATTTTTACAGTGTAGAATACTGCTGTGCTTATATTTTTTTTCTCTCATTTCTCTTATAGTTTATTTGTCCCTGCGGAAGCGGCTCTACCCTAGCGCAGTTAATCTGGCGAAGCGCGCTCCAATGCACAACCATTCCGATTGACCGACTCTCACGCTCGATGGCGGAGGGGTATGTTTAAGAGTCGGGGGGGGGGGGGAGACGAGACTTGGGAAAGTTGAATGGCGAGTGGGAGAAGGGGGTTGAAGGGCAAACTACCCCACCGAACCCGATCTATTTCCGTGAAAGTTCCGCTTCCGGCCGGAACCATGCTGGCTTCCTCAATTGCTTCGCCGATTGTCTGCCCTACGCGTATTACTGAGGAGCTGGAACAAGTTGGGCGGTAAGGGTGAAACTATTGGAAGCGAACAGCGTCTCGCGGCCTTTAGGGAGCAGTCCTGGAATTCAAATACGATGTCGCTACGTGATTTCCGCTTCTCATCTGTGCATAGTAAAAACAAATTCGCCCGGCCGTGTGTGTCTGTGTATTCGGCTAACGCTTCTAAACTACTTGATGGATTTCGATGCGGTTTCAACCATCATTTAGATAATTTCTTCAGAAAAGTTCGAGTATATTAATATTTATTATAGAACCTCTAAATTTTTCTGCTATCGTGACATTAAAGTCGGAAAAAGTCGTTTTTCGGCCGCTTACATGGCTCGCGTTGACTAAACCATAAGAGATACACGAAATTAATGCACTGCAATTTGAAGAGCTCAAAAAAGGTCTACAAAAAAGTCCGCAGTAGCAGATGTTTATCTTCTATGGATAACCCACAGTAACCATTTTTGTCTTTTAAAATTTGATTAAAATATGGGTTCACTTATGAAGACTTTTTCGACAACACAGTATTAATCCTATGTTAGTAACCTTAAACATTTCGTTCATGTAACTGCTGTAAACCTAAACAATGCCAAATTTGTAAATCACACCCAAGCGAGGCCAGGGCGGGTTGCCAGTTTGCAATATCACAGAACACTGAGAGAATTGTTTTGTTGAATTAAAATATATCTGTTCGGCGAAACCGGAGGCAATTAAATGTCCTGTTGCTGAACCAAATTATTACGTTGATATTTATGGTTGCACCAATCGTGTAATGTTTGGTTGGCGCAATTGAACACTTGTATGTCTTTATGTACGGTATTGTTTCGTTTATTTGAAAAATAGAAAGATAAACGTTTCGCATATAATCGAATCCGGAAGATTGGTCTCACAAGATTTTTACCTATGCAATCACGAAGTTATAATAAATATTTCCATATTGTTTTCCATAGGTTTATAAATCCATTAAAAGAAATAAAATTATGGTTCCAACGAGTCACATGTTTATTCACTGCTAAGAATATATACATTTGGATTTTTCATGACATTTACAAATGCCACGGGTGACGGAATGGATAACCGAACATTTAAAATTGTGTATATAAAGTCAGAACTACTAAACAGGAGTAAGTATCATTAATTATTTTTAAACGTTTTATTTCGTTCAAATAAACGAATGCAGATGTTTGGAGTAAGAGCAGATTAGTCATGTGAAGAAAATATCGTTCAGTGGACACAAAAATTCTTCAAGTATTTGGTATCTGCAAACTATATTAATCCTTCAGTGCATTAGACCCAGCTGTATTTCATGCTCTTTGAAGGCTATTAAATTTTTTTTGTAAATAAGAATATAATAATAAGTAATATTCTAAGTATGTTGTGTCATGTCTAATACGTGCTTTCAAAATACTCTGGTTGGCTATGGGAAAAGTTACACATTTGAAGAACTTCCAAGTTTAAAATAGCGCAGAGTGTATAAACAAATGCTTAAATACTCTAATTGAAATCAACATGTCTTGAGAGCAAACCTTTAAAAAATAACGTGTGCTCGATAACTGGTTTTCCAACTTCGTATCGCAGTAAAGGTTTTAGTTATTTTCGAAATTTTGCTTGGGTCTTCATGAGTGTGGGCAAAATTCAATTATCTTTACAGTGAAGAGTTGAGGCACGGGGTAGATAAATACAAAAAGGAGAAATGACGTCATACTTCCTTTGATGTGGGCTACCTATTCACTGATTGAGTGGAACTGGGAACAGTCCTTGTAGCTGTTTGGGTACAGTGTGATGTGAAGGATTTCCTGTTGTCTTGGCTACAGGATGCCGATTGAGATAACCAGACGCTAATCGGAGAACGCATGTTTAGATATGTTGCTAGTCAGCGATGTAATTTGGTTTTGTGTGTGTCTGGAATTTGCAAATACAAATGCCTGTTTCACCTCTCTTTACGTACTCACTCTGTGATTGAGGGTCGAGAGTTTTCTCGAGTGTGTAACATCTGGATCTTCAGCGACCTTGGTTGTGAAGTGAGACTGCGGTGATCCAACGATGGAATGCATAATCGAGGGAAATAGAAGCATGCCGAAAAAAATCACCAATGTCCATCACATTTATCGTATGCAACTGTAAGGAGCAACCCCAATGTGAATCTACTACGCATTGCAAGTGAATTTTTCGCCACTTCACTGGTTGGGTACTGTCGGCAGGATCAAATTCTGAGATGCGTTACTGGGTGTTCAGTTCCTGCCTGATATGCCATCTCGCTAGGAATTGAGGAGGGGGGAGGGGGGAATGTGTACCACCTCAGGGATCAAATTCTGAAATGTGTCAATGGCGTGCTTGAAACTGTGATACGTTCCTGCCCTTTTCACATCTCGCTGAATGGATACCGCCTCAGGGATCAAATTCTGAGAATTGTCACTAGTACGTCTTAAACTGTTATGGATTCCCGACTTTTCACCTGGTGGTTGCTGTCTCGGAGACAAAATTCTGATCTGCGTCATTAGAATGTCTTAAACCATGACCAGTTCATGTTTTCTTCAGCATCTTACTGGGTGGGTACTATCCCGGTGATCGAATGATGAGGCGAATCAGAGGTGTGTCTTAAACCATGATCAAATCCTGACTTTTTCACTACCCCGCTGGGCGGATAACGCCTCGGAGATCAAATTCTGTGATGTTTCAATGAGAGTCTTAAACCACGATCACTTCGTGCCTTTTTCGCCACTTCGCTGGGTGGATACCACCTCGGGGGTCAAATTCTGAGATGTGTTAATGACATGTATTATACCATGATCGCGTCATGCCTTTTTCGCCACTTCGCTGGGTGGATACCAACTCGGGGATCAAATTCTAAGCTGTGTCACTGGCGTGTCTTAAACCATGATCACTTCACGACTTTTTGCCATTTCGCTGGGTGCATACCACCTCGGGGATCTAATTCTGAGATGTCTCAATGGCATGTCTCAACCCATGGTCGATTCCTGCCGTTTTGCCATATCATTACGTGGGTACTGTCTTGGGGATAAAATTCTAAGCTGCGCCACTGGCATGTGTTAAAAGTGATCAGTTCCTGCTTTTTCACCTCCTCGTTGGGTGGATACCGCCTGGCAGAATTAATTCTGAGACACATCACTGATGCGTCTTAAACCATGGTCAGTCCCTGCCATCCCCGCCATCTTCTGGGTAGATACCACCTCGAAGTTCAAATTCTGAGATGTCTCAATGGCATCTCTTAAACCGTGGTCGTTTCATGCCTTTTTCACTACCTCACTGGGTGGGTGCTACTTCGGGGATTGAAATTTGAGACCGACCTCAGTCTTGCATATCTCACTGTGGTCGGAGCATACATTTCTCGCCACATTGGCATTGCACCTTAGTTAGCATGGCCACTGAGTACCCAAATAAATTAGAGCACATAAGAAAATATGTGATAGCATGCGCATGTTAGCTGCGCAATGGTAAATTGTCACATTCCTACACTGAGCTGCAGTTTGTTAACAGCAGACTCAAAACCACGATGGATAAGATTTGATGTATACCATTGTTTATGTGAGTGCTTCGAAACTTTTGAACACTTCATAACATAGTTTGAATGCTGAATGGTACTAATTTATACTCAGTTAATGTGCACAGCACGGACAATATAAATTGTGCACAGAGAATACTGCATCGAACAGTGCTGAAACTTTATACAGTACATGGTACACATGAGTAATACTCGTGATACCAAAAGCAGAGAAGCAGAGCCATTACATTTGTATCTGTGGTATGCTGTCTGGTCATCTTCAATAGTGCATCGCCACCCCTCGTACTGCGATACACGCTGCAGCATGGCCTGGCATCGAGTCCAGCAGACACTTGATGTTTTCCATAGGCAGACGAGCCCACAACTGTTGTACGGTGTGTTCCAAATCCCGAGTACTGTGGCACGGCAACAGCGGGATTTTCAAACTGTTCCCATACACGTGCAGGATTGGTGGCATGTCAGGGGAGCAGACAGGCCATGGTAGTGTTTGGTGATGACGGAGGCAGTTAGGACGACTTGTGCTGTGTCCTGTCAAGTGTTACCTTGTTCGGATATCACGCCTGGAACCCCGGCCACAAATGTGGGGGTTGAGGGGGTGGGATCTCATCATTGCCGAAGCTCAGAGCGGGGGGTGTGCTCGGGCCCTTATACCACCCATTCGGTTGCAGCAGTTGTATCTCTCTGCGGGCTGAGGAAGTTTCCCTCTCCAGACCGCAAAGAACACATAGCCCAGAGGTCAGGACGCCCTGCACGTCCCGGCGCAACTCAGACAGCCCGCCAGTCAGACCAGCAAGCCGCGGTGGGGTGGGATCTCTTGGAGAACTGCCACTTATAGGAACATGCTCATGGGTTTTCCCAGCTGGTTTCCCGACAGCTCCACTCCCCCTTGCTCTTGGCGGTTTTTCCATGTTTCTATGGCTTGACACCGATGGAAAACGGAGCCGCTGTTGTTGCGGAGTTAATGGCAGTACGCATAATAGGCGCTGGGGTCGCAAGATTCGTTCCCTCAAAGCATCGGGAAACATCGACCATCATCGTGGATCCGGTTACCATGTGATCCCTCTATACTGAGCCAGTCCCCCCCTCCCCCCCACGTGTGGTACATTCACGTAACCACTGCGCCCAACTGCGTCGTACAGTATGTTCCGAACGACACACACACTAAAAAATGTTTGTACTTTTACAAGAAAAAAAATTTGTAAAATCTGTAAAACATACATTTGTAATATTACAAGTGAAAGCTTTGTACTACAACTTAAATTATTGAAAAGTATACACTACATACTTTTGGCCTTGTAGGAAACATATATGATAAATTAGTAACAGAGAATGACTAAGACATATTTCAAAATATAATTTAAAGAAAATAATGTATACCTTGACAGCAGAGGGATTAGAAACTACGCCCTTCGTATTATCACCCCTCACCGTAACACCAACTCGACTTACGAACCTCGTATTAATTTTTATAGTAAAAATAACTGCAAGTAACTACATAACTGTTAGCGAAGTTATTACTAAGAACGATACATTTATTTCCTCTTAACAGTTCTGTGTAGCTAGGAAACAATAATAGTTAATGAGTAATACGTTCGCGTTTGATTGAAACGGTCGTTTCATTATGATTATTTGAGTTGATTTATCCGATTTACGTTATTCAAACTTGCAATACATTTCTTTTTGCACGCAAATACATTTAACGCCACCTATAGTTTTTGCGCAAACTGCTAATACTGTTTTACGTTGTCAAGTGTCCACCATTTTACTGAAGCTCATGGATACTGGTCAGTATACTACAAACATTTCTTGAGGTCTATTACAATCACGGCCTTTGTAGTTATACAAACGAGTAGCTTAAGAACAGTAATCTTGGTACTGTTAAAAGCATTTGTGAAATTGCAAACAATTTCTCAGTAAGATTACAATTTTTTTTTTTTCCAAGTGCATGTCGCGCTATATTGCGAAACGACCACCCTGCGATTTTCAGCCCGATTAGGAGTCTTCTCCCGAAGTCCGTCGATTGTGAAAAGCGACGCCTTTGACGTCTTCCCAGCATTCTTGTTCGATCTGTGCACTTTCTTGGAGTTGGCTCGTGTTTCTCGCGTTGATGCATCTTCGACTACACGCCGGTCAAATTCAAACGCACCAATATAGGATCACGTTCATACTTGCCTGCACTCTGAACTATTTGCATCGTTTCGGAAATATCGCGTAGTTTCTTTTTGGTGCGCTATTTTCATTGTTCGCCAATGCATGATGTTATTCATTCAAAAGCGCTGTTCTGTTGGAAAACCGAACGTAAACAAACACGTTCCTCGCTATTGATCACATGATATTGACAGTAGTATTGACGATAGCGTATATGAGCAGAAGACAAAATTCGGTTTACCTCATCTTTAATCAATGCAGAGACGCCCGATTTTCGCAGAAAGTTTTCAACGCAGGCTAGGTTACAATGACAGTCTATATGTGCACATGTTTTTATGAAATGTATTTTACGTTAATCCATACCAAAAGGGGCTATAGAGATGTAATAAATAATAACTCAGTGTGGGGAGAGGACAAAAGGAGAAGATGGGGATTTATTAAAAGTTTAAGATAAAAAACAATTCTTGGGGTAGCTTCAAATGGATTTGCATGATGTTGGCTAATTAATTATAATGATGTATAATACCACGTCACTTTCTAATTATAACCTGATTGGGGAGCCCCCACATTGTCCATGTTGTTGTAGGCTGATTAATGTGGCGGTTAACGACGGCCGGACATACCCATCTCCAGCATCCTCTTGACCCGATGCCACGATGACAAAATATGCCGTTATTGGGATTACGCTGTCCTATATCGGCCGCGTTGTGTAAATTTACGGCCCCGTTTACTAGTCGGTGAGGGGGGGGGGGGGGTTACTGCTTTGCTTTTCAGAAGGTATTTCGGCATTCACTGATCGTGTCTGGGATTAATATTTGAAGGAGTGATCAAACAGGCCGTCTAGCTCAGTCCTGATCACAGTTCACAACAATTTGCGATTTTTCATTTCGTTACTGAAAGTGTCTTTCAGAATGTATTGTAGTACTTGACTTGGATTACCATAGTAAGGTTTCTCCGATACTGAAATTCCATAATTCATGGGCAGGTATCTTAAAAGCATAGCAATTAAAACTATACAATCGTGAAAGTGGATCTCAACTATAGGTGTTTTCCAATTCAGCTACACAGAAAATATTTCACGAAAATTCGATGTTCTAGGACCTCTGTGTTTCTGTCATCACTAGATGTAATATTACGTTACTTTCGTGTGTGTTCCGCCCACAGATTAACCTTAGGTTTAAAACGGACGGCTAGAAATTTAATATTTTAAATTAAAAATTTTGCGTCGATTTGATCCTCACGCATAGTTATTTAAGCTAGCGTTGTTACATCCAGTACGACAATGTACAACTGTACAATCTTATTTCATATTAATACTGTACGATTTCCTGATATAGGCCGTTTATGGTAAAGTGAGCACTTTTGAAGCCCTAGTAACTTTTTTCTTTCGACCAATTTATATCCTTCCACCACTTGTAAATGTAAATCCTGCCATGTGAGTAATAAACACAGTGTATACATTCACCAGACCCAAAACCAAAAGTCAGAGGCCACAATGAAAGGTATTTTTTTTGGTTATTATGTCTGATGAAGCAGCTTCAAAAAGTGCTCACTTTACCGTGAACAGCCTATAGCAACTTCGTTCCGTGTAGATAAATTGGTAATCACAAAATAGACAACGAAATGATGTCTATAATGTTACAATTTTCATGAAAGTGTTCAACAAAAATTCGTTTCTAACTGTCCCAAAGTGACACAAATAACATCATACAATATTATGTTTGCCTAAATACATATTTAATTGTCGAAATGAAACAACATCCATGAAAAGACATAGGTATGTTTCAAACTGTTATTCTGACGCTAGATTTTCACCAACAACTCAAACAAGTCTTATAGCCCAATAACATAACAGCAATAATTATACATCAGTTAGTGGCGTGCAAGATAATCGCTTGGCGAGTTACTCACCGTTACGTCAGGATTTACAACGAAATTTTATTTACGTTTTTTCTCCGTTGAGTAGACTCTAAACTGCACTTCCTAGCTGCTAGTTGTTGGGGAGCATCCAGAACTAATTTGTAAAACATGAAGCCAATGTAAACACGTGTTCACATTACTTACTATTATGTTCCGCATAATGGCAGATGCCTTATATCTCAACAGGAAATAACTGTAATTATAATATCTCCAGTTACGGTGCAATTGCGCAGGAACTGAAATCAGTCATTTTCCACCCACTCGGTCTTCATTTAATGTACTGCGCGCATGTAAAGGAGTGTTTTTGACATGCTCACTAATGAAAGCCGATTTACATTGGTAGAAAAAGTACACATGAACACGAGTATCACTCTCTTTTGGCCAATTATACATATATGGCTCGTTTCTGAAAGCAATTTTCATGGAATCAAAGCTGGTTGAAAGCGGTTTTTTATTTATGGGCGTGTGAGGCCCGATGGCAACATAAATTTGAGGCCCTATTTACAGCTGCAGTTTAGAAATTATAGTTTTAAACGATGGCACATTCATACGAAGGTTAATTATCTTTACCGCTTTACGACTTAACCTTTTATTCTACGTTATGTTATGATATTTTTCGAATGCGTTTGTTACTAAACTAGCTTACTACTTCAAATGGAAAATAAGTTACTGTTGTGCTAGATATAATAAAACATGCAAGTTACTTCAATTAGTAATATCTGCAACAACCCCTCATGGATAGTGTAATTTTAGAAAAATCAATTCATTGTAAATTATTACTTTTAACCCAAAAAAAATGGACCCTCTGAAATGTGAGGTCCGGGGCAAATACCCCTTTTACCCTCCCCAACAGACGTGGCCCTGCACAGAGATATAATTATTTTAGTTATTTAATACTAAGACATCTTATTAAAATATCATTATCGTGAATTACAAAGTACTCCAAACAAGGCAAACTTTTAATATAAAGAACATTATTTTTAAAAAATGTTGTAATTTTTAAAACATATTGTAAATTTTCAACCGTTTGTAATGAACCATGATATCCTTTGTAAGAATTTAATAAGTCTGTAACAGCTGCATTCGTTATATATTAACAAAAAAAAATTTGTAATTACTGGGAGTCACTTTAAGTAGCGTATTGTCTATTCATTGTTTCTTCACACTTTTTGAATCAAACATTTGAAAAATTACCCAATATCTGACGTGTTTAGTTATTTCCTAAACACGTCAGTAATCACCAGCATTTTGTACCTCTGTTAACATAAAAGTATTTCAATTTTTAGTTGAACGGCCTCTGTTCTGCCAGAACTACCACCAGAAGGGTTTGTCGTAATCGGGCGACACGGACGAACGAGTGACGGCAATGCATCGTCGTTAGTGACAAAAGTCGAGTTTACTTTTCTCTGGACACGGATGACAATCGTGGTCGAGTCTGGAGGGACGCTGGTCAGTGCACAAGTCCGGACTTCACTGCCAAGCAATACACACCGCCAAAACTGTTGGCATCATGATGCAGAGATAAATCTCCTGTGAATATTGCTCTTCCTTGGTACGGCTGTTCACCGTAAAATGAGAACTTTTGGAAGCCCCGCTTAAGATCTACTTGTACGCACGTTATGTTTCCTTCCGCCTTATATAAAAGTTACATTGCCATGGGGCTCATCAATTTATTCATGCGTCGGTCAGGCAAAATGTGCGAAATTATTATAAAAGTAAATATTTTACTAATAGCGTAATTTTTGCACTTCGATGCATAAAAAAAAAAAAAACAGAAAGCGAAAGAAATTATTTGAGGCATCGCAAATGGTTACCTAGCATTTGTATTTGACTTTATGGGCACATGTCACCCAGTGCGCTCGTTAAAATATATGCAGGTAGGAGCAGTGATTTTTTTCTGTGTTTGATTTCAAAAGTGCTCACTTTATCGCGAACAACACTTAGTGGCCAGTTTTCAAGGTCGTGTGACGCTAAGTGTTACCCTTCCTGGCGCGACTCTTAACATACAAGTTTCCAAAAGTACAAAGCCCGCTCACATTTAGCGCACGTTTTCTAGAACTATCATCGTGGTGTTGATGCCCTTCATTGGCCTCCTACTTTTCCAGAATAGCCACGTATACGGCATGTATGGAGACATTTGTAATGACAGACTTATCTATGAAATCGTCTGCAGCGTCTGGAGAGATAGATGGGACTACCAATGAAGTCCCCATATAGTAACCTTAGACGTCTTTATATTTCCATACAGAATTATTTCTCTGCGTGCATTCATGACTGTGGTAGTGCCACAGTGTATTAGAAGTATTTCTAAACTGCGCAGTTTTGCCTGGAAAAAGCATCATTTTTCTTGATGCTGTATTAATTAACTTGTATTACAAACCTGTGCCAGGTTTCATTCTTTGTACCATTTCCTTCTGGGTGCAACAATTTTTATGGCAATGAGTGTACAACCGGTATAGGAGTGGAGGTGATGTGGTGTAGGGTAATTCGTGCAAATGTCACCCTTAACAGCCCCTACTTTGTTAACTAAAAATAAAATAAAAGAGGAAACCTTAATGATGACATTTATCAAGGCGTATTTCGAGTTCCTGGAGCCCAAAAGCGCAGAAGCACTAAGGGCCACTTTGGCACGACCATCAGATGCGTTATCCTATCTACGTGTAAGGCAGTAAGATGGCGAGTTCAATATTATCGTTAGCAACTTGCATAGTAACAAAGATAAATGTGTGTTGCACTTCACCAAAGTAGGGGAAAGTTGCGTAAGATTGTAGAGTCACGGCGGTTGCCAGAATAACGAACGCTAATGCAATCTGTCGGCAATGACTAGCAACTTTACACCAAAGTCACCTTTGCGATTAGAGTTTATTAGACACACCCTGGACGACTTCGTGCCAATAGCCGACTTGCAAGGGAACAAGAAGCGAATCCCGTAACGTTAAATGTGGGGTAACACTAGGGCAACAGCCAATGAACAAACATCTGAGGTTCGACTGTACAGAGGATTGTGGAGTCTAGCGTACAGGTCTTTGAAATCGCGAAATTTTACTAACCCTAGATATTACTAAAAAATCCTTGAAAATGTTACTCGCGGAAAGTTCTATTTCACGGAGTTTGGTCTGCTGTTTATCGGCCTGGTTACGCACAGACTACACGCAGATAAAGATACAGAGATGAAACAGCTACTTATTCCAAGAACTACAACTTCACGTGCCAGAAAAATAGCGCTACTGTCCAGATACATGCTGGAACGATATTCGCCAATTAGCGCCCGGTGACTCACTTTCCAGCTGGCAGCCCAGCCAATAGTGAAACCATACGCGGCACTCGGTAGCCAAGGCCCGTTCCTAGATACTCGCACTGTAAACAAATGAGTTTAAATTCCCTTGCATTTAAGGAAAGCTAATTACCCCTAAATGTAACGTAAAATTTCCCCTTAAATGTAGAGCAAATTTACATTAACAAGTAAAGTACTATTCCCTAATTGTACGGGAAAAGTACCTGGCAAAAGGTACCTATCTCCAGATGTAAGGGAGAATTAAATATAATATACAACAAAATTATTTTCAAGATTATCCCGGAGTATTAGTACGGTTAATTGTTCATTACCTATATCCTCTGACAATTAGTAACCGAAACCTCAACACTAAATTCCCCGACACTTGCTGGTGGGTGGGCGTGAACCATAGTCCTCTATCACAATAGGTCAATGAACTATCCATTACACCACGATGACAGCGTTAGAGCATCGGTGAATATTACGGTGTTAGAAGATTGTTTCTTCCGCCCGTCCCTCCACTCAGTTGTTGAGAATTCTGAAGAGATGCACGCGTCGTAAGGTAATTTTCCCATCCATGTATGGGATTTTCCACTACCAGGTACGTGAATTTTACTTCAGAGTGGGGTAATTTTACTTCATCTGTAAGGAAAACTATGTTTCCCCCCACATGTTTGCGAATATTCCCTTACACTTATCAGGTAATTTTCCCATAATTTTTTTACAGTGTGCGCGTCCAATCAGCAGTGAGTACGCTCACATCAAAGGAGCCGCTACGTAATAATTTTGTCCCAGTGCTCTTATCTACTCTGTATCCTTGAACTCTTTCTGGTCTAGGTTGTGATTGGCTCATATCACTAAAGGCTGTTCACGATAAAGTGAACTCTTTTGGAATCAACTTTATAAAAAAGTCACTGCTCCTACCTTCATATATTTTAACAGGCGCAATGAACGATATGTGACCAAGTTGGTAACGGTAGATTGGAAAGTAGTTCCATATATAACGGTAGAAAAAAGTTTTAGGTAACAATTTGTGTTAACTTAATTTATTTCTCTCGTTTTCTGTATTTTTTAATGCATCGAAGTGAAAAAATGAGCAGATTTGTACAATATTTACTTTCTAATAATTCCACAGTTTCACTTGACCGACGCATAAACAAAGTAATGAGGCCCATGGCAATGTTAATTTTACATAAGGCGGAAGAACACACAACGGCTATACAAGTAGATCTTAAGCAGGGCTGTCAAAAGTGCTCAATTTATCGTGAGCAGCGTATAAATTGTCGAATTCAAAGTCTGCAGTCCATTGTTTGCTAAGCCGCACCTTATGTTCTGTGGAATTAAGTACAGTACGTATCGTAAGATTGATTGCTTGTAGCATCTGAAACCGTAAATTGAAATAGGGCAGAAGGTTCAAATATGTATGTATGAGAACGAGTTCCTGTATATTTCATTACTTACTTGCACAGAGCATTGGGGCGTTTGACTGATATGTATAGTCATATGCGTTATATGCATACACTGTAACTGCAACTTATCAAACCATTCTTTGGTTACTAATTGCAGCATTAATTTTCGTACCACCACAAATATGTTAGAATAAATTCAACAAAACGTTACTGTGGAAAGTGTAAAACTAAGTAATACTGAATTTTAACGTACAGGTTTTGTATACTTGAAGATTACCTGAAACATCAACTACATAAATTTTTTTTTTTTTTTTTTTTATACTATGTTGTAAACATGCAATATTTCAGCAGTGAAATTACAAGGAAATCTTCGGAAACTAGTTTTAAAATTTTTTTTTGTAAGAAATAAAGGAAAATTTTACTGCGATGGCAGCTTGTATCCTTGGATTTCTCCTGTATACGCACTCAGGAGTTCTTGGTTTACGTTGCCGACCAGCAACGCATGAGTCGTGAGTAGTCAGATGTCATAATCACATTGCAAAACACGCCATCAATACAATTATATTGTAAAAAAAATATTTACGTTAGTGACGTATTGTAATATATAAATTTCTGTGTGGCTTGCACGCATGCCTTTCGGCGTTTTAGGACGTCCCGCCGTATCGGTCAACTTGCACAACAATGTCTAGGTAATTGTTGCCTTTTTATTTCGGAAAGAAACGACAGACAAAATTATTTGAAATCTATCAGCAAGCACAGCAAATGCACAGAGAATTTTTTATGTTATAGATAATTTCAGGACACACAGAAAATATTCTGATGTTGCAACAAAGATACTCCTGAGGTATTTCTTTTAACGTTTATGATAGGCCTATGGTAAAATTAATAATGCTGGGACAGTTTACAAAGTCTTATATTACATTATGCAATTATACTGTTGAAGTGTTAATGTTAATGTAGCATCTAAGTTACGCTGCCGCATACAAATGTATTACGCAAAAAATAATAGGGAGAACAAAATAGTCTGTGTTTCTGCGACTTTAAATGTTTGGTGCTGTGCCCTGTCGCAATCCAGCTTATACTTCCGCCAGTGAAACACAGCTCGGCAGCTGACTCCACGGGACGGTTCATTTCTAGACAAGTTGAATATTCACACACTCATACGTTCATGTTACTTTTGTAATTGATCGACGTTTTGTTTGGCACCTCCTGGAGAAAAATGAGCTAATTACAAACCTGCAATATATTGTGCGCCCAACCACCGTCTTTTACTACCACAACAAGTAAACAATAAACAGTTGATAAATGTATGAGAGTAAATTAAACTGTGAAATCTAGCCTCCTGGTCACTGAACTCGCTAATTTCTCGGGTCTCTGCCAACAGCCAACGAAGATGTGCAAATTTGCATGTAAGAAGTTGGAGTTTAGCTAGTGCATGAATATTTTCGCGGAGAATGTGTGTCCCTAGTTATTAGATATTGTTAGAGATGCCCGAACTGCATAGAGCGGGAGAGGAACGTCACCTCTATGCCTGGAGCATTTTCGGAAAACCGTTAGAAACCGAATACGAATGGACGAACCGGCAGTCGAAGTCGTGTAGTCCTGTAAGAGTCCGAGCGCGTTACCAATGCGTCACCCGGCTCGGCAAAACGCGCGAAAAATTTTCTCCCTCTATTGTTTTTAGTGAATACAACTAGAAAACTTCCAGCGATGTACTACAATAATTTGTGTAACTTTTTTTTTTTTTAGATTTGGGCCTTTGGTTTGTAACTTCTATTAGAACTTGCCGCAGTTAAATTTGAAAACCGCTCATTACCACGCTGCTAATAAAGGCTGTTCACGATAAAGTGAGCACTTTTGAAATCAACCTTAGAAAAAAGTCACTGCTCCCAGTAAAGTTGGTAACGGTGGAGGGAAAGTAGTTCCATGTCTTAACGTTGAATTGGAAGTCTTGGGTAACTATTTGGGATATCTTAAATTCTTTATTTCTTTTTCGGTTTTTTTTTTTTAATGTATCCAAGTGTAAAAATTAGCAGATTTGTAAAATATTTACTCGTCTAAAATTTTTACAGTTTCGCTTGACTGACGCATGGATAAAGTTATGAGGCCCATGTCAGTGTTAATTTTACGTATGTCGAAACAATACACAACGCTCATACAAGTAGATCTTAAGCAAGGCTTTCAAAAATGCTCAGTTTGCCGCGAACAGCCTTTAGCTAACCAATAACAATCTACACTCCAACTCTAAATTAGTGAGAATTTCATTGTTTTAATCAGTTAACAGTACCTGACTATTTCAACAGTTGCTTCAGTGAATTTAACTAATGAATCAGAGAGATAAATGGCAGTTTTCCTTAACTTATTGATTCAGTGACATTTTCCACTGATTCATCAGTGACTATTTTCAATTTTTCCAGTGTATCAAGCGAAATAAAACGCATAAACTAATAAAACCCCATACAAAATACACTTCAAAACACCATGTTACGGTTTAATATGAATGTGCAGTCTTTCATTCTGTTTTTACGTCTTTCATTTTGTTTGCATATAATCACCACAGCGCTATGTTTGAAGGTTTAAACTGCATATATTGCAGTGAAGAGAGTGCACTCATATTTACTATTCGTATTAACAATCCTAGATGTACAAATCAAACCAAAACTAAAAGTAAGGGCATACAATTTACAAGTACACTCTTTCGATTAGGAAATAGAAGAAATATATATTTTCCTCTTTTCTGTCGACTTGACCTCGTAGCTGTATGGTAAGGCAATGGCCTTTCAGCGAGGTGGAATGGGAACCTGCAGGAGTTTTTTAACGTTTTTAAATTACGATATGTTGCGCAATATTAAAAGTAAACTATCTTAAATATGTTTATTCATCGTAATTATTTGGCTAATTTCATAAGAAAAAAAACAATATTTAATTCGCCGCTGCAGTTGGCCGTCACTTATTCAATCAGTGAAATTGTGTCACGTCACCGATTCAATGAGCGAAATTTTTTCGCAAATGAGTGGTTTTGAGTGGAGCCATTTTCACTGATTCTAGTAATTGAATGTCACTACAAATCAGTGGTTTTCCACTGATTCGAATTTAGAGTGTGGCGCGGAAATAGTTTCGCGTAATTTTCATATTTCCTCGCACCGACTGCAAAACAGACAAGTGTTGAAAATGTACGTTAGTACGTAAACGCACTAAGGCACTGAACAAGATGATAGATCATGAATAATTTTCAATCACCAGTGTAGATTTGCAACTCTCTCCGTGGCATGTGGGTGTACAAAAATTAAATAATGTTGTCACGTAACCATTGCTAACTTCAGTTTGCATTGATTAGGTTAGCATGGCCGAATCAAATATTAAATCTTTGACATTTAATTTGGCCATGCTAACCGAACCAAGGCAAACCTAAGGCAACTACTGCGACAGGCACGAATTCCAAAATAATGAGAGGCTGGCCATACCCTCCTCCCCATCAACGTTAACTCTGCGAAACTATTCTGCCCTAACAGCCAACAAGAAAGAATTCAAACAGAAGTTTAAGTATGCTTAAAATCGTCAGCTGCCAAAACCCACCTCTTCGGATGCGACGCTCTACACACGGCATTGCAGAAGGCATGCCCACTGAACCCAAGAACCAAGTTACTCGTGAAGCTGGTGGAAGGAATGGACCGAGGACCGAAACGATTTAGACAATTCCCAGTTTAAAACCTCTGCTCAGTGCGCAGGCGCGAGGTAGCGGGGGAACCAAAGATAAACGGAAAGGAGAAGCAGGAGAAGGGGTGAGAAACCCAAGTCGAACTCATAGACTAAACATGAGGTAGACCGCTTATTCGTCTTCTGCGCATGTACCCAACATTGACCTACACCAAAGTCACATGGTCAACAGTGATGAACGTGTTCGTTTAGATCTTAATTTTTAAAGGCCAAGCACTGGTACATTAATAAAGTATGTTTGCCAGTTTGAATGTAATCAAAAAGCATTGCAAATTGATTAGAGGAAGTATAAAAACATCTCAAAAGCTCTTGTTTACTAAACAGTGTTCTAACCTCAAACCCAATCCACGCCATTTATGCTAAGACGTGTAGGAAGAAAAGCTGTTCAATGTTGGGACATGGATATTGGCTGTGCGCAACCAGCGAGATCGGTCTACCTCATCTTTAGTCTATGGTCGAACTGGCGGAGCGATAGCAAACTAAACAGTCTATAAAGATGGCGCCCCACAAGCACAGCTTCTCGAAACTTTCCTAGAAGGCGCTGCAGTAGGCGAAACAGTTCGGCGAGTAGCCGCCCACAATAGAGGGCGCCGATCAAATTAACTGAGGAGCATCACCAATTAGAAGTGATGCGCGGCGGAACCTACCAGGTCCGAGCGAAATTTCGAGAATATTTCTATAATATTTCAAAGAAGATATGCTACTGAGATATTTAGAATGCAACGGCGGTCTGCGATTCGACGCGCTGAAGGAAATCTGTGTTCGTCTTTAGTTCTTCGGCGCACAAGGAAAATCGCACGGTAACTCGTGTAGGGAAATGTCGGAAGCCTAATTACTGAGCGAACCGAGCCGGCATGCGAATGGAAGACACTGCGAAACCCACGCCGTGCGCGGCCTGGCCATTTCGGCGCGGCACTCTGATTGGATTAGCGTGGAACTGGTCGAGGCCTTGAATTTTAACTTTGCAGTAGAAAGCCATCCAGTGGTCGAGCGTGGTTGGGAGGAACATTAAAAGTCAGCTGATGCGATCCGCAGACGATTAGGTCGTAATAGCTTACAGAAACTTCCGCGCGGAAATGAGATAATATCAAAGTTGTTTAGCTCCGGAACAAAGGACATAGTTCGAAGAAGTCCCGGATTCGCAATTTCGTCGAGTTTGAACTGCCGTCCACCCAGCTATGTCCGATGGGATCATTATCTCCACAGGAATAATTGACTTTACTACCGAGCATAGGCAATAACGCGAGTAATTAAGTTAATTGTTGCGGACTGCTGAACTAATGATTACAGCCCGTCTCTTGGATCATAACTGCTTTGAAGTTACTCAACACATTCAAAGGCCATTTATTGTAGTAGTTAACAAGTTATTTATTTTTGCGTCAGAATTAAAACAACGCATTCGAGTCATTATTTATTGCAGAACGTTATTTTATATGTTTTTGCCTTAAATAGCTAATATTTGATATGAGTTATGAAACAGGCTGTAATACATCTTATTATCATAAAAACTGAATATCGAAGTACTGTAGATATTTTTAATGGTCCATGCGATACCTAGCGAGTCACATTTTAACACTGTGCGTGCGGTACAGAATAACTGTATAACTAAGACCAGCTAGATGTGAATAACTGTATAACTAAGACCAGCTAGATGTGAATAACTGTATAACTAAGACCAGCTAGATGTGAATAACTGTATAACTAAGACCAGCTAGATGTGAATAACTGTATAACTAAGACCAGCTAGATGTGAATAACTGTATAACTAAGACCAGCTAGATGTGAATAACTGTATAACTAAGACAGCTAGATGTGAATAACTGTATAACTAAGACAGCTAGATGTGAATTGGACTGCATTGCCATTATTTCCGTTGGTCTCTAGCCTCCCATTAAAAACACTCCCATTGTTCCTACAATATTTGACGCGCTTACTATAGTATACAACATTCATTACTGACCTACTCTCAGCCAATATAAAGCCGAATTGAGTGTGTCCAAATAAAATGTTGTTTCCTATGTAGAAAAATATATATTCAAACCTGTTCATTTGAGTAATTTATATTTTGAGTGTTACTGACGCAATATTGCATCGCAGAGAACCATACGAAAACTGTGAAATATCCCTTCGCCCCTGTCTACAAAGATTGCGGTTATCGTAATGTGACGGCAAACTCTTTACAGCTCAGTTGAATTCCGGCGACGTATTATTTCTTCGACAGGACTTGCATGGTTCGAATGTGAGAACATTCCATTTTTACCTGCAGGAAGTCCCCCCAAGACTAACAAAGGATTAAAATAAAAAGTATGTGCAAATATTGTAGAGCTTAGAGCCTACTTAGCTGCACTCCTTACAAGATGTGGACATGTAACTGAGTATAAAAAGTATATATTGCTAGATGAAGATACAAAAAAATTATTAGGGATTTTAATTATTGAAATTAAATATTTAATACTATAAAGACAAAAAAGTTTACATGCTAAAAATAACGTAATTTGTTGTAAAGTAAACGACATGCACGCAAAAGAGAAACATATTATTTTTTTATTTTGCAAAGCGTTTTTTATACTTACTCTCAAAATGGTCTCTTCTAAAGACAATATTATTTTTTATAATTTCTTTCAAGATATATTCATTATTAACAAAAACCCAAATAAAACTATGATTTAATTACTTTGCAAGCAAAATTTGTTTATAAATTTGATCGAAATTTCATTTTCTGGTGTAATTACCATATTATAAATAATTTTAAATTTCAAAACTACTACGCAATTTTGGTTGACCTGTGGGAAAAGCTCATAGTTTTCACAAGATATGTATATGTTAAACTTGCCTCGGTGTCATAGTGTTATGTCGCGAACAGATATTTCAAAACTGAAGTACTTTAAACATATTTTTTAATTAGATATTCACAAACAAATAAATCCCTATGAATACAGATAATCATAAGAATGAAATTCAAAAACACAAAATACTTTGTTTTACGAAATGAGGGGAAATCAGTTCAGCCTTACTTACATTAATAAAAATTTTCTATATTATTTCAACAAAATTCAACTGTTCAACAGTAAGTGTTGGATTTGGCAGGCTGCTACAAAAATGCAATTATTACTGAACATTTCAACGTGAGAACTGTTACACGTCTTATTTACTGCATACCATGAAAGTAACCTACACTGTAAAAGTTTTTCTGGCAAACTTCCTAAACTGCAATGGATGTTTTTAATCTGTACAGTATATGGAAATAATACATCATGTCAGCCTGCGAATATGGGACACTTTAGCGTTGCTACCACACAGATTTGGGAGCACCCCTACACATTTGAATGTTTCCTGAGCAACTGTAGGAACGTTAACATGGATGTATGGGGAAAATAATTTACAGTTCGTGCTTTGTCATTGTACGTATAATCTGATACGGTAAATAAACAAATTATTTCTTACAGTGTACCAAACAACAAATTTCTACTTCATAAATTTTCTCCCGCGGTCTAGAGTTTTCGGAAAAAAATTTCTGTGCCTTAATCAACTTCCCCTTAATCCTCGATTAAACAATATAGAGAATATTTATGGTTGTATAACGAAATGTTATCTAAGAGTTGGTTTTGCACACATTTTGGGTGGAGCGAGGGATTGAGGAAAGGAAAAGAGAAAATGATACTTGTGCAAATTTTCAGGGTGTATATATTTCGACAGTTAAGCGGAAATACGTACGCTAATTTTAGACGATGGTAGAAATACAAGTTGAGAAAAAAAATTTATGGTCGTGTCGACGTATTCCTGGAAAAGCTTTAAACTTTAAACGATCTGACATAAAGTTGCACTGCGACACGCACGCGCGGATTTTAAGCCGTGATTATTAAATGAGGGGTAATAAATCTACCCCTTTCCCCCTTCACGAACAGCTCATCCCTTCATTACTACCCACCCCCTCCCTACTCCACATTTTCCACACACACTAGAAGCAGAACTGGAGACAGACGAATATTCAAACCACAGCTGTGCCTGACAGTTTATTGCTATACGCTATAGTATAGTCTATTCACGTTAAAATGAGCACTTTTTAAGGCCCTGATAAATTTTTCCTTTTGCCCTATGTCTATCTTTCCGCCACTTTTTAATATAAACATTGCCATTCGACCGATAAACGTAGTGTATACATTCCAGTACTCCCAAAACTTAACGTCTGAAGCTGCCATGAAGTATATCTATTAGTAGTGAATGCCTATTGAAAGGGCCGTAAAACGTGCTCACTTTACCGTGAACAGATATCAACACAGGAATCAGCAGCTCACGTGACAGGCATTCCTCAGTGAAGACCGTTGTTTGATTACAGTCGTGTTTTCAAATTTCGACGATTTATGTCCTTTGATTGCAGATCGCAGCCCGCGGGCGGTTTGAGCCCATTACTCCTTCGCGACCATAAATCACGAAGCGTTCGTATTCTGCTGCATTCGCACACAGCTTAATGGACCACGAGGTATGCTCAACCTGACGCGCATGTGGAAGGTAACGGTTTTTTAAAACTCGGCAGACTGCGCAGGTCTCGCGCTGTTTTCATTCAACATTGGGACGCAGAGTACGAAATGATACAGAAGGAAATCTTTCGCGCCAAGGAAAAGCAATTCCGGCAAAAGTTATATTCCGGAAACACAGGTAAAGGCTGCTCACGGTGTTATTCCGGAAACACAGGTAAAGGCTGCTCACGGTGTTATTCCGGAAACACAGGTAAAGGCTGCTCACGGTGTTATTATTACGAGATGGCCTCTACTTCAACAGTTGACGTTGGCTAATTTAATACAAGTTGGGATGACGTAGTCATTAGTAAGAGACGCTCTCAAATACTAGTTACTACACGCCTTTTAATTCAGCTCAGTCTTTACGTGAACTACATTATATCTCATATGATCCGATACTGAAATGACAACTCAATAATTAGCAATACTTCTTTAAATATTTATAATTAATGAAATATATTTTATTTTTATTAATTCTTAACGAATATAAGTTGAAAGAATTATTAAAATATGTGAAAGATATATTTAATAATAACTACAGTTGCAGTTTGTCTTGACACTAGACATGAATAAAGTGAGCAGGCCCTTGGCTAATTTTACTAATGGTGGAAGAACACGCAATGTGCGCAAGTAGATCTATAGCCGGGCTTTCAAAAGTTCTCAGCTTAGCGTGGACAACCTATAGCTAATTTACGAATAGCTATGTCATTTTACATCATTGTACTCACAGGTTTTGTGATGCGGACCTAAATTCACCCTGAGCTCGTTGAGTGAAGCCTGGTCCGGCGTTTACACTGCCCTGTGTTAGGCAAACACGGCGGCATTACTGACGCTACATATGGGGAGTCTGTCTATCAGCGGGCTGAGAAAAAAAAAAAAGCTTGTTTTTATGTCTGTCACGTACATCCAAGGCAATTCCCCTTGGCCCGTGTGAATGGAGGAGATCAAAGAGGCCGACCCTGCAACCAGTGTTCGAAGTGGGAAACAGCTGCCCTCGGAAGGAGAGGAGTTTCCCGAAGAAAAAAAAAGGACATTCCTACTACAGTAGGTTCTTCCTTGATCAAGAATCGATATTTTTCGTGTGTATTTACCTACATGTAGGGCGGGGCTTATGGTATGGATCATACAAATATATCGAAGCATGATCAACAGAAGTTGTCATCATCTTAGCAGTTAAGTCTATCTAACAGCGGGCTACGAATAACGCTTGTTTTATGTATGTTATGCATGTCCAAGGTAAGCCATCCTCAGTGCGATCATCTCCGCCCGTCTGCGGGGGGGGGGGGGGATCAGCGAGGCTGACCCTGCAAACCACCTGCTTGCTCGAGCAAGCATGTCGTGCGTATTTTTTTTTTTACGTTAAGGCGGCGAAGGACGGATCGTGAGAAGATGCACATCGTCTCGGAGTACGCGTGGTCACGTGACGTCACCAAGCTCGCATAATCACGCCCCAGCAGTTAGAAGGTCAGTGCTGTAGGTAATGGTCTGCGCCGACTTGGCGAGCAGATAGTGAGGTTGAAGTACCATCGATGGAGTAGGTAGGTAACATGAGAGGTCGGTGCAATTGTTAAAAATATATTGTGCCTAGAGATTGTCCCAGAGCATTTTATGTATGGCATTGTTCTCACCGGTTTGCATTAGTGGTAGAAAATTCTACCGATGTTTGCCCTCGAATGTGAAACATGCTCTCCCTCCTTTAGCTGATATTTGTTTTCATGTCAGGGCATCGATGTCACTACATTATTACCACCAATTAGGAAAAGAGCCTAGCACGAAATAAAAAAAAAAAAAAAGTGATGCTCTCGAAACTGTGCTAACGAGTTACAAAACCGTCAAAGATCACCTCGAAAAGAACTGTCTTGACAAGAAATCTTGCAATGACACTAAACCATCTGCGAAAGGGCTGATCACGAGTATGCCACATTGCGAAAATATATGTGCCATGCACATTACTTCAATCTTATTTAAAGTTCTTTTCTCTAATCCCAGTTTGATTACATACAAATCAGTTGATTATGGCATGACACCAGCAGTTATCTCAGAGACGAGGGCAAAACTGGAGACATTAAGAAGTGTAAAAGAGTTGGAAAAACTTACTTACAAGTACATTAACGCAATTTTCTGGTCTTTACAATGTCTCGCCAGTCCCATCTCAGCGAAACCGAAAATGGAAACGCCTCACGGACCAACTTTCAATAGACGAAACAAATTTATGGCACTGTTAAGACAATGAAAGTTGAGGTATATTTCCTAGCCATAGACTCATTGTTGTCTCAACTGAATGATCGTTTCTCGGACAGCTAGTCTGCTATGGCTAAACAAATGCCTTATTTTCCTCGTGGAGCAATTACGAAAATCGCACATGAATTGGAGACTTGGAAAATGCTTCAGATCGGATATGATAAAGCGCTGTGCGAGTATTGCTTCAGAACTGGAGACGTTTTGCAATGTATGCAAAGCCACTCACGCAGACTTCAACATATCAGACATGTTACATTCCCCTGAAGTAGAAAGGATGGAGATAACAGAGGATGAAGTGCGAAGCCCGGCAGAGGAACTAGATGGCAGTGAAAATGAGGAGTTAAAAGAAGGTAATTTACAACGTGAGAAACAAAGGACGATGGACCAATGGGTAATGAGAGGATTCATTTGACCATATAGGTGTTTCCTTAACCTTTCAGCTCTACCTAATCTGACAGTAATGGACCGAATATTGTTATATATTATCTACCAAAAAGTAATTGGGTACCCGTGAAGATAGGTAATTCAGTACGTCAGTTGACTTGTGTTTCACGGCCTTCGGCGTAGGACCGCTGGTGTTTGTTCGTGGTAACATGAATAATGAAATGCTCCCAACATTATGGCGTTTTTACGGAATGGACCCGTGTTACTTCCAGGTTGACAATGCCAGGTGCCATGTTTCAAGGGCTACTATGCAATGGTACGCCGACAAAAATGTTCGCCGATTGGACTGGCCCACCCAGAGCCCCGACCTCAACTCCATAGAACATCTTTGAGACGAATTGTATCGCCGGGCTCGTCAGGCGCTGCCAAAGCCATTGCTCAACTCATGGAATGGTTGCAAGAGGAATGGCGACAAATCCCCGTGGATGTTCTGCAAACACTCGTAGAGAGCATGCCAGACAGGGTGGCTGCTGTTATAGCCGCAAGAGGTGGCCCTACGAGATCATAACGTGGTGACAACCACCGAGCAAACATTGTGGACAGGTGCCCAATTACTTTTTGGTAGATAGTGTATTTCTCCATGACCAACTGCTCTCAGAGAGAACAATGAGCTGTTTGAAAATAGTTAAAAAAAATCTGCTTCAGGAGCAGCATCGGAGGCTCTTGGCCGTCCGGTTTGTTTTATTCTATCCTGTGAAAACAACGTACTGGGCCGGATTTAAAATGAAGAAATAATGAACAAATTTGCAACCACAAGTGTACAAAGAGGGAATAGTGAGTGAGTGAGTGAAGAGATTTGGGCGGCTCTTCACATCGAGGTCTTGAGAGCCGATAAGGGTGAAGCGAGGTGAGAGTGGAGCAGCGCCGGAATGCAAGGGCGGGAAAAACGAGAGATCCCGAGGAAACCCGTTGACCAGCAGCATTGTTCGGCACGATTCCCACATGTGAAAATCCGGGTTGGTGGAAGTGTACAAAGAAAAAGCAGTTCTCTACACGACATTGAAACAAGGTGATAAGTAATAGTAATATTGATGTATAGTTTTGCACAAACCTATTTTTGCTATCATAATTTTAACTAAATGTTACATTGCTTCTGCTTCATTTCATTGTATTGGTTTTAATAGTAGGCCTACAATTAAAAAATATATTTTAATTTAGCAACACATTCGTTAAATACAATTTACTATGTACAGTACAATATTTGCTTGATTTTTATTTACTCCTGTTTTTTTAGGCTTCCTTATTGGGTGAGGGAAAGTTGGAAACGAAGTGCTGAGACTTTTGGAAAAATGAGGGGGGGGGGGGGGATGATTTGCGCATCGGGTCTTGGGAAGTAATGGGCACCCCTGTGTAGACATTATTCGTATGTAACTTCTCTAGCAAAAATTAATAAATAAAAATATATATTGAGTACTTTTTACTTTATGGCATGTTAAAAACACAATTTTAGGGTTTTTGAGGTCTATAAATAACAATAACGAAAGAATTTACAGAAAATTTAACAGAAGTGACTGAAAAGTCATGTCTTCAATACATTTTATGGTAGGGTTGGCAAAATTTGTTTAATAAAAAACCGCATTCTGCTAGAAATAAAAAAAATCTGCAACAATTACCTTATTTTAAGCACTTTTAATATTGTAAAAATGTTTGATAACGTAATTTTAATTATTTTTGGCGTTAATTATATGATCTTATTCCAACGTGCATTATCCTATTTCGATAGATTAGTAAATTTTAATATTTTGTATAACCGAAAAATGCTAAAAGTTTGATTTTGACATGTCTTCCTGCTAAATTTATGCGGTCTACATTTTCTTACTCAAAATAATATTACTTGTTAATAATGCGTACAAGTTGGAAAGTGTTTCATGCAAATACAAAATAACGGATTTCGGGTGAAAATGGTGCGGTTCCCACTACCCACGCAAAATGGAAGGCTCTCTCGGGAAGTTAAAAGTTAGTGAGTGACAGACTTTTGCAAGCATTAACAACAACCGTGTCACGCTGGACTGCATCAATTTCCCTGTCTGACTCAGGTCAGAATCGTTCGTCGGCGACAGAGTTGCTCAGCCGAATGTGACAGCTCCCTCGCCGGCGGCGAGCGGAATAGTTTTTATTTTCGGCTGGACCAGTTCTCACGCTAGGTCCTGCAGATTTCTTCAGCCCCACCAACTTCTTTAGTTGCTCCGTGTGCACATTTTCCAATGGCTAAGCTGCACCGAAGGTGATCATGAGCCTAATGCGTAGAGGTACGTCGTCAGTTAAATGTTGCTTAATTTTTTTACGTTTAAAATTAGTGTACGACAAGCAATACAAGTCGACTATATAGGCCATATAGGCCGTGCAGGATCTTTCTGTCACCCCCTCCACCAGTCTAAGAAATTATAGCATTAATTACATTAAAAAAACCTAATCTCTTGCATGCATATTTAAACCTTTCTGATCTATCGCGGCCACACGGTGGCTGAGCGATTCGCACGCTCGCCACCCGCCAAGGCCAACTGGGTTTAATCCCCGGCCGGGTCACCGGATTTTCGCAAGCGGGGATCGTGCCTGACAATGCCGTTGGTCGGGGGGGTTTTCTCGGGGATCTCCCGTTTTCCCCGCCCCCTTCATTCCGGCGCCGCTCAATATTCACTTCAATTACCCTCATCGGCTCTCAAGACCTCGTTGTTAAGAGCTGCCAAAATCTTTTCACTCGCTCACTTTCAGATCTACCGTAACGTAAAGCCGACACAGTACATGTTCTGATGTTATTGTCATAACCAATGAATTGTAATCGTTGTGTTCGCCTGCAGAAATAAGAACTATTCATAATCTAGAGCAATAACATGTTTCCCAAATCAGTTACCATCAGGGACGATCATTGGTCGAGTGCCACACTGTAGAATTCTGACTAACAATACCTTAGTTTTCATTGTGAACACAATTGCAAACACTGTGTCTGACTAGAATGAAAATAGAATACACTTTATCTATTGCAAGGTGGCAGCACTGATAAACATTGCCATTGCAGATTTTACAAGAAAAATCCTTGTGGATTTACAAAGGATTTTCTTGGCAACTGGGTTTCCAAGAATTTTTCTTGCAAAGGTACAAAAAATTTTCTACAGTATAAGAACAAAAGTATTTATTTATTGCAGCGTCTAAAATTATTTACATTTTGTGTGTCCGTAATGGTTGAAGAGTTCACTTAGAAATAGTATTTCAAAATAGAGGACCATCTTAACATGTGATTAGTTCGAATTTAAAGTATAGTGAGATGTATTTTAGCACACTCTATTTCTACCATCGAATATTCACGTGCGGAAAATAATCGCGACGAATTGTTCAGCTTGACTGTACACTTATACTTCGGGTGGTTACTCGAATTGATGGTTTTAAATATGTTCAGTGTTGGGGAATCGGAAATACAAGTGCTACAGAAACTCTTGTTTATATTTAACGAGATACCATTTAAAACATGGTGGCTCCGTACAAACATACGCATAGGACGCGGAAGTCAGTTGAATTTACCGTCCATGGGGCATAGAAATCAAACCCGTGGTTGGCTGAGAGGGAAAGGAATACTTTAGTTAACGACATCTGCTGCATCGGGGAGCGTCAGAACAAACGGGGCTTGTATTTGCCGATTCGTTAGAGGCAGACACACAGGTGGAATTACTACGTTATGAAATGTTCAACAATGGAAACGGAATTCTTCGGGGAGTCTTGCGGTGTGATCAGCACGAGAAGAAGCAAAATTCAGGAGTAAACAATAAGTTACAGCGTTTGCCACTTTCTCCTACATCGTCGTTTATTTGCCAATACTTCCCAGGACAAAATTTTCTAATAAACTTCCTAAACTGCAATGGAAAATTTTAACCTATACATTTTACGGGAACACTACCATATATCAGGCTAAAAAAATAGGAATATTTAGCATCACTACAATACATAATTGGTTAATTCCTTGTGCTTTTGATTGTTTCCTGAGCAAATATAGGAACGCTACCATTGGTGTATGGGAAAAACAGTTTACCAATTGCTCTTTCTCACGATACGTACACACTAATGTGGTATATTTACGAACAATTTCTTAGAGTGTGTTAGTGAGTAACCCAGCGACTCGCAAGGTGTATTCTTCGAAGTCAAAAAATTAAGATGAATATCATAGCAGTCCAGCAATAATACTAGATAGGTTTAGTTTCTTCTGGGCGAAGGGTACCGAACACATGAGCCAGGTAACAGCCGGCCGCCATGTTGTGATGTCAACGACCGCCATTTTTCCCTTTTTCCCTCAAAATGTCCCTTTTCCCCCCCTAGCATACCCTTAGAGAGGCGGACTCGTGACTCAAGAAAGGCGTATTAGCGACTCCGAGCCAGGAGAGGAGGAGTGAGGACTCAGGACCATTGAACCTTGACTGGTGACCTTTCGATTTTGACCTCAAAATCCAAAAAATCCGAATTAAAAAATCTTAAAAATCCAAAAAAAATCCAAAAAAAAAAGTGTTACAAAGATTTTTAAAAAGTATTAACAAATTTATTTATAAATTAAATTTTCTGAGGTTCCACCCTCACTTACCTCACCAAACAAATTAATTGACAGGCCTCCACCCCCCTCGCCGCTAAACCCAGTCAGCCATCTTGGTACCATCACCCATAGTAGCAGCCATGGATGAAGGTGACCTTGATATTGACCCCATGACCTTGAATGATCTTGAAAACCACACTGACAACTACCACCATATTAGAGGCAGGTGACCTTTACCTGGCCCCATGATCTTGAATAACCTTGAAAACAAAACTAGAGAAAAACACAAAATTCAGCAAGCATATTACATTACTGACTACTAGGCCTACCACAATATTGGGTGCAGGTGACCTTGAACTTGACCCCGGGTCCTTGACAGACCTTGAACTCAAAAATTCCCAAAACCATTCCAAACATTGCCTCAAAACCCCAAATATCGATAAAAATGTATAAATAATATATTATTTAAATTTATACAAAATGTATCATTAAAAGTTCTTATCGAACTTATTTTCAAAAATACTTACATTTTCGGAGGTCTCCCCAGCACCACGCCCAGCACACGACTGACTCCCTAACCCGCACTCACCTCAACAATACTCATTGTACCATGTACCGCCATTTCGGTTTTTTCGTTTGTCATTAGTTGATACAATGCTGGAGGTTACCCTCTTGGTTTTTTCGTCCGTCATATGTTTATACATTACTGGAGTTTGCCTCTTACCTTCGTTGGATTACCAAATTAAATTTCCTATATTTTCATCACCTAGATGGCACTAGTGTATTGATTCACCCACCAGGCAGCAACCATATTCGTTTGTTTTTTAAGCATAAGTTGGGCTATCGGCACCCTCCATGTCGGATTGTATTTTTAACACATAGGCAGTATTAATTTCTCGATTATGCCATATTCTATTGGCCTGTACCGAATGGTGGCCTTGACCTTTCCTGCAAAGTATGTAAACGGCAATATTTAATTTTTGTATGTTTTATTTTTAAATGCGAGTATTTTTATTTAAATCAATTTCTATTTAAAGTGGAGGGTTTTTTAAAAAATGTATAAAATGCAACATATTTAATAAATATTTTTTATTTACAAATTTTACATGCAAACATTTCGTTGCAATGATTTTTTCGAAAGCAAAAAAAGAGGACAGCACGGTATTTCGTAAGAGGTTGGTATTAACTCGTTCTCAGGTGCAGATAATTCACCGATTTGATTGTCCAGCCCGAACCCTTCATCATTCCTTGTTCCTTGCAACATATATTTTATGTATGATCATCTACACTCTTTTCGATGCCATATACATTACAGATGGGTACATTCTGGGTTCTAAATGTCATTATGCAATGTTCGTCCTGGTTAGGTTCTGGTTTCGATTAGATATATTCCAACAATGCACTGTATTTTTGAGGCGCTTGTTTTTCAATCTCTTCTGTAAGTTGGTTTTATACTTGACAGAAGCGAGAAAACCTCTTTCTACGAAGCTGTCAGATTCGAGAATTAAATTTCATTAGAATTTGGAAACAGGGTCACTATCCCATCATTACCGTTTTGTGTAAATATTCTGTAAACACACAGTTAATTTTTTGTTTCGTGTACAGTTAATTTCCTAAACCATATTCTGCATGTCATTGTCAACTATGAATTGTACTTACTATTAGCAACAAAAGTGTGAAAACATTTTGTATTAAGTTATAAAGTAAAAAGGCAAAAAAAAAAAAAAAAAAGTTGGCTTTTGATTTAAATAAGTAAAATTTGTTTAGTGTATGAACGACATAAGACGATAGATAAATGCGAACTTGATCTGTTTTTCGGTCTAATAAATATTTATCCATATGCGTAGCTATAAATTAATTCGAATTTAAACATAAAATGACATTGATATTGTCAAAATTTGTTGAAATTACTTTTTTAATAACGGTCTGAAAATGAACATTTTTTAAAATGAAACGCTCATTTTGCAGCTTAAAAGGGCACAATTCGTAACTGCCTTAGGTCGTCCCCTTCTAGATGAACAACTTTACCTTATAAATAGAGATGGTGGTAAATTGCGAATATATTTTGAGCCAACATACCTTCTACAACACTCTGACTAGTTTATTCTTTCATGATTGAATGAACAAGATTTTGAGACTCGGATAAGTTGTTTGCAGACCAATCACGAACGGTCTGTCTTATAGTATCGGAATCCTTATAGGTCCAGTAAAAAGGGGTAGTAATCTTCATGCATGTATAGCAGCCAATAAGGAAAGCATACTGTCGGACATGTGTACAGTACGTTTAATCCTAGCAGACAGTCAACTTTTCCCGTGACAAACCATCATCTCTACATATAAGTTATTGTGGCATACTGAATTTAGAATTCAAGACGAATGTAGTTTATTTAACGCCAATTTACCCTAATATTACCGTCCCCTTGAAACAACATTTCTTATGTAAATTTTAAAATAACTGACTGTCTGATTTGCACGAAGTAAGACGTCGCGAGAACAACAGCGCTGAGAGGACGTGAGAAGACACGGTTATAGAAAAGAAGTTTGAGACAACCATTCGAAGCGCAAAAGTATAATTGGACAAGCAAGTGTTAGACGGGGTAAAAGCGTGTCATTGTGAATACAGCAGACACGTGAATATCAAAACGATATTGTAGATAATGATTTTGTTACTTGAATTTCCTCTGGATGTCGCCATGTCTGTTCGGGGCGGTCACGGTAGAGCAGGCAAGAAGGCGTTGAAACTTCAAAAGTGCTGACAGATGTGCAAAATATAAAAACCACTATTATATATATTTTTATGTCATATTCTATACGTTATGTAATAAAGGTAATTAATTTTTCCCACTAAGCAACATTGCACGCCATTTTCATATTATATTGATATTTAAAAGAATATATTTTTATTTATTGATATAGACATAAGAAATTATAAATATTGCCCATTATTACACATAATAAAACATTTTTTTTTAAATAAATACCTTTCGTAAGATTAACTACAAAGCTAAAAACTGTTAACATCAATCAGACACGTGCACAATAAGAAACGCGTAATATAATAAATGAACAAATACAATTAGGAAATACGTACAAATCTCAGGTAATAGTAGAAACAGGATGAACAGATAATAAGGAACTCGGAGTTCTTTAAAAGTTTACAGTTCACAACTTGCAGGTTTCGCAGGTGCTTTGCTTCCTTTTGGTTGATAACATTCCGAATAACAAATTAGCGTTACGCTTATAACGAATTATACCGTAAAGTAAAGTAGATTTTTTTGTAAATCAAAATGAAATTGGAATGAGGGAAATAATTTAAACCGACAAGACTATATTGATGTCTCCGCTCAGAACTATCAAAGATACAAATGGCACCGGGCTAAGGTTACTTTAAATCATGGTTACTGCGATCTATCATTCTTACGCGAATATTCAATAGCTTTATGATTTAACTTCTATAAATTCCAAATTATCAGTGTGTTTGGAAAATACTTAATTAAGAACGAGTACTTACTTCCAGATATATTCTCTAATGTTTTTTATTTACATGAAGTAACCGTATATGAAATTTAATACATTTTATCATCTGTAACAAGATCAGCTAACAAATTTGTGTACGCATTGCTCTCTTCGTAATTAATATCCATATAAAATTAATTTCAAAAGAGAAATGTTCGTTCTAAATAATGAAATTAACAGCTCCTCAGTTGCTAAGGAGACACAAGGTGGTTTGCTTACAAAATGTGCCAAAACATTGGGTGGTCCAAAATTTTAGTGGGAGTTTTGTTAACATTGAGCGGTTGTAGATTATTTGACTTTTATTGGTTTAATGGTAATTTCCGTTTTAACGCATCATTTTAGCGGGAGTTTTGTTAACATTGAGCGGTTGTAGATTATTTGACTTTTATTGGTATAATGATAATTTCCGTTTTAACGCATAATTTTGTCTGAGCAGGTATTAATTTATTGTGCGATTTATTTATTAGATTGGTTTGAAATTCATAATTTAATATAATTACAATCTTGTCTGACTTTGGAATAGGTTATTGTGCGGTTTATTTATTATATTGGTTTTGTTTATGTAAGAGAAATCTGTAATCACTAATTACTTACTGCTCAGTTTTTCATATCGGTGTAGCATTAAGTAGTTTATAATAACTCTTAAATGTCGACGTTTACTTGTTTCGTTCATTATGTTGGTTGCTCGTGGTTCATGTTCATATGGTTTATTTCATTTGGCTGATATTGTTTATCAGTGTCGTAGTTTATTTATTATTAAAGATTTAATAAATAACGACTGCGTTATAGGCTTATAATGTTTTATTTTAAAGTCGTATAGTTTAGCTTCTCCGTCATCTACGAGTTCCATAGGTGCGCAAAATAAATAAAATAAGTAGTTCGCATTTGTGATCACGGTTAACGCAGAAAAAAATTTCGAAACAATTGCAAAAGAGTAATAAATCGCACGATAAAATAAAATACGACGAGCGGCATGAATGTTCGCTACAGTATAATTCAGAGCCACGACTCTCTAGCTCTCCTGGGGTGGCCCGCGCGCGCTGTCGGCAGTTTTATGGCTGAAACGTGCTGTGGAATTTCAGCCCCTGGCCCGAAAATGTGCCCACCGCCGGCCATCGCCATTGCCGCCAGTATTTCACAACTACGGCTGCAGGCCGCTGACGTGATATTGGCCTTGCTGATGTCGAGGGCGCTGGAGGAACGAATGCCCGTCGTTTCGCATTCCCGGCGAACCTTGCCCAAGTCGTTCACGCCAAGGTTACCGTGGCCATTCACTGTAAAGTGAGCACTTTGGAAGTGAAACTGTGGAAAATTATCAATGTAATCAAAACACTTTTCCAACTCGACTGATGCATCAATAAGGTCCATGGAAATGTTCAGTTTACGTATGGTGGAAAAATACAAAATAAGGAGAAAAGTACAGTCGAAGCAGCACTTTCGAAAGTGCTCACATTACCGTGAACAGCCTATAGTAGTTTTTAGCAGACCTTTTTTTTCCTTCTCATGTATGTAATTTTAAAACATTACAGTTACTTCCGCCGGAAAGCCTCGATTTTCTATCTGCAGCTTACACGCGTAATAGAAATAAACCTACCCACATATAAGGTCTAATATTACAAATTGTATTTGAAAGAAACTTTTGTTTGAACACAGCAGGTACTTTTATAGAGGCATCTGTAGGCATGTGTGTATGCAATGTGTTCATATATCTGAACAAATATTTGAAATGTTTTTGTTTATGCGCTGTTTTCAAGCTTTTTATCAAAGTTTCCCTGGTAATGTGGGAGCTTAGTTTTGTAACTCAACAATTTTTTTTTTTTTAAATCATGCTTTCGGATATTAAAAGCACTCAAAATTATTACACTTAAGAAATATGAATTGCCTTGCTGTCGTGCAACGTGGTACCAGACGATAATTAAGTACACAAGGGGTAAAATTACACGTGATTTCTCTTATACAGTTGTAGGTACTCCTTCGCTGATTGGTTGCGCAAACCTTCGGAAGAGGGCATTTTATCCTATTGGCTACTGCATTCTGTAGAATATTTTCTATCGCTAGTGGGGCCGCTGAGATATAAAGGCCTGTAACGGTAGGTCGCAAACTACTTGGACTATAATTCTAAAAAAAAAAAACACCATTGACATTATAATATCCTCTAGTAAAGGCTGTTATCGATAAAGTGAGCACTTTTGAAATCAGCCTTTGAAAAAAGTTACTGCTCTTACCTGCGAAGATTTTAACGAGTGAACTGAGTGGCATGCACCCAGTAAAATTGGTAATGATGGAGGGTAAGTAGTTCCAATTCTTAACGTCGAGTTAGGTAATAATTTGTGATTGATTAAAATTATTTACTTCGCTTTCTAGTTTTTGTTTAATGCATTGAAGTGTAAAAATTTGCAGATTTGTAAAATAATTATTTTTTATAGTTATTTCAGTTTCACTTGACCGACGCATGAATAAAGTGACGAGGCCCATGGCAGTGCTTACTTTATAGTGAATAGCCTATAAATAATTCAAGTCCCACATTACTCAATTGAAGTTAATTACCTCACAGTAGAGAGCTGAATTGCAGCCACTGAAAGAAATATTATTCTGTGGTAATGTGAAAGAGTTTTGTAACCATGTTTTTCACACGCACGCACACGCACATACACATACACACGCACATACACACGCACATGCACATGCACATGCACACACACATGCACACACATACACATATACATACACATATACACACATACATGCACATACATACACACATACATACATACACACACATACACACATACACATACATGCACACATACACATACATACACACATTCATACATACACATACACACACACATACATACATACACATACACACATACATTCATACACATACACACATATACACATACATACATACAGAGAGAGAGAGATTTATTTATTGAATATATGTCAAGTACATTGTACATAAGAACTCTTCAATTGATTTGAAAAGTCTTAAAAACGAAATGCTTAAATAAAACTACTGTATTCAATTTTAAGTGAAAAGAACTTTCATTATGCTTCTTTGCATCACTTACAGATCAGTATTTAATGTTGCACAGAAAACCACACTTGAAGTATACCATGCAATTGTTTAAGACAACTCCATAGCCGTCTTCTGCACATGACTTGCCCTTGATATATTAGAGTACACAGACGAGATTCGGGGTGGAAGGGAAGAGAAATGTTATATGTAAGTGCTTGTAAAATGAATGAAGATACGGAAACATGATGTGACGTAACGACTAACTATGCTTTCACCGCAACAGCAAACACACACTTTAAAAAATTCAGATCTGATTATTTTGCTTTGTGGAAACACGTGTATCTTTCGGACAAATGTAACTAACATGTTTATTATTTTATTTGTAAATGTTCTGAAGAGTGTGATAAAATAGTAGATCAATCTGCACTATGTAACAATTATATTAACAACGAAAACGTTGTGCCTTATACTACTATAATCCACAGAAACTGGTTTCTAAATAAACTTTTTGATACTTTTTTTTTTATTATGTGAACATTCCTGTGTTACGCGGACTTGTATTTCTACAAATATGTATGCGATTTCCCTGATAATGTTGACTGCATTACAAGTGAGCATATTGTCATTTATGTATTTTACATTTATCAATCCAGTACCTAAATGAAAATTTTGTTGTAACACCAAGTTACAGTACTAGAATAAGAGGTGATGGATTTGGATTTTAGGTAGGCAAATTATGTATATATAATTTTGGATAAAATTTTGGGAATTTAATGTTAATCTGCGCCTCAATTAGGGAGTCTAAATATAACGGGACATTAATGAGAAATAAAAATATTTTTGCTGCTGGATTTTGTGTTATGTTAAAGGAAGCCTTAAGTAAATAGTAATCTTCAAAGAAAAAACAAGGGGGGAGTTGGGCCTCCCCACTAGATTCGCCCTTGGCTCGACCACACGTCATCATGTTCTGTGAAGGAAGGCCAAGGCCGTGTGAAACATTGCATTACAACTGTTGAGCTGAGACAACGGATTCAGTCCACATTTCCAACCATTACACGCAGCATATTGCAACAGTTTGTTCTTCGCACATGAAGGAAAATTTTGTTGTGCTACCAAGAGAAATAACGTCGTACCGATCCAATCGATGTCGAAAGTACAGTGCATTATTCGGCAAGCATTGTTATATTGTGTTACGGTTAGTATTGGTATATGTTTACAGGCAGTGTATTGCTTTGTTGGTCTTATAATCTGTTATTATATTAAAGTATTCCGGGACAGTTGGACATATATTCTGTATAATACTCACATTTAGTGTTTTTTTAAAGTATTTTGTGTAATCGAGTAATAGATTTTAAGTTTGTTTACCTTTCATAAAATGTCATTTTTGGTGTTTAACTTGTGTTATTTATTAATTTTATTATTTACATTTCTGTTTTGAAACTTAAAAACACTTAATTTTGCAGCCCTGATCCTAACATAGCTTCTTTACCTTACACACTAAATAATTATTTATGAAACTTTATTAATTGTATTTGGTTATCAGATATTTTATTATCTGGCCGTTTTATTAAATATATGAACTCAGTTTGAAACCATCTTACGAAGTACAGTTATTAGTTTAATGTTTTGAATGTACGATTTTTTTTATATCGCGGCTGTTGTGACGTCATACGACTTCCGCTATTCGAAGTTTGAATTGGCAACGAAGATTCCTATTATCTCTCTCTCTCTCCCTCCCCCCTCTCCCCCTCCCCCTCCCTCCCCTCCCCTCCCCTCCCTCCCCCCCCCCCTCCCTCCCCCCCTCCCCCCTCCCCCCTCTCCCCCCCTCTCCCCCTCTCCCCCTCCCCCTCTCTCCCCCCTCCCCTCTCTCTCTCCCCCCTCCCCTCTCTCTCCCCCTCCCTCTCTCTCTCTCCCCCTCCCCCTCTCTCCCCCCCTCCCCCCTCTCTCCCCCCTCCCCCTCTCTCCCTCCCCCCTCTCGCCAGCATTCAAAGAGTGAACATTTCAGTAAAAAGTAGCCGTAGTAATCCACACGAAAAAATATGTGTGACGGCTGGAAATAAGTTGATTTTTACTTGGTAGATTTTGTTTTTAGTAGTAGGACACTTTTAAGGCGAGTTAAGGAGACGCCTTGTCTTAAATCATGGTCGAGTGAAAACTGACTGTCGACGCCGCAGACGTTGTGTACTGCGGTACCCGGCGGCAGAGACATCTGTTACTCTGGTAACGTCCATTCTAGTTATTCGCCGAACTTGATTAAATACTACTTTAAATTAACTGAACAGTTAATTTAATTGGCAGAATCACAGCGATCTAGGGTTTTAAAAACATTTATTCCCAGTGGTAAGATATTTAGAGTCCTGAATTTTTGTGCAATCCCACCCCCGCAGCATCGCCGAGAAATGTAACTCAACACTATTAGGATTTGGAACAGTATTAAGCTTAGCCAAAACAAAATGCTACATATGAATTTGTACAGCAAGTTGATGTGCTGCATCTGTCTGAGTGGGCATTCAGGCCTATTCACAAATTACAACACCCTGTTATCTGGACAGCGATTCATTACCTAAACACAGATACATTTATTTCAAATGGAATTTTTCAGAGAAAAATTATATTTTAATATAATTTTTATTTTAATCTGAGTAAAGGAATTTTTTTTATTTGTGCATTTTATTCTAACGAATTTTATCTTGTATCCATATTCCTCTACTTGGAATAAAACCAAGCATTCTATTGTAACTTTGAACATATATACTGGCAGTGTTGCTTATTCATAGATTGAGACATAGATGTATTCGATACACAAATTTCCAAATGAAAGTGTGAAATGTTCTATCAAGAAAATGGCAATGTTTTTTGGATCTATTCCAGTGAGAAGCTTGGTCAAGTATGCAAGTCTTACTATTCCGGTAAACAAAATGGTAATTGAGATGTTAACTGTATCCAATGTGTAACCAGTCTTCGGATCCCTAGGATAAGCTGAGGTTTTTTTTTTCAGAATGAATGACACATTGAAGTATTTTAAGTTTGTTCGAATGTCGAGTGACGTCTGTGGCAACTGCGCATGCGCCATTTCCCCTACCTTCCCCTCCGTCCATTCATTAGGGCGGTGCCTTACATACACAGTAATTGCCTCCCACGTTCATTATTTATCTTACTCATTTACATAAAAGTCTGGGCCCTAGATCCATAACTATATGAATTGGATTTAAGACATGAAAGACTAATTGAAAATAAATGTTGTTGTAGTGTAATTGGACAGTAGAGCACAATAGGGTAAAAGGAGAAACTAATAATTGACATTTTCTCTCCCTCCCACTGCTTCTCCCCCACGCAACCTTTTCTAAACAATAACAGTACATTTTTATTTATATTTTCAAGGAGTCAAAGAGTCTTTTATGGAAATTGTTAAGATTTTCTCAGTCAGTGGGCTAAACCAAGTTCGTTAAGGGTTGAAGGTTTTAACTAGATAAAAGGTTTAATTATAATTTCTAATTTTATTTACAAATGCAAACAGTATTATTCGGACTCAACATCTCACAGTAAATTTATATCACTTGCTGTTTACAGTTAATGAGTACAATCAATAGAATAGCTTACCTCAAAGAAATAAACATTATTATATAATTTAAAATAAGTCCTATTAGACAATATATCAAGAAATACTCGATTTCTTTTAAATAATGTCCATATTTGCCAGTTCCAATAATTATAATAAAATTCGTGTTACATGGTCAACTAGTCTCACCTAAGTTTAGTCCAGATCCCACAAGTCCGCAATGTTCTAGAGTTCTCCGAGCGCTGACATGCACAGTAGCCTTCACCCGTACAGTTTCACGACTCCTCGTTCATTCACATCATGAACACCTCGTGTGCCGTAGTACCGCACATTACTGCGCTCCCGCACTGAGCCAGATGGCCTTCACCAAAGACTGCTGGCCGTTGGACTGCTGCAATATTTATAGGGTCGTAGCCCATCATCCAGAAATCTCTCAAAATCCCGCATCGCACCCAGGATCTTAATTCCCAGAATATCCTTGTTCATCCTCTACACTTGTCGGCTTCTACAGCAGTGGGGGGAGGAGGGGTGTGACGCCAGCCAGGTCTCGCCACTGTCAAACGTTCTCCGGCAGCACCCCTGGAGGGGCGTGGTGGACAAGGCAGCTAGCGCGTCTGTCCGAGGGTGGGAGGGTCGAGGTAAGTTCTCCCCCCCTTTTTTTTCGATTACCAAAGACGGACCACGCATAACAGGAGCCCGCGGCAGATGCGAGCTGCAGCGCGTAACAATATTATGATTTTAAGATTTAAAAAAATGCTAATGAAAGTTACTTATAATAGATATGACGTGTTTGATTTGGTCGTTAAAATAAGGTAGCACCATAAACTCTTATATTATATTCGCAGTTCATATTAACGGCAATCAGGCCTTTAGCAAAAGTGGCTGTTTTTTTCTTAGTAGTACTCAAAGCGAATTAATCAAACTGAAACACTCGACGATTTTACAGCACAAAATGACGTGTTAAAAATAAAATGGAGGGGTTCATATTGCTTTATCATGTTAACGTGTTTAATAACTATCGTTACATCATGATAAATTATTTGATTTCCACGCTTTTAATCATCGTTAGATAAGTCTGTCATAAAGCGAAAGGACACTGCGTCGGATCACGGCCAGAGTGGTGGATCTGTGTGTAGGTGTGTAGGTGTGTGGGTGTGTGGGTGTGTAGGTGTGTGTGTAACGCGAAGTTGTTAGAGAGTTTGTGAGGGAGGCGGCTGGAAAAGGAATGAACTTCGACGGGTTTAGAGGGGGTAAGGAGGAGAGCGACCGTAACAAACGTGGGCCAGGGGCTCTACTGGGTCACAAAACTGAATACCTGAAGGGGTGGGGTAGCTGCCCCTATCCCAGACCCAACTGATGGTTGCTGCTTGGGAAGACAAGGGCCCTCGCAGGCCTGTACTTACCCTACACTGATGGGCCAAGACCCAGAGATGATAAACGGCGACGGCGTGAGCGCTCGTGTACAAGCGGTATGGAGTAGGGGAAGAGAGAATGAGGGGAGAACTGGTTCCGAGATTGTCCGGGCAGCAAATCAGCTAAAGCCGCTCCGTCTCAGACCGTAACTGCCAATCTTGCTCTATGCAGATGGCGCCCATTTTGTTTCGTTAAACATCACAAAAAAGTTTATGTGGCTCTCTCCATTTATACAGGTTGACTCGCAATTAGACCGACAAACTTCGGGAGGATTCTTCATGAAAATTAAAAGGAAAACGTATGTGACACTTTATACCTCAACCGAATATTAAGGGAGGTACGACCCCTTAAAAACGAGGTTTTAAACTGTATTTGTGGAAAATATCGGAAACGAAGTAAAATACAATGACAACCCTCGGAACATTATTGTATGTTATCGGGACCTTCGACATAAGAGCCGATATTTTGCACAAATACGGCTTAAAATCTCGTAATTTTAAGGGCTCATGCCTCCCTTAATATTCGGTTTAGGTGAAAGTGCCACAGATGTTTTCCTTTTACTTTTTCATGAAGTATCACCTCCCGAAGTTTGTCGGTCTAATTGGTATTGTGTAATAAATTAAAAGTAAACATTACTTCCTTGTTAATATTCAACACCAGTTTTACACATTCCGCATCAATATGTAGTGAAATTTGCTCTAATTTAGCTGAATTATTATTTGTGAAAATAGAGTATTTTTTTATAATATGTAGAAAAAATTGTGTGTAAAATCGAAACGACAAAAAACTGAGCGAAAACAAATGGACTTGAAAAAATGTAGCTAGATTCAATTAGGAAATTACATTTCCTGTTTATCATTCGAATTAAAAATAATTTTACAGTAGCGTAGCTATTTCTTTCATTAGACTTGCCCTTAGATCATGTTCTGTGTTGAAATGCTTAATTGTGTTTATAGGATGAAAGGGCTCTCCATAGGTATTATATACCTAAGTCATCTGGGCTGTTTATTCGTATTCTATTAGCATCCTGATTACATTTATTAAGTTATTTGTAAAATACTGAATACATAGTATTTCAACTCCAAGCAAGTTTAACCGGAACAAATTTGTAGTACAAGTGTTGAAAATGAGTTCGGTATTTTAACAATGATTACTATTATGGGAATATATATAACGAAGTAGAGTCAAGAAAGTTCAGCTTAGATACTAATATATATATTTTTTAAATATGCTAAATATTTAATTAAGATCGTTATAATATTTTGTTCTGTTTAATAAGATTCTAAATTGTTTATAAGCGCATAACTAGATCTCAGCTTGATATTGCAATAACATTAATGAAACATAATCCTTTTACATTCCCAGTGTTGTCAAAAATTTTTTGAAAATATTTGAAAATAATATAAAATGAAAATTAAAAATCACGTAAAACGGGTGTTGCCTTAAAAAATTACTAATGAGATTGCAAATAAAAATCTAACACTGAAACCGAAGCAAGCACAGAATTTTTGATAGATATTGAAAAATCCGTGCATTGCATACAAGTAGATCTTAAGCAGGGCTTTTAAATGTGCTCAGTTTATCGTGAATAGCCTATACCTCGTCTGAAGTGTGTTTTCTTTTCGTAAATTGGTTTAATGGGGACAAGTTTACTGGTTTCGTAAATAAACGTGGATTTCAAACACACTGCAACTGAATTTATGGGCCAGGCAGGCGTCAATTTTAACAATGCACTGCAACTACCAGTCTAATAGTCCATTGAATCACTCACAGCTGTGTACAGTCGTCACCAAGAACCGTTTTCCTTGGAAACACATACACTTAGCGCAGCAGCTGTGTTGCGTTATGCATAATTCTCGCTCTTCAACCAATTCTACACTCCCCCCCCCCCAAATTTAATCAATAACACATTTCACCCAAAAGAAAACTCTCCGGAAGGGATATGTGGCTAACGAAATAATGTATCACTTTAAGCATAAATCATAAGGAATATGAAATTAAATATAAATAATAAATTTCATACATTAATAATTCGAGGATAAACACTACACAATTTAAATCAAAGTCTTACAATGTGTTTTAGTAAAAAAATTGAAAACCTGAATAAACGTATCTTAAGGAAATGTATAGGCTGTGCACGGTAAAATGAGCAATTATGGAAGTTCTGCTTAAGATATACTTGTATACACGTTGTGTATTCTTAGAACACGCGTACAATTTAAATTCCATCGGTCTGATACTTTATTGATGTACAAGTAAAAAAGTAAACTTTTTTTTTCTTTTTTTACAAATTTTAACTTACTCTTATAAGCATTAAGAAAAACATGAGTCTAAAGAAATAATTCCAGTACTCATAAATGGTTTTCCCAAAACTTTAAATTCAACGTTTTGTTTGACATGCAGCTACTTTCCTCCCGTCGATACCAACTTCATTTCGTGTAAGCCACTCGGCGCACCTTTAAAAATGTACACAGGTAAGGGCAGTGATATTTTCGAATGGTTGTTTCAAAAAGTGCCCAGTCAACATTGTACCACCTATGCCAATATTCTCCTATATGCATTCAAGTTGTATAAACCACCCCCAATCGGGATTTAAACCCTCGACCTGTGTCCGCGTAGAAGGAGTGTTCCGGGACAATACAAGAACGAGTGTCGACTAAAACGGACGCTTCTGCGAAATTCATGTTCGATATTTGTGCGGTCTATTTTCACTCCTATCTTACACTTTCAACGTAGTTTATGCCTCGACGCCTAAAATACTTCTCTATGTTACGACAATGATCACTCCAAAGCCTTTCACAAATTGCACAATTGCAATGATTGTCCTTAGGGAGGCGTGGAAGTAGAAATTTTAGACATTTTTGCCGTCATATTTCTTATATTTCTGAGAAAAATTACCTTCATTACTAGAGACATGCAAAAATTCGCGTTATTATTTGGCGTCAGGCCAAACTTCACAGGTATTGTACATGCCGTAGGCGGTGTCGTTTTCCCATGGCTACTGCCCAGATGTCACGCCACGCCCTTTACGACTGAACTGAGTGTGATCGAGGAACACAATTGAGAAGTCTTCGTTGATTGGCGTAGAGTGGAGACGCCCTTTCCCAGCTAGGTTGCAGGCTGCTCAAAAAGTCCTCGCTCGTGCACTTGCCACAAATACTCCTACACCTAACCACGGGGCTAAAGCGATCTCGGCTTCAAAACTTTTGAGCACAAATTTCATGGCTAGTTCCCAATAGAAACATTATACTTCGTATTCACGAAATATAAAGTAGCAAAGTCTTATGAAAGGGCAACACTACGCAACATGAGTCATTTCTAGGTTACTATTCATTGAAAAAAATATTTGCTTTGGGTTACACTCATATTTCAACAAAGTTAAATGCATACTATACGACAAACGATGTTACTGTCCCGTTCCTTTCATTTTTTTTTACATAACACAATCATTACCACAATACCTACAACAGTTAAAAATATAACACGTAAATGGTAACCACAATTAATGCCGGGCATGTAACTTTATGTTACAACACTTGAATTAATACTTGGGTCCGGTTCTTGCGATTTAAGTCGCCCCTGGTATGGGCCTCGCACGGGCGGTGACAATTTCTAGTTGCCCCGGGGGAGTTCGCTGACGGGAACGCCCATGAGAATCAACGGGCTTAAAACATCTAGTCTTCTCATACCTGGTGGAATTCTGGTCCAGCCAAAATGCGACGTCTCTGACGCTCCCTCCGACTGAGAAGTGCCCAAACGCACCTCTTCAAATGCAGCTATTGGATCGGACCCCGGGCGGTAGCAGTGACAATTTGCGACTCATAGAAAACTTCAAGTCTTGGGGAATGCAAGATATTTTGAATTAACTGCACACGTCCGATGGCGACAGTTTACAGAGTTTACCAAGCCGGCAACTAGTCGAACAGCCCACGGGCATCGGCGCAATCTTAAAGTGAACACGGCAACCAGTCGAACAGCCCACGGGCATCGGCGCAATCTTAAAGTGAACACGGCAACCAGTCGAACAGCCCACGGGCATCGGCGCAATCTTAAAGTGAACATGGCAACCAGTCGAACAGCCCACGGGCATCGGCGCAATCTTAAAGTGAACATAGTTTCACTCGGCAAACAAAACTCTCATCATTCAACTTGCCCGCGCCACCCGTCAACTTTACAATCACAAAGTTTGCATACTTTCACAAGGACCGTTCCATTTTAGTTACCTAGGGCGTGTAAAATAAGGTACAGTCCAATAACAAACGTATTTCAAACGTACACTTGTTTAAAATTTAACGTGTCCTCAAATAATAGCACGAATTTTGCAGGTCTTTATTCATTATTCTACGCGTTTACATAGAAAAACAGCAGATATTTAAGTAAACTACTGAGTGTGCAAGGTAACTACTTAATGGTATATGTGTATGTATATTGCATATTAGTATATTCATAATTGCATTTTAATATATTCCAGCTATATATATATATAATATGTTTATGGCACGGCTTGACTATTTAGTTGACAGTCAACTTTTTAATACACGTTAGGATGTTTATGTAGTTCAAAGAAAATAGAAACTATAGTCCATTCCCCACTGGAAGAAACTTTCTCGAAGCCCTGCTAAATATCTACTTGCAGGTCCGTTTCGTATCCTTCCGCAAAATGTAAACAAACATTGCCATGTGACTGCCATGCAGGTTCTGTCTACATTAATTTTTACATTCCATTGTGTGTGTGTATGTGTTCGTATACTTTCGCTACCCCTTAACATAAACATTGAAATGTCACTTCTACTTTAATACCTGTCAAATGTGTTGTTTACTGTTTACAGATATTCTAAGAATTCTCTCATATTCCAAAAACCATTCCGTACGAATATTCACAGTTTATGCCTCTAATATTATTTAGATCAGTTTTATGACGTTTTAAATATGCCTGAATTGACTAGTTCTTACTGGTATTTTGCATTAACATATTTGTTTTCTACGACATAGCACATTACATGTAATGCACGTTTATATTTTGCCGCGACTGTGTATGACACTGTTACAACTGCGAGGTAAAAAACTAGTATTTATCCTTTTGTTATTGATATGTGTTGGGTTATTTCTATTAAAGGACGGCCGCAGTTGGAATTAATATTAAAACGAAGGAACAACCAGTCTAACGAAAAGGGCACGTTAAATTCAAGCACGCAACTCGTGTGGCTTATTTTTTGTCATATAAACTAAAAATATAGCTGTGAATATGCACACAAATAAGTCTACGATAACTTTTATTCCGCCCTTATTTCTATGTATTGCTTCCTTACTGTTTATTAGGTTTATTGAAATTAATCGGGCTGGGCTTAGTATCGTTTTGGAATTGTGGCAAATAATTTTATACGACTGTGTTTCAAACACCTAGGGCAAAGGTACAACGTTGTGATAAATAAACAGACGTGGATGTAAATAATTAACTTTCTCATAAGAACAGTTCACAGTTAAAACGTATAAATAGTGCACATCAAATATTTTAAATCACGCACACACACATGGCCGGCATAACGACCACCACACAGCAATGCCACGCCATTTCACACGCGGCGGTTAACGAAACACGCGTCACAGTACATTCATTACTGCCGCGGAAATACAGATTTATCACAACATCGTAACTTGCCTAGGTAGGTTAAAAAAAAAAGAAAAATAAAAAAAATGATGCAGTAATTTGAAGTATTTTTCGGAGTAAGAATAATTTCCGCTTCGTTTGGCAAAAAGCAGAACGCCATGTCATGTGTCACCATGTCTGCCAACTTCCGATGGTATCCATTCCGCCATCATATATAAATATATTAAAATAAGTGTTGAAATATTAAAACATCTTTTCAGTTGTAAATTACAAATTAAAAAAGCAAAAATGCTGCTGTAATAAGTATGGAATATGCTACAATAGAAAACATGTATAATGTTCGCGTTTACTAGCAATGCAAAACTTCCCGAGTGTGAGAGAGACAAAGGAAGAGTGAGAGCGACAATCCTCGCCCAGCGGACAGTTGATTCCTTGTTCGATAAAACAAACACAGTGTTACTAGGTCCTACGCACGATATTTTGCGCTGTTATTTTAAACTGTAAAAATGAAATATGTTGCCATCGGCGCTACCTAAATATTTCAATAGGCACCGTTTAATTTAAAAATAGCATACTATAAAACTATGTTAAAATAATATTATAACTGTGAACTATTTCTTACCGGCCGTTGCCAAAACTTCGCTGTTCTCGCTGTTGTTAATTCATATTTAATACGAAATAAATACTACAAGTTACAGAAGATATTAAGGTAAAGTTTCATTTATTCAATAATAAAGTACTATAAAGTTAACCGCAGTGTTATATATTTCTGGAATATATGTCATTGAAAGAAAAAAAAAGATATATTACGCCTATAGTGATTTTTCAAAGGTTGATTTTCATACGTCTCTTCCAGTCAGGAATGGACTATATATAGTTTTAAAGGTAAACATTGCAGTCTCAAGACTTGACAGAGCAATTCTCGTGGAACGGTAAAGTCTGTTCTCTTGTGACGATTCTAGTCAAAAATTTTCTTATCGTATTTCTCTATCAGTTTTCCTTACAGCGTTGTTAATTAGTAAAAATCTTCTTATTCCTCCGCACATTATACCATCAACTACGCCTCGCATTAGTGTACGTGTTCAGGAACCGGGCAAATAACTAATAATTTGCCATCTTTTCTGCTAGGAGCAGCTTTTATATTTGATTCGACAACATAGAACGCGTTTACTCGTGCAATAGATGTTTTCCTTTGGCTGAAAGTTTCCCAAGTTAATTCAAAATAACGATGTTCCAATCGTACATTTCATACACGTATTTATGTGTGTAAATGTAGTGCGTGTGCGCGTTTGTATGTGTGTCCGTAATCAACGATGAACGAAATTTTTTTACGGAAACTCTAATTCCCTAGCGATAAAATAATTAAATATATGTAATATGTGGTAAATATAATTAGGTTTTTACACGGCGAATTAAACTGGGAATAGAATCTTAGTTCAGTTAAAAAAAAAAAAAAAAAAAAAAAATCTCGAAGAGAAAAGTGAAGTGAAGAGATTTGGGCGGCTCGTAACATGGAGGTCTTGATAGCCGACGAGGGTGATTGAGATGAGTATGGAGCAGTGCCGGAATGGAGGGGTGGAGGAAAAGGGAGATCCCCGAGAAGACCCGCCGATCAGCGGCATCGTCCGCCACGATTCCCACATGCGAAAATCCGGAGGGACCCTGCCGAGGATTGAGCCCAGATCGCCGAGGCGGGAGACGAGCAGACTAGCCGCTCAGCCACCGTGGCCCCCGAAGAGGAGAGTTTGCAGACATTTTGCGTCTCGTGTTTTACGTCGCACATTTTGTGAACAGGGGCAAGAAGGAAGGTCAGCCAATTTAGTTGTCTCGTGATGAATTTTATTCGAAACACGTTCCCGCCTATTTTTGGTCCAAATGGGAAACGGGAATGTGGAAATGAATCAGAAAAAGTGCGGGTGAGGGAAAGGAGAAAGCAGTCCTCTCGTGCGAGTGTAATTATACCGAAATTGCCCGCGTTGCGTTGAGTATAGAGGCACTGACGTCATACTACGGGGGGGAGGAAGGGGGTTGGTGTGTCGAGCCTCCCCTTGCTACACGCATTCAGACACTCCCTTGGGCTTAGAGTCGAGTCCTGTAACGCCCAGCTGAGCTGCTGTTTCATGCATTTAACATGGGCGTTGCCACGCCGCCTCGTGATGAAATTCTCCCAGGGCGACTTCGGCGCCTGATCGTGCCCGATCCGTGACCCGCTTTGCTGCGAGCTTTCACCTCTTCCGTTTCGAAATGTTAAAATGAAGCCAAGCAACTCCGTGAATCCACAAGCGAGTAATGGGGTTCTTGACTAATGGTCGTCTCGGAAAATAGTCGTTTTGTTGTTTATATAGGCATCTACTGCGTGAGTCACGTCCTGCTTTTTTTTGTGTTATTATATTTGACTCTGTAAATTGGAAACATTTTTTTAAATGTATATACATGTACAAAGCGAATCCCTTAAAAGAGGCCCCGTGGGATGCCATCCCGCAGCATGTCCTCGCCCGTGCCATTCACAACTTTTGGTGTCGTCTGCACAGCTACCTCGAGGTCAATGGCGGCCATTTCCAGCACCTACTCTTAGTATTTTATTTTCACACTGGAGACTGTATTTCCTCATTCCCTCGCTCCGTTACACACATGTCCCGCGGGGCCTCTTTTAAAGGGCTCACTCTGTAGATAGTGAGTTGATACAGACAGACTACGTGACTGTCCCTAAAATAAATAGTTCACGAGGAAAAGAACTTCGAACGTTGATTAATGCACGTTAATGTAACAGCTTTTATGTATGCAAAACATCGTGTCCTGGAAATGTGAGATACATGGTGTCACCAATTATTTCGTTTAATATTGTAAACTAGAGATATGGAAAAGAAGAAATATTTGTTCTGTCTCTCAGCACCTCAGCATAAGTGACGTAATTTTATGGTTCACATTCGCTGGATTAAATATAAAATTAGTTTCGACCAATATTTTGCAAGGTGAGAAATTGTCTTCAGTACGACCATTTAGTTTCACGGTCGTGTCATCAAATATTAAAGGCCCAGGTTATCTTTGTTGATTCCGTTGTGTGAGCTCTGACAAGGTAATGATGATAAAATCTAGAACTTAAAACATTGTGTTACGTCCGATTTTAATCATTTGCGTCTCGGTTACAAATATAATTATTATTTTGGGACCTGAGAAAAAGGCTTCACACTCCCATGGGCTTGAGATACCATAGCTATATACAAAGCACCTCAAATTCGCAGACAAATATACTGACTAAAGTTGGCTCGTTTATTAAAATATGTCGAAAATGGAGAAGGGGGAGGGGGTTAGAAACGTACACTGATAGAAAAACCTACGAATCATTTGTTTATATAGGTCCACGTATGTATGTATATATAGTTGAGTAAATAAAACTTGAAAGGTAACTAAACTAATTCTGAAAATGTAACAAAATACACGCTTGAATTAACAAACCCTCTTTGTTGTGCCAAACAGAAATTAGACTGGCGACTAAATATTTAGATGAACCAGCTGTATAAATTTGTGTGGCCACTCATTTGATTGTCTTCGCTCTAAAATACAACTCTATAGTTTGTTTGAAATTTTCGTGGATGTTGAGGTGGGGAGAATCCATCACACAAGAGCATCTCATAGCTACCAGGCAGATCGCCAAACGCCAAGCGCACGAAAATCCGATCCGTACAACCATTGTGCACAATTCATTAAAAAAAAATTCCCGTTTTATTCAGCGTCACCTTTTGAACCAGTTTTGATTGACACTCTCTCCCTAGAAGCCATGGAAAGTGGTACATCGTGACTTTTGCGTCTTCGAGAATTCTTTTAATTTTTGCTCATTAAGAGTTAAAATTTGGATGTTCTTAATAGCGTCAAAATAGAATGCAATGCATCACATCATGGCACCAATATACCAATGTGATGATAACCCCAAAAGTACACGTTTAAATTCTAAAATACTACGTAATGAACCACGTTGCTTAGCGATTAGCACGCTCGCCTCCCACCAAGGCGAAGCGGGATCGATCCCCGGCCGGATTTTCGCAAGTGGGAATCGTGCTGGATGATGCTGTTGGTCAGCGAGTTTTCTCGGGCATATCCTTCATTTTGGCGTCGATCCATATTCACTTCAATCACCCTCATCGGCTCTCAAGACCTCGCTATCAATGAGCCGCCCAAATCTCTTCACTCTACACTCTTCTTAAACTATATTTTCACACTCTAAACTCCATAATTAAGATTAATCCCTATGATACGCTAAGGGTAATTTACCATTTCGTGTTAAACCTCTTCTGTGCTAGGCACTGCTTCTGAAAGAGTACAGTTGAACATGAGCACAGTTGATCCACTTTCGAGATAGGATCAACCTGCATGATGTGTTCGAAGGCACGCACTAAGCAGAAACGAATTTTAAGGCGAGGAGGATATAGATCGTTCCATGAAATCTCAAGAAAGAATGAGATAAAAGTAATTGTAGGTGTACAGCAACTGATAGATCGCGGAGGAGAATGTAAGTTTCCTTTCAAAATTCATCCCCATCTGCTGCGTACGCTGTAATTACAGTCCATTCACGGTTGCTTACAACTTTTATAAAGTCTTCCTGAAGTACTATCTCCAGGATATCCTTCCACCTCATGCTAGCTGAGCTTTACAGAGTCTAGAAAATCACACCAAAGGGGCAACGCACCGCATTCGTGCGCACTCAGTGTAATAATATTTTGCATAATAACTATTTATTACTAAGCATTACTAACGCACTTATTTTCTCGCTGTTTAATTCATATTAATTATAAATGAAATACTATATGTATTTGTAAAATGTAAACATTAATTTAATTTAACTCAAAGATTCTATATTAACTGAAGTATAAAACCTTTGCGATACGTGACCCATTAAGGAAACATCCAAATACGTCATACATGAGGATATTTTTCAAAGGTTTGATTTCATAAAGTGTAAAGAAACCGCGAACAGGCTGTAATATCTGCGGAAAACAATACTCCGAAAATATGGTGGCCTATCAAGGCATGTATTCAAACGTCGAAGCCCTGACCAACATTCGGAGGTTATTCAATAGGTACGGTATACATTTGATCGATTGCCTGCTAATGACACTGATAATTCCAATAGTGCATTTGCTCTAAGTACGTAGAGAATGCTCGATGTTAAACACAGGTAATTTAAAGCAACAATAGATTGGATGGACATTATCGCCGTTACTTAAATTGGCGACATGTAGATCCTCAGTCAGACCTTTACACGACACCTAATTCCTGCTAACTTCTTTATAACCCGTTGGTATAACAGGAATCATTCCTGGTTTAGTAGCATATATGAAAGAACACATCAGTTCATATCCACGCGTTACCCAAAAATAAACTCAAAATTTACAGGCAGCACCCAGTTAAGAAAAGTGCGGCTGCAATCACATTTTAAGACCTCAAAAAATTTTATAGGATTTATTTATTTATTTGATTTTTGAGTAGTGTTGATGAAAAGAAAATATTTATTTAACAAGGTGTTCATACATTGTATAAAATGAACGTTTACGACACTCATTTGCACATAAAGAACAAATTATATATATATATATATATATATATATATATATATATATATATATATATATATATATATATATATATATATTTACTAAGCGTAATAACAAAGCTGGTGGTTTGTAACATTTCATATTTATTAGCCAAAATAAGAGATGAATCATAGCGCACAGCACCGTTATTTTTTATTAGCTCATCCCAAACACAATTTAAAGGTATATGCATTACTTAAATATCTACATCTATTTTCTCCCCAGACATTAAAGACGTAAATTGTTAGCAATTATTAGGCCTCAAAATTACAGTCATTGTCTAAAAATGAGTTGCACCCGCAAGGAAGTGTCGGTCTGTAATTATATTCAGAAGTAAAGTAAAAGTCATCAAGAAGAAATGGAAAGAAAATTCGAGACTTGTATGAGCAACATTTATTGAGCTAGACATGCGTCATTCAGTATGATGTCGGGTCGCCATGTTTGCTAATACATTCCGCCAGGCGTCGCGGCATGGAGTTGTACAAGTCCTTAATGATATCCTGCGATAATCCGTCCCATGTAGCTTGAATAGAGGCCCCCAATTCCTGCAGATCTTTCGGTAATGTTAGGGTCACAGTAGAGCAGCCAGTGGCATTCAAAACATCATTCAACTGGGGATATGGTCTGGCAATGTGGCTGACCGTGACAGAATAA